>CAUDMG010003264.1:3872500-4075000 GCA_958450375.1 Homarus gammarus
TTTTTGTTTTTTTGCAGAGCTGTCAAATGTGGATGAACTGTTCAGTACTTAATCACCTGATTTATCAGCATTCACATTCTTATTACTTATATTCCTTTTGAATATTTTGGACAAAGGCAACAGGTCTGTGCGTCCAGATTTTCATACAACTGAAAAACAATACTATACTCAATATAAAGTCAGGTAGGATAGTGACACAACTATTATACTTAGGGTTCTGTTATTGTACACAACATCTACATCTATTCAATACTTGTCTAGTAATCTTTGGAGGGTCAACACATTTTGAGACTTTACCACATGAAGTCCAAAACACACACTGAGAAGGTGTTTTGCCTCAGCCTAATTTGAGTACATACTGTACATGTCTTGAACAGCATCGCAGTGTGACTTCTGGAATTGCCATTTGTGGTCTCATCTCTGGAATGCTTCATTGTGGATATTCCTTCCATAACCTTGAATATCTTGACCATATATTGTGTGGTGTACTGTTTATGAAATCTTATAACTTTCTCAGATGGTCTTGAAAAGTATAGTTCCTCAACCAGGGTTCCAATTTTGGTCCTCGAAACACTTATGATGGTAGGGATGCCTTTTATTTTGTTGGTATGTTATACAGTACTGTAACTACCTTAACATACTCTTTGGCTTTATGTAATCACCTGAAGTTTTCTGCATCCAGGTGCATGAATGGTCATTCTTCCAATAGTTCATCTTGTTGACATAACATGTACTGTACTGTAGTCTTCAAATGACAATTTGCTGTCAACTGCCACATTCATATCCTTTCCCTGGTCCATTCTCTTTCTTCTTACTTGAAATACATTAAATGGTCTTTTTCTCTATTCCTGCCTATAATCATTACCTTATTACCCTAATGTTCAGTAAAACACACTTATTTCATCTGCCAAAAAATAAAGAAAGCCAAAGATGAACTATATGTACTGTAAAGAATAAAAAATACCATATAGCATAACTTGATAGGGAGAAGACAAAATGTGATTGGGACAACTATTAAGTACTGTATTTAATTCAAAAAGAAAACTACTATAGTGCATTTTTTCTCAGCTGAGAAAAGATGCCCGGCCCCTTTCTCAAAAATTACAGCTGATTGGCAGTTTCCAACCTGTCCGATTTCGTCCTGAAGTAATGATGTACAGTATTTCTAAAGGAGTTTATTCATAATCGTTGGAAAGACCATTTCTGACGAGAAAGATATTTAGCTAAATTATATAAAGATACATACATTCATTATTTCAAACATAAGTACATAGGATTGTTTATCAGAAGTATTATACATGAATTAACCGTTAAACTCTGGTAGCAAATTCACGCTTTCGGAGGATGCATTTAATATAGTAAACTTATTTTTGCCAACAATAAGGCATACTAAGACAAATTACATATCAGTAATACTACATTATACAAAAACTAACATTTTAAAAGATCAGAATCACATTGAAATATTTACACGGCCGTCAGCAGAGGTGGGAAATTTGAAGTTGTTACCCGGTAGCAGTCGCATTTCCCGCCTCTGCTGACGGCCGTGTAATATTTCAATGTGATTCTGATCTTTTAAAATGCTAGTTTTTGTATAATGTAGTATTACTGATATGTAATTTGTCTTAGTATGCCTCATTGTTGGCAAAAATAAGTTTACTATATTAAAGGCATCCTCCGAAAGCGTGAATTTGCTACCAGAGTTTAACGGTTAATTCATGTATAATACTTCTGATAAACATTCCTATGTACTTATGTTTGAAATAATGAATGTATGTATCTTTATATAATTTAGCTAAATATCTTTCTCGTCAGAAATGGTCTTTCCAACGATTATGAATAAACTCCTTTAGAAATACTGTACATCATTACTTCAGGATGAAATCGGACAGGTTGGAAACTGCCAATCAGCTGTAATTCTTGAGAAAGGGGCGGGGCATCTTTTCTCAGCTGAGAAAAAATGCACTATAGACAACTGTGCCTCCTAAATGATCTGCTGTGATTGTATCTGTGTCAACACCTGTGTTGGTTAATACACAAAGTTCAATTCAAGAATACAGATACACAACAATTTATTTGACAAATGAAGTAGATACTGTACAAAAAATTCTAACACTGTACTGTATACCCATAAATACTGTACTGAGATATTTAGGATAACCTCTCATACAAGTCGTTATACAGTACTATATATTCACACATTAAGTCACAAAGATAGTCATGCAAGAACAGACAGATACCTGTACTGTACAACACTATTATTGGAAAGGGCTACCCGGTATGCTATATTGGGAAAAAAAAATTTGGTAACCCTATCTACTACAAAAAATGGTACAGTACAGTACCGTATCTTTTTCAAAACACACAAGCTACCCTAATAAAAAAAAGGTACCATACACAACACTAATCTAGTTTTCCAAGAATCTCACATTAACTGGTTATTTTCCATAACACAGCTGATTTGTCTTCCAATAACTCCACTTCGAATTGGTCAGATGACATTGCAGTATATGGAAGCCCAAGATGATATGTCACATAAATGAATTTAAAAATAGGGACAATTTCACCTGAGAAAAAAGTTTTGACATCATTTAAGGTTACCATGTAAACTGTAACCACCTGTTACAATTAAACTAACCTTATGGCTATCATGAACCCTGTTGTATGACCAACTAAAAGTAACTGTACTTACAGAAAACTGATTGAAGTTCTAACAATTAATCCAGGGCTTGGTGAATCTGTATATATGGGGTAGTCCTTAATGACAGTGAATCACAGGATTTTTAAGTTGAGGCCAACCCATTGCTATTATCTAATGACTTAATGAGATCCAATTTGTAACACTGCCTGTCTTATTTATAAACTATGAAATGGACCTCTTAGAACCAAGGAGGATTCATACTCAGATAATATACAAAAACATGTTCAAAATGAAAACTAAACTGATGTGCCTTTTAAAGTTGAGATTCTCTTATTCAGTATGAGCAAAGTCAAGGCCACATTGTGTGGCTGAATAGGGAAGGTAGGAGGCTATAGTGTCCTTTCTGTCAATATGCAGTGTCACCCGACTGTGTTACTTGTACTTGCCAGGTAATATGGTCCAGATTACTGTAACCTATTGGTAAGACCTTAGCTGATCTTGTGATTAACATTTCTTCATTCAGGGGAAAAGAAAGCAATCTATCACATTAATTTTTTTTACACGGAGTTCAATAGCAATTTTCAAGATGTTACATGGTCTTGCAACTTGATATGATAGATGTACTGTATCTGAACATATTATACTTTTTTCCACAATAATATGGCAATAATTGTCAGTGCAAGCCTAAGTGGTCCATTAAGCAAAATGCTATCAAGCGCTAACCAAGCAAGGATACTTGGCAATTGAAAAACAACGGTGGCCAACATACTGACTGTCAACCAGCGCCCACACCGGTACCTGGTTGAGTCAAAGCTGCAAAGACAAAGAAATATACAGAGTAACTAAATTATTTTTTCTAAATGTTCATTTAGTGCACTATGCCATAATGAGAGATATAATTAATACAAGTCTAGTGGTTTTATAGTAAAAATATAAATACTAAAGCACTAATCTCTTCTCACACACATGCTTGTTATTAACGGTTTTCACCCTTGAAGATTTAATAATGTTTGATGAAACATAGTCTTGAGAAATATGAGGTTAACCCTAAAATCTTGTTTTATGAACAGGGATCCTCCATTGTGTTAAAACCTGCCATGTTCATGCTGTCCACTACACCATGTCCGACTAAAGCAGCTAAACTACTAACCTTAGTTATATTCCCAACACAACTCTCGACCCTTTAATTCTAAAAGAAAAGGTTTTCCAAATGATAAAGGATGAAGGATGTTGCCAACTTGCCATTCAAGGCAGAAAGATCATTGGCTATTGATGGTTTCCTCTTAAGAAAAACCCATTCTCTTCTTTATCTAACCATAGAAAACATACCCCTAATCCCTGCAGTTGGCGAAGGATTGCATCTTTGAATTTTGGTATTGTATGCAGGGGTTTCTGGAACTATTCATCACACATAACTAGGGATGGGTGTAGGTAGTTCCATTTGTAAGCACAGGTGCTCCTCTACTTATGAACAACCGACTTGCAAACAAACCTGTCCATATGTATTGTCTGTCTGTGAGTTATTTACGGTGAACGATAACTACCCAGTACACATGCAAAGTAAGCTAACCTTGCCAGTAACCTCCTTTATCCTGAGCTTGCCTACCATATCCCTAGATTCTTTCTTCATGTTGCTACAAGAAGAGCAGAACTTCATTCACTATACAGTACTGTTTTGTAAAGGAATATGCTGCTTTAAATCTACAAATACCTGATGCAATTGAAGATTTACAAATACTGTACTGCAATTTTCTTTTTGTTTGCATCTGTTAACATTACTAGTGGCATTGTTGCCAAATTAGACTCATCACTGTAGTTACATTGCCTAGCCTTCTCGCTACCAGGCAATTATGTGAGGACCCTTCTTCTGGCCTAAATAATAATGACATTCAGTGTAAAAATCTGAAAGTTTATGCTTGTCTCTGTAACAAGGAAGGTGGTGGTGAGTGTCAGTGAATCTTTCAATGCCAGTTAAAGCTGGTTTGCAAAGTTTATGAAGCACCACAGGCCCCATTGTGGGTTGATGACTTGTGCCTGGGTGAACTACTCCCCATTAAAATATATAATAATAATAACAACTTGTGTACATTAAATGCAATCAAAACTATGCATCACTGAAATGCCAAGGAGAAATGGGGGTTACTTTTGTGTTTGGCTGCTTCAACTACTATAAGGCTCTCTTACAGTGATCTTCTCTGTTCCACACAACAAAAAAAGTATGCAATTGCCCCTCAAAAGTGAATTCTACATCCAGGCCCTAGCAATTCCCATACAGGAATCATAAGGAGTAACTGCCAATGCCAATGAATACAGTATCTTGTCACACACCCCAGATTATGCCATAGTTTCAGGTTTTCTGGGAGAAAGCCTGAGAAACAATTTATCGAAACTTCTTAAATAAAAGTAGCACTGGGTTACACACAGTCCACAGCATGCTGATGTTAGTAAATGATTCTCTTAACTGTCACACTTGATTAGGTTGTTAACACACAAACATCTGTAAAATGGATATTAAATTCCAGTCTTACCTTAAAAACAAAGTCTACAACTGTGTATCCCATCCAAAAAAGCCCAAATTCATTGAGAGGCTCATACTCATTATTCTTTATGAGCAGAGATTGAAGGCCTTTTTACTTTGGTGGCAGGTAAGGACACTGGTTGGCTGTGTGGTTGCAGTTTGTAGAAGGGCTAGAATTAAATGAATCACACATTTCTTCCCCAAATTTAAATTTCTTACTTACCCCTGTTGAAAGGTTATAGTTGTTTGTGGAAGACAAAACTGAATCCTCCAGTAGGCTGTATTACGGCCCAAGCCCGCCATTAGTTCAGGGTTTAACTGGGTTCTAGGTCTCTTAAGCTTCAGGAGGAACATTTTGGTTAACCTAGATAATCTTAATTTATAAAAACAATCCAGAATTACTAAATACAGTACAGTATTGAAATTTACCTACCTTATCATTTTTTTTACAAAGATGATAAAAAAAATGGGCATCTGTAGAGTGAGCCACTGAAATGTAAGAGACATGTTGGTCAATAATGTATGAGATGTGCTGATCGGTAACAAAAACGGAAATGTTTGAAACTCTGTTTCTAGGGAAGACATACTGTATATTGATAAATCTTTCATCATATATTCCCTCAAACTACCTCTCAAATTCAAGAAAAATTAATATTATAAAAAAAGAGAGAAGGAACAAGGATTAAAATAACAAAATCATAACAGCTTACCAAGAAAAAAGCATCAGGATATGTTAGTTCTCCTGGTAGCATAGAAGAATCAACAAAGATGCCCCACATAAACACAACACCAAGCTTGTCTTTGGCAAGATTTCCAACATACCAGGGACCTAAGATGAGAAATGATGTCATGTAAGCGCATTAACCAACAGAATACTGTATCCACATAATGCAACACTGTGTAGAGAAAGATATAATACTGTACAATACAAGAAAAATCATGAAAACTTGTCTGACACCCACAGGTTGGGTTAAGTGAGGAAGTCAAGGACGAGTTCTGGATTGAGTTGCTGCATGTAACAACAGAGCTTGGTAAAAGGGAAATTATAGTAGTGGGTGGTGACTTAAATGGTCATGTTGGTGAATATATATTGGCATATAAAGGTGTGCATGGTAGAAAAGGCTTTGGAACAAGAGCTGCCGTACTGAAGGTGAAAGAATAATTGAGTTTGGAGATACTGTATATTGAATATGGATGTAAGCAACATATTGTTCAAGAAGAGTGTGTTGAGGTAGATCATGTATAAGTCAGGTGGCACAAAAATCTAAATTGAATAAATACTTGTCAGAAACCAGACATGAAACTTCTTAGGGATGTAAAGGTGAGAGCAGGGTTAAGAATGTGCCTTGCAGCAAAGACTGCTTGTGAGAGATATTACTTAAAAGGAGCAAGGAAAGGAAGAAGGTATATGTTCCAAGAAGGAGTGTGTGAAAATTGAAGGAGCAAATTTGAAGGGAAGCATTTTATGATGAGTTAAGAGGAGTGGAAATGACCAGTGATACAGTGTGAGGACTGTAGTGAGATGCTGGGCCAAATTACAGGATGTTCTGTTAAGTCAGGCATGGTGGAAGGATGATGAAGTGGAAAGAGTGATAAAGGAAAGAAAGAAATTGTATAAAGCCTGGTAGAAGGGTGGCAACACAGGAGAGTACCAAGGGGTCAAGCACAGGGATAGAAGAGAGGTTTAAATTGCTAAAAAGCAGGAACAGGATGCACTGATAGATGAGCTGAATGGTGCTGATGCTAGAAATGAGGATATACAGAATAGCAAGGTAAACTATATGTACAGTAATAACATGAATGCAGTTGGAGAATGTTGCGTGAGAAATGACTTCAAAGATGGTTGGAGTAACTACTATGATTGTGTGCTGAATGAGGAGTTTGAATGGGGGTCTCTGTGTGTGGAATAAAACTGTCTGACATTAGCCAATTAAAATGTTAAAAGTAGGGAACCCATTGAGAAGGAATTATATAAAAATTTTAAGTAAAATGAAAACTAGAATAAACATCGAGTTATCTGAAGATCAAAGTAGGTTTAGAAAAGGAAACGGAGAAGCTATATTTGGTTTGATAATTTTGACTGAGAGGACTTTAGAGGCCCCCCAAAAAACTTAAATTGGTATTTTTAAATTTAAAAATATTCTGATAGTGTAAAATTCAATAAAATTATAGCTGTCTTCAGGAAAACAGGCATTAACGAAGGAGATATTAGTATTTTAAAAAATACGTATATATTACTGGCAACAGGAGGCTGCAGTGTTAGTAAATAATGAATTTACTAGTTGATTCAAGGTTAGACAGGGAGTAAGAAAAGGCTGTGTTTTATCTCCATTATTATATAATATCTAAAGAAAGTATTCAGAATTTTTAATTGAAGAAGGTCAAAATAACATTGAAGGAAACAAATAATGGTAAAGTAATACATTATACAGATGATACTGTTCTTATCACAGACAGTGATGGAAAAAAGAGTTGAAATTTATAGAATATGTCGAATGAGATAGACAGTACATTGGCCATATGCAATAGGGATGAGGGGAAAATAACAGAGTTGAAGGTAGGAGGGCCAGGGAATGGTAGAGGCTGGGATGGATGAATTAAATTAAAAGTTGGGTCCCTTGGGAGGAATGGTAAAAACAACCTAAAAACAAGTAGAGTAGAAGATTGTGGTTGCCAAACATCAGCCATGAGGATGGCACTTTGATTGATTGATTGTATGTGAACTACCTTTAATAGCTAAGAGGAGTTTAATGCACTGGAGGTGCTGAGAAGGTGTGATTCCTGACTAGCTCCAGTAGGATTGATTGGATCCTGATCTAACTTGGAAAGAAGTGCTGCTTGCAGCAGAAAACATTACAGTATCTAGCAATACATAGCATATCCCTC
This sequence comes from Homarus gammarus, assembly GCA_958450375.1. NCBI lineage: Eukaryota > Metazoa > Arthropoda > Malacostraca > Decapoda > Nephropidae > Homarus > Homarus gammarus. The sequence goes on from CAUDMG010003264.1 coordinate 3,880,546, forward strand.
TATTAAACATACCAATCCCTTTGGCAAAAGTCAAGCTCAGCCAGGGGATGGAGATGTTTAGTGGTATGGATCTCACATATGTCCATGCAATACATACATGTTCTTAGACTCAATTATCAAAACTTTTTTAGGCTGATGAAAACATTTGTCTTACCTATGAGAGGGTAGAGGAGAAACACCATCATCAGGACAAATACAGTGTAGTTCTGACCCAGACTTATGGAAGCTGCACCCACCCGCTTCGGTATTAAAGGCTCAAGTCGCACTGGTTTAACACAAAGAACACATTCAGAACATTCTTAATAATGCCATACATAAATAGGCAATCTAAGCTTATTTACATTTCATAGATTAGGTGTTATAAACAGTACAGAGTATAGTACTGATGTCTTGGCAATATTCTATGATAGTTCCAAAATTCTTGTAAAAAATACTACAGAAGCAAGATATAACAGTGCAATTAACAAATATACATATTGCTTTATGGGAAAGTTGTGTACTGTAAAATAAGTGAGAGAGAGATATTATCCATAATTTTATACTGTTATTACAACAAAAATTATATACCGTGTACTGGAGTGCAGTGGTCCCCAACCTTTTGTAGGCTCTGGGCCACATTTGTCATTGTAAATACGTATAATGGAGGGCGCCAAAACTTTGGATCTACATTCAAGAAAATAAATCTCATATATTCAGTTATTTGCAGTTTTACACAAGTCTAAATGTTACCAGTTACATACTTTTTATGTTCACTGTTGGATCAGTATTTACCTTTAGTGAGAAGTCTCTCTCTCAAGTTATTATATATTTTCATTATTTTCATTTTGACAAAGAATCCCAAAAATGTTTCAAAATTTTCTACTTAACCCCTGAGGGCTCCCTAATATGGTTTCGCAGGTGCCATGCCGCCCACAAACTACAGGTTGGGGACCACTGCTGTAGAGTAATCTCCCAGTTAGCCAGAATTTCTGGTCTCCAGAACTCTCCAATAATTGGAACGAATTTTGAGCCTTCTCGGAAAACTCTCTCCATTTTGAGCATTTGAAGGCGTTTTCGAAGATGAAATCATGCTCATTTTCCGGAAAATTTTTGAGAAAATCTCTCTGTTCCGGGCATGGGAACAAGTTTTTCAGGAGTTCCAAGATATTGCATCATGCTCCCATGTGTCCACAAGTGCCGAGTGCATGGGTGGGCTAGCTGCTTGGGCTGTAGGCTCACATGCTCAGTTCATATTCTTCTGCCATTGTACTGTACAGTACAATGTTGTTCTCTCACTCACTGCTGTTTTTGCATACAATTTGTGTTGTGCAGTAATGTACTGTACATTACTATACCAGGAGAAGGACCTAGGTGTGTATGTTGACAATAAGCTGAAGTTCTCGGGCCATTGTGAGAAGAAGGTAAATCAGGTAAATAAATTATTGGGTCTTATAAGTAGGCCATTCAAATATCTAGACAGTCAGCCCTCGTAACGATCTTCAAGAATGAAGTGCTTCCCCATCTGGTCCCCAAAATATGCTAAGGACTGTCAGTTGGTTGAAAATGTTCAAAGGAGGGCCACCAGACTGATGCCTGCAATTCGGCACCTCAGCTACCCTGAGAGATTGGAGCACCTGAACTTGCCTAGCTTATACTACAGACGGGAAAGGGGTGACCTCATTTAGGTGTATAAGCATCTCAAGGGGCACTACTCAGTCGAGTGTCCTTACTTGGAGCTGGCAGATGCTCTCCCCACAAGGGGTCACAGCTCAAGATTGAAGAAGCCGCAAGTCCAGAAAACTGAGAGGGCAAACTTTTTCGGAGTGAGAGTTGTGAACTCTTGGAAGAATCTACCAGAAAGTGTTGTGATGGCACCGTGTGTGAGCTCTTTCAAGACCAGACTTGACCAACACTGGAGCAGGTTCAAGTACATTCAGGAGCCGGTGCATGCCCAGTACTTGCCAACAGTATGTAACAGAGAAGTGACCAATCGCCCAAGCAGCTAACGAGCCGATTAGTGGTGAAGAGGATAAAAGTAAAAAAGGACACAATCAGCTAAGAATACAGTGTTAACCCCTAGGCTTTGGGGTCATGTTCTATGATTGTTAATAAAATTGTGTAAATAGTAATAACATAGTAAAACAAGTGTCCTGTACCTCATAATGCCTACAAATTAGTGTAGTTTACCTAGTTACTACTGAGTACTGTCACACACAAGGCACTTCACGAACATTCTCGACTCTTAATAGCCCATGTTGCCAACCTGTGGTAAGGACATGTATTTATTTCCTCTTTATATCATGCATGGCCAGTTTATAAGATTAGAATTGTTTTTTATTTGTTTTTTAAATGTTCCCGGCCATAGCCTAAAGCCCAGGGGTTAAAACAATGTTAAGAGATAAAAAGTTATTACATTTAAGTATACTCTACCTGTACTGTACATTCAGTAAATGTGAAAGTACTGTACATAGCAGTGGTCAGTGTATGCTTACTGTAGAGGAGAGGAGAGTAACAGTTAGTAACACCTGCTACAGTAGATGGTAGAGGACAAAGGCAGGCCATCCTGTACTGTATTATTGCTAGGTGGCTCGGTATTTCCAAGCACACAGTAGCCTTATGGATAAAGTGCCACGATGATGCAGGACAGACCCTGCATCAGCCTCGCTGCATAATGCCTCCACAAGATAGAGCATTAGCAGCTATCATCAAAAATAAATCATTTACCACTGCCCCCAGCATCACACAAGAACTTAGACTGGCCTGCACACCACAGACAAGCAGACAATGACCTCCATGCCCATATACCGGCAAAGAAGCCACACCTGACTGAGGTAGACATGGAAAGGCGCCTGGAGTATGCTTGTTTCTGGGAAGACGTGTACTGCAACTAGAAGACTTTCAGCAAGGATAGAGGACTACTACCAGAGCTTGGCGCAGACACAACGAACAGTAACAATCTCCCCCTCTCTTTCTCACTGTATTAGAAATATATACCGCTTAGTTATAGGTTTAAGTAGTTAATTGGAGATATGTAGGAGATACTGTATTAATGACTGAATGGAACCTTTATGTTACACATGTCACGCATCTGTAGTCGGCAGTATTTAGGAAATCCAAGGTAATGTCATGCATGTGGAATCTTCTACCACACAGTCAATACCAGGATGGCAACACATAGGTAATTATGTTCTCTCATCAATTCCTTTCATGCATTTTCCCAGTTGTGAAGCTGGACATGTGGTTGGAACCCGGAGAAGTGGCAGAGTCAGTGCTGGTGTATTCTGATGGATTCACGCAAGCGGTATAGGGGAGTTGGCAGATGTCGGTCCAGGCCGGTTTACAGGGAGGAAATATGCTGAGATATTGGAGGAAGTCCTGCTTCCTTCAGTGGAATGCTTGCTCTACCCTGAAGGAACCCCATTCTACCTCTTGTAAGACAACTCTCCCATACACATGAGTAATGTTGTCAAGAATTGGTTTCACATCCACCCACATGTTAGGCTTCTGCCACATCCTCCAAAATCGCCAGACCTCAACCCCATAGAAAACGTATAGGCAGAAATGGTCAAGACAGGTCGGCTCAACAACAGCCCAAGCCGTAGCCGATACCGAGTAATTGCTAATGCAAACATGGTATGGGAGGATATGAGAGGCACGGCTGACCAGGCCTTGATCCAGAGCTTGTGAGCCTCCATGCCTAACAGGCTAAAGTGTGTCATTGACATAGAGGGTGCCTACACTAAATATTGGTAGAAATAAAATGACAATCACAATTACACGTGTTTACCTATCATAGGTTAGGTTAGGTTAGGTTAGGATATTTGAACATATATTATGTAATATACAGTATACAGTACCTAATCTTCCATCTGCCATGAATATCAACCCCGTTTTGCACACCAAAAACATGTTGATGTTAAAATAACATTCGATCATATCAGCCGCGACCCTTCTACTGCATATCATTAACCCATGCTAGAATCTTATTAGCTTGTCTAAGACGTGACTGGGTGTTTACGTCTGTTACACTAATATAATGATAAGCATTCACTCATAGACCTTTATGTTGCCAATACCGATCGGCAATGACAATTGCTTTTGATATTAATTTGATTATTTTATAAATATAGTCATATGATGTTAACTGCTGTATTAGTATCTTGTAACACATTGTGCACACAGACACACTGAAACACCTTATGGTAAATACTATCTACAGAGTAACTGGCAACACAGGAAGCCAGAGCTACCAACATCCGCTTTGACTCACGAGTGTTTTCAGAATTCTTGGTCCGGTGTGTCATACTGTAGAAGCCCATAAAGGTGCAGAATAATATTTTGCTGATTGTACATTCCAGGGATGAGCAGTAGTGTCTGTCCATGCAAGATGTGTAGTTTAAACTCCTGGAAAACTTACCCTAGTACAAAACCCAGAAAAATTCCGGGAATGTGCGATTTTCTCTGGGATGAGAAATTTGTCTCTTCACCCAGGAATATCTCACTTCCGGAAGAGCTCTGCACCAATTATTCTGGCTACCGGGGATATCACTTATATACCAAATACAGCCTGAGATAGATAGTTTCTTACCTTGATACTTTCCCATTAAGACAAGGAGACAACTCATTCCAATGCCAGTCAAATAGATCATCAAGAACTAAAGCAAAGAAAACAACACATTACAGAAGCTTGACACACAGGAAGAAAATTAATCGTATCCCCTTATTGTACCAACGACAAGAGAAATCATCCATCAGAAGCATTACCGAGAAATTAACGTTAACATGTCAATCAACAAGAGTTAAAGCATTTTATAACATACTGTACAGAGTAATCAAGAGTGATATAATCTATTTAAAACATTAGCAAACCATTACACGATTCATAACACCGAATAATTTTTTTTTTACCATATCATGAAGATTAATGGAAAGAATGAATGACCCAAAGTAAGAAGGTTGAGGTCGCACAAACCCTGCTCCTTCCTTCCCAACTCGAAGAAGAGATTTGCTGCCAGACGAATTCCCAACCAATACCTGCAACATATGTCTTTATGGTAGTAATTTCTGTATTAAAACTCAGAATATTACTGGGTAAGAAATATCTGGCCCTCTTGTTATCTTAAATATATTCACACAACCAAAGAATTTTGATCAGAATACTGTATGTACAGTATACTGTATGTAAATCAATCTTTCACAAGCAGTGTCATTGTGATTATTTTTTACCATATAGAGCAACTCAAATCTTTTGTGTTCAACCTGCAATTACATGTCATCAAAATTAGGCAAAATAAAACTAATTTAGAGTTCCCTGTAAACAAAAACATATGCAAAGCAATAATGTCCAGCAGAAGAATAACTAAGTAAACACTCTATTCGTACATGCCAATTCAGTACACCAGAGTTAATATACAGTACCTGAAGATTGTCCACCCCCCCCCTTAGCTTAACCCACCAAAATTTTAACCACCCTGACATCATTTAAGGCTAATCTTCAGGTGATGGTGGAACTCTGCAGTCACCTGAAGATTGACTACCCAGTGTATCCCAAGTGAAGTTTAACAACCCCAATGCTACCTGAGGGACTAATACTCAGGTGATCGGTAAATGTTAAAATTATGAATGTTCTCAGTCTCAACTTGTAAAGGTCTCGGGATTTGGGAGGCAGATCTAGGACTTGGTCTTCGTCTTGGGTCTTGGGAGGCAGGTCTTGGTCTGGTCTAGGTTTCAACTTGTAAAGGTCTAAAATAAAATAAATAAATAAAAATTCACCTGTACATCACGTGCCAGGATTCGAATCAGGACCACCAAGGTTCAGGTCCACAGTTGTGGGTGTGGGACCTGAAACTGCAAGTGAGCAGCTAATGAAGAGTGGTCCAGTGGGTAGTTGCCTGACTACCAACCTTGGTGGTTTGGGTTTGAATCCCAGCACGCACAGGTGAAAATTGTTTACATTGATTTACCTGTGTGCATTACAGGTCCTCATATTGTAATGGTCTTTGAAGTAATGTCTTGTTCTCAACTTAAAAAGGTATATAATGTATCAAAATAAAAAGTGATGGGTATGTATTGCTGATGTGGCGCTTTTACTTGTTTAATTTCTACATTAATTCGCAACTTTTGCATCTGAACGAACCCTTTCAGGGCTCTTAGTGCAGAAAGAAGATGAAATTAAATATATGATCCATCTCATTCTTTATTTAAGGGATTAAATGGGTTTTAACCCCTGAGAATTAGCTATTACACAACAAGTGAAGTACAGTACAGGAAGGCCATTTTAATGTAAAATTATTTCTATGGAAAAACATATTCACACGCACCTGTAGCTTCCTTATAAACTCCTCTTCAGTCACTTGTGGTTCCCATTCATCTGTCTGTACATCAACAGTGGCAGTGTAAAGTGGGCCATGTCTGTGCTTGCAGGTGATCCAGTGTCCAAGATTGTTATCAACTCGCACTGAAACTGCTGAAATCTCCTCATTTGTAAACACAAGTAACCTAAAATGAACAATAAATACATTCAACACCATTGAAAGGCTTTGACTAAGATAATAAAATGATTATCACAAGACAAGAACAGCAATGCATAAAGCTGTTGACTGATGGAGGGATAAGGTAAAAGTATAAAGGTGTACACATGGGGACTTCCACAATAAGATCATTATGTACATTATTTACAAGAGGAGGTGGCAGGCAGGTTCTCTGCTCTGCTATATTGACACCAATGGCAGATCCAACAAACCAAAAAGGGGGGGGGGGGATCCATGAAAAAGGGGCACACCTTGTTTTTTGTTTTTCACACATATCTATGCTACACTTTAGTGGCCTTGGACAATAAATTATTACTTATACAGGCATACGTATGTGAAAAAATGTGTACATTTGTGTGATATATAAGCACTGTATACTTCAGATACTAAAAACTCTGGCACGGACACTGGGTTACAAGTACTGTATATGGGATGGGGAATCTACAATACAGAACCAGTCAAAAATATTAATATTTTGCATTTCACATTATCACTTTGAGGCATAATATAGTCTTTCCTCTCCAACCTCGTGGGTTTGATTCCTGAAAACCCCATGGTTGGCAAAACCGTGAATGGAAATGGCTCAGCCCTATGGAAAATAAGGTACTAGGTTAACAGACCACGAGAGAGACATGCAGTGAGTCCTATAACTGCTCAGTTATTTCAGAGTCATTCTGAATTCATATTGTTTAATTCATTAAAAAAAAAAAACATAAGAATTAAGCCAAAATCCAAATAATAACGATATTAATTAATGAGGGCACTGTACAGTGTACCTCTAACTTTATTGAAAGCATTCCTTCCATACTTATCTCTTGTGTTATCCTTGTAAAAGTTTTATAAATATTTCAGTGCATTAGATTCAATAATGAATTTTATCCCACTTACATTTATGACCCATAATGAGAAAGATATACTATAGGTGCCATCCATTGACAAAATTTACCAGCACCATCGAGAAATTGTGAGAATTGGAGCCACGAGAGAGGAAGTCGGTATACCTGTATTTTAATATAATGTACTGAGAAAACTGGAAACTGTAATTGAGGATGCTGCAAATGAGGATGGGCACATGTATTTCAAAAGTACCCTTTACACCTGTACTATGATTTTCATAGAAATGAAGAAACAGTATTATGAACACAGTGAAATTAAGATACCTGTATCTAATCGGCAAGTCTCACCTGACAATATATCTAACAAAGGCCTGTCCTTTTGGGTAGCGTCCAACACTTGATACAATCACTACTGGCCAAGACGGATGTTCAACATCTATCCATGTAACTCGTCCATTGTCAATAGCCAATATGCGATACCTGCAAAGGTCTCTATCAGTAATTCCCAATGACGTAAATTGCTCTGAAGTCATTATGGATTCCTTCAATGAAAATTGAGTAATTTATCTGATGTCTCCATTTTATCACCAAGTATGGATCAAATGACTCATGCATAGTCTACAAATATAATGTACTGTATATCTATAAGTTTGGTAGTGCAGGGTTTTATATATATATATATATATATATATATATATATATACCTGTGTATATATATATATATACAGTATATAAATATAAATATATATATATATATATATATATATATATATATATATAAAAATATATATATATATATATATATATATATATATATATACAGTATATATATATATATATATATATATATATATATATATATATATATATATATATATATATATATATATACAGTATATATATATATATACATACCGGTACATATACCAATGCAGTGCTGTACTGTATTTGTATTTAAAAAGTATTTCTCACACTTAATACCAAATTATTTTTAGAAGTCATCTTAATAATAATGATTTCTGGTGGAATATTTACAGAAACATTTGATAAGGGTGAAGGTGAAAAAAGCAGCATACAATAAACTCACAGGAACAGTGGATATATGAAACAACATTGTCTCAGGAAGCACTAGTGTCACACAGTGGATTTTGGAAATAACAGGTATGAACACTGAAGCTCACCAACTTATCCACAAATTTAAAATCAGAAAAATGCTGAGGTGTCTGAGGCTCTCAGATGTGTGGAAACAGAATTAGTGAGAGTGTACAGTACTGTAAGATGAATTTGCTTATCTTCTTGTTACCTGTGATTAAAAAACCAGTCAGCTAGTTCCACTTCCAAAAGTCCAGAAGTATGTTTGGTCCACATGGTGTCAACAAACCCAAAACCAGTGTGAAGATGCCCACACAGATATGCTGCTCCCATGGCCAGCAACTTCCGTACATCCTTTGAGGATATGATGGTGCTTGTTGGGTAATGGCCGTAGAAAACAACAATGTCACCCCTGGTTCGTGCCTCTGGTGAAATATCAAATAATCCATTAATTTAATTTCAAATATGTATTGCTCTCATGATGAGTGAAGGACTTAACATGAAATCTCATTTTATGGCTGAGCCTGAAAATAAACAGCACAAGTATATGCATGTACTACACCAACAGCCAGGACACCTTGACATTAGTGGCCAGGACTAATCTATATAATTATTAATCCTCTCCTACAGCAACTATAACTTAAGAAGGGATATATGGATGCTTAAGCTTTTCTCTTGTGAACAATAAAAGGATAAGGTTGGGTGAGTACTGACATCATAGAGCTATTGTGCAGTGGGTCAGATTTACACATTAACACCTTGCCAGTCACCTTGTTGTGGGCTAAGTCAAAGAGGGATTTCAGGATCAATCTCCCATTTATGACCAGCTGCCCTTCAAAAGGCAGCTTGATAGAAGCCCAGCATGAAATAGGAAGAGGTTATAGAAAAAGTTCTAACAGCTAATACAACAATGCACCTCACTGAAAAGTTGACCCTATTTTAAAATAACTTTTTATTGTATCTGAGATGAATAGATTCAACCACCTGAGATTAAGACCGACTCTTTGACCTCTTAAGACTGTTGGTATGCTCATTCCTGATCTATGAATTATGTTCTTACTTTACATTTCAGAAACATTATTTATTAGAAACTGCAATCATGTTGGTCCATGTCATATTAATGAATAAAGTTTACCTTGGGCTGCTCCCTGTAACTCTTTAAATTCTTCTTCTGGAAGATATCCTAAGAAATTGTAAGCCCTGATTCCTGGCTTTAGAGATGCATCCAAAGGAAGCAGGGTAATATTTTGTCCATCACTGCCTCGAATAACTGTAGCTTTTGCAGTTTGAGTAGCACTGAAATCCACTTGCATGGCATGTGCTTTGAAGTGAGCCTGTTGCACCTCATTAAAGTTATCTGTAAAGAAACAAACATGCATTGGCCTTTATTCTGACATGTGTATACTACAGTATATAATATGCTGAGTTTATAAGGGTGAGGAAGATAAGCTACTCTAGAGCCAAAATACTGAGGCAGTAAAAGCAAATCAACACCATCAATTTTATAGTACCTCTTAATTTGATAACAAAAGTAACAGAATTACTGTATCTAAGTAGTGTTGTTGCGGGTCGTGCGGGTGTGTCATGTTGCATCTCTGCAACAAAACGTGGAGTGAATTCATAAGAACATCAAGATCGTATTGGAGATGTGAATGTGTCAAACAATGCAACATTTTTTTTGTTATTAGCAATTTAAGATTGAAATATTTTTTCTGCTTGATTAGAGCTTAACTGTTTGAGCACAACCATAAAATCAATGTCATATCCCAAGACATTTCATCTTATCTCCACAATTCCTGAGTTTACCACATGCACCACTTACCAAGATGTTTAAATGCTCAGCAGCTGCTTCTCCTTCCAGTTTAAGTGAAAAATTAAAGAGGAAGAAGTTTAATTTAGAATAGAAAGTTAAAATTTGCGTATGAAAACCCCAAACGTGTTAAACATTGTTTGGTGAAATTTTCATATGCCAAATCTGTGGGATGCTTGGTCAGTTAGAGGCAGCAGGCTGTGATGCATTTTTGATTTTGCTAATTTTCTTTGTTTTTGCAAAATTTTATGTATTTTCCCAAGGTGTACTAGAATTCTGTATATTTCTTGAAAGTCATTTTGTATGTAAATAAACCCATTAAGCATTGTTTTCTGTTATGCCATCACTCCTCTTTATCAAGATTCTGCCACTAGTCAAAATAAGAGATGAGGCTTGATCGTGATAGCATAGAGAAACACACCCCTGCCACTAGTGGTCACATCTATAAGCAGGGTAAACCATATAACAATTTGTTACTTCCCCCAGGTTCTTAATAATAAGCCTCATTAACTCAAACTAAATGGGTTTCATAGTAAGGAGAAATCATACAGTGCATAAATTAGTATAATAAAATTAAAGAACGTATATACAAGGAACATGTAAAGGAAAAACAATGAGATATTGAGAGCCGCAGCCTAAATCAACCTAAGCCCTAACATCAGCCTTAATATGCACTTGAACAGTACAGAAAGTGTACACCACTTATCTCCACAATAATATCTTGAGTCCAGACCAACTGAACTACAACCTCACACCAGCCAGGCACGTCTACTTCTTTCTCACAAAGATACATACGACATCAGGATGTACACCACTTAAGTACTGTTCAAGGCCAATAAGCTCACTTAATTACAGTAGTCAAAATCACTAACTCTACTAGAAGAAAACCATCCATTTTTAAGCTTAGTATTCAAGTGGGCATATTCAATATACGTCTGGCTGGGGTCTTTCTTAGCATTTCTAAATAAAATTCTATATTACTCTGCAGTTACTTGATAACATTTCAGGATTGACTCCTTAACTTCGTTATAGTTTGATTGTTGTGTGGAAGACAAAGACAAATAAGTAGAACGACCTTTACCCATTAAGACTGTTTGTTTTAGTAATTGCAAATATTCTCTGGGCCAATTTAAACAATTTACAACATTCTCAAATTGTAGGAAGAATTCTTCAGGATCAAGTTTCTTGAAAATGAGGTACAAGTTTCACATGCTGTGTAATATTAAAAGTTTCCCTAATATTTCTTCTATCCTCCTCCTCAGTACTTAAATTAATCTGAGCTTTCCTTTCAAGCAATGTTAACTGAAATTCTCTCTCTTTCTCTTTATCTTTTAACTTTTCCCTTTATAACTACAGTCCCTAACCCCCTTATTTTGTATTGAATTACTGGTATATTTAGTACAAGTCTTTTTATTGCAATTTTTCATTTCACAAACATTCTCGGTCCCTATCACACGAAATAACCCAAAACTACTGTATCAGTTACAAATATGGCTTTCAAAAGAAAACTGAATTCACACAGGTTACCAAAATATGAAGTAGAGTAACTTGGAAACTGTGAAGAAACATGTTGCAGGTCTCCCTTAAATGAATCTCAGCAATTATCATACACATGACTACAAACGTACAGTACTTTCCCATCCACCATTATGCTCTGATAACCCTTTGCATCTCATTCATGTAAAAAAATCAACAATACATTTGTGCTCTGTGTAAATCACCAAGGTTGCCTCTTTTTCTCACCATGGTTGCCAGCAATATCCAGCCAGAGCGTTGAACTGTTAACAGTGAGTCTGTCCTTCACTGATCGCTGATAAATGGACCATTCCTGAGGAAGTTGTGCCAGCTTAACGCCATGAGTCTTGCTATTAGTCAAATCACCTGAGTAAAGAGAAAAGATTGAAATACAGTATTTTCACAACCTGAAACTATTCAAATATACTCAACAAATGTATTCAAAACATGTCTGTAAGACTGAGACTTTAATAATGGGTTATTTTGAAATTCTGACAGTTCTCTACAAGGGGGGGGGGGGGGGATGTTGCCAGATAATTTGACTCACACAAAAACCATAGGTGTGAACGAATACCTATGGGCGACTGTACATAATATAAGTTGCTTGTATGATGAGTGCATTCTATATTTAACTAGCTATCTTTTGGTATATGGAGAACAAAGAAATGTTATGTACTTATTTACTGTACAATACATAAGATGGTGGCGTCTGCCCAAGCGGCTAACGAACCGATTAGTGGCGAAGAGGATAAAAGTAAAAAGTAAAAGTGTGATGGTGAGTGTAAATGGGTATACCTGTGACAAGAACAGCTGCTGGCCTCAAGATGGAAATAGCATCATCGACAAACTCTTGGAAGTGCTGCACCTCATCTACTTCGCCCATATGTAGGTGAAGGTCCGAAATCTGCAGTGACAAAATTATCAATAACGTAAATTTTCCATCTGTAATGAGAAATATAATATCAGCAATTTAAACAATGTTATTCAATGGCCACCCATCAAAAATTTATAAAAAACATTTAACATTACTCACATCTGCATTTTTTTAATTCATACACAGTACTGTAAAAGGTTTTACCTGCAGATTCAAGATTCATGGTATAGTATTGTACTGCACTGTACATCATATATCACACACATTGTTCTGTATCAGGCCTCAGTCCAGCTGAACTCCACCACAGAATCTAATGAACTTGTAGCAACATTTGAAAGGCCTGAGAACACAAGTCTGCATATGACAAATATACAAACTATAGGTTACAATATACTGTACTGCATACATCTTAGTACAGTACTAAAACACTGTGTCAATTGCTTCACTCACCTGAACCAACCAAGTAAGTCCTCTTTGACTATCTTTATTGACTTTTTCTTCCCATTCCTTGCGAGAATACTGCAGGTAGCTCGACTCTGAGTACTGATGGGCGCGGTATAATCCATCATTATACTCAAAGTGTTTAAGATGTAATTTTCCACCAAGCGACCTAATGACCAGTAATGACATGGACAGCAGGAAGAGAGCAGTGGCCACCACCAAGTAAATCTTTCGTCCTCTTGGTGATATGGCCCTCAACCATATACTAGCCATCTGCAGGTACAACAGTTAACAGACTAAATAGAAGTACAAACCCATATGATGAAACAATATATGACTTATATGAGATAACATGGACCAACCACACCTACCTGACAATGATACCTGTAGTATTGTAATATATTTCATCTTATCAAAAATCATATGGTATAGCAAATAATTAGAGCATTCATATATAAAATAACCACTGGAAATAAGTATCTCATGGCTTTATCGGCTATTAATGGCTAAATTGACTTAATATCACACCATATATTTTTATTAACCAGGAGGCCACAAAGCTCACCAAGACATAGACAAATACAATAAATATATCATCACTTTACTAACAACACTTGCACAGTACCTCAGATTTTGTGTTTGTAAGACGTCCGTGTAAGAGAGGAAGCTGAGATAGTGGGTACAGATAATATACTACATGTTGTTAAATATTACTGTCAGTCTGTCAGCCACCACCACAACAGCTGATCCTGACGTCTTCTGCACACTTCCCTTCACGTACGATTAATTTACTTAATTTTATATCATATTATATTTTGCTTCCTTTTTTTATAAGATATGTATTTGCTTTTAAGGTGATAATTGAAAACCAGTTACATTAAAATATAAATATCTATGGTTTAGTTGATAATATTGACTATATTAGATATGTTTTACGAAATCCAATATTTTATGGCAACCACAATAAACATGGCTGGTGTTCTGTAATATATTCGGGAATTATATCTTGTTACTTTTGCCGGGATTATATTCTTCAATTAAGGTCTAGATAAGTTCTAGATTTATTTAAATTTTGTATTATATATATATATTCATTCATATCTGAGAACAGTTTTGAATTCTTCAGACGAAAGCGTATGAAAGATGTACAAGCAATGTCGTGTAAAGTAAAAATAAAATCAGTGCCAGTGATTCAAATAATAAATGCTAAATAAAAGCTTTTGAGCTATTGCAACTGCTTCAAAGATTGTGAGCATTTTAATTTTCCCACCAATGAGTGGGCTCAAATTTCTCCAGCTTTACCTATTTCTCAGCTTTTAACTTAGGTTTACTGATTACTAAATATGATATAATTTTTTTATTTCAAATTATGCAGAACAAATCATGTTATTGTATCACACATAGACACCCCCACACATACACGCACACTCATCTGTGGGTAATATCCTGGTAATGGTGATGGCGGTCGCTGGGTGGAAGCAGTCAGCATCTGGACAATGGTGGGCAAGTAGTGACCGGAATGGTAGAGAGATGAATGACTTAGCCCGTAAGGTAGACGCCTCATTCTCGCCTAAATCCTCCCCCAGGGGCTCGAGATCACCCATGGCCAACCAAATGCTGTCAAGAAATGATTCCACTGGTACTCTGAAAATGACCATCTCGGCTGGGAAGCACCCTGCAGTTGTTCACTCTGGGCCTTTCTATCTCATGAAAGTAAGTATACAACGGTACTGGAGGACGAGTATATCACTATTTTGCAAATGGAAATGGTGAATGAGACCGCTACTTTATTGCTTTGATTTTTTTTTTGACGGGACTACTGTAATTTTGCCATTCACTTTTGTACCTTTGTTAATTTATACTTTGTTATAGAAAATTGGTTGTATTTATCAAGACTCAATCTTGTAATACTTTACTATGTCGACTCGTGAGACTGAACAATTTTAGGAATATTTTCTGTAGATTAATTTTTGTTAACTTCAATATAAAAATAAAACATAAAAGTGGAGAAATTTCATATTTCTTGAGTTTTCCCAAGTATGTTAGCCCCGTGTGTACAGGGTCCTCTCTATGCTGAATACAATTGTCTGGTGTTAGCTAAATAAGGTGTGGTTAACGTGTAGATTAATGCTGCCAACGATTCTAGCAAGAACACACTGCTTTTCCACCATAATTTTTTTTTAATTGCCTGTGAGTGTTCTCTTTTGGAGAAGTTTTTTTTTTATAATTTATAACCACTCTGGGGGGGGGGGGGTTACACCCCACTAAGGGGTAAGGTTAAATTAGGATAAGTTAAATACTGACATTATATAATACTCCTAGGGGGGTCGAGGTGGGTGAAGCCCCACCCCACTAGGGAGTTAGGTCAGGTTGTTAGGTTAAGTTAAACAAGGATAAATTAAATACTGACTACATTACATATCCACTCGGGAGGGGGGGATAGGTTAGTGCTTCTTTTGTGTACTTAAAAACAGCAAAAACATTTTTTCCTGCATAAATTTAGCTGTTTTATTTACTGGAGGATGTTGATTTCTTCGAAAAAGCTGAAAAAACTAAAGATATTACCTTTAAGATAGTGTGTTCATCACTTTATTCAGTTTTATAGCTTTGACCTCTTTAGTAGTGATTTATTTTAGTGGAGTCAGTCTGCACATTATGAGTTTTCCAAAATATTACAACAAACAAAATTAATTTTGACATATACCCGGTACTGGATGAATATTTCAGAATCAAAATCCTTACCAAGAGTCCCTTTCTGTTCACTCATTGGCAGATGTAAGTACAGTACAATACAGTATCCCCACTATTACCAACTAGACCACAATACTGTACTTACTTGCACAGTATACCCCCGTGTAACAGGAATTCTGGTTACGGAAATTCACCTTTATGGACATTGTAAATCACTTCAGTACCACTAAAATCAGGATACGGAATTTAGCTAAATCTGCCATTACGGAACTTTAGAAAATAATTTACAGTACTGTATTTTTTTTTAATCTTCAAATGCGAAAAAAAAGTTTACCCAAATTTTTTTTATATTTTAAGAAATTAAGATCGCATTTGTGTGCATTGATGGTGTTGGTGGCAGGCTTTGTTTTGAATCTGGGAGCGCATTGGTTACAGTCTTACCTCCACGTCTACCTATTGGTCTTTCAAGATTTTTCCATGCTCTGAATGTAAAACCTGATGTTTTACGAATATTGGATACTGGAGGCGCCATTCCTGAAACTTATGTAATTGCTATTATTTGTGGTAAGTAAATTACAAAATGTCTAAACTGTACTATAATTAATATATGTGTTTAAGAGATGTATAGTATATTTCCATTTAAAAGCGTGTTTTATTACTTGTGTTTAAAAAAAAAATGTGCCAACGCATCTTCACTTTTAACATGGGCGTATATGGGGGAATATGGTTAACGTTATGGTCACTTTTTCAAGAACACATCCATTCCATAACACTGGGGTCCAGTATAATTAGTAGCTGCCACCTACTTATCAATGCTACCAGTAATTTTTTGTGAAATATCACTAACTGAATCCCCTCTGCATCTTGTTGTGTCATCTTTGTTTAGTTCAGAACTTGATTATACTGTTCCTGTATAAAGTGTGATAATTTGTACTAAATATAGTGTAACTACCCTACAGGACACAAATACAGAAAGTAAACTATGATTCTTCGCAGTGACTATACCGATAGTTTGACCCCTACAGGACCCAGCCACAGAAAATGAGCTGACTGGTGCAACAAACTTGATGGCCCACTTCAACCTTGAACATTCCTACAACAAGTTCACAGGCAAAAAGGTGAGTTCTAATTTTCATAAATGGGCAACAGATTTGTAAAGTTCCAGTGTACAAGTGAAGGCAGCCTTGTAGAGAAGTGACAGCGGACAGTGACCCCCACACCACCCCCACACTAGTCTTAATACACATCATCTCATGGGCAAATGAAGTTGAGCAGCAATTCCTACACCACACTTGTCCTGGTTGTAGGTACAGTATTATGTAACCATATAGATAAGTAAAGGTGGACAGCAATCTACACTCGTAACAGAACTAGTGATGTATAATACACTGTATGCACTTTGTCACATATTTATAGTGTAATATTACCTGCATGGTTGACATTTATGGTCATGATGTGAAAACATATGTACGTGTGTGATACAGAGGCATAAAATCTGCAGTATCCCAAGCCAGGATGAGAGATAGCAGTGAGGAAATGCAATCAAAGCTTTCAAGGGAATGAAAGGTCTTCCCAGCCTCAACCCAAGTATACATCAAATAGAATCACATAACACAATACAATACTATGGTAAATGTATAAGTGGGTCTCCAGCATAGCAAGTACATTAACAACTTTTATTACCATAACAGTACGGTACTTATCACAGCATAACAGAATACCAGAGGCAGTCTGCAGTACAACAACTATGAATTAGTCTTAAAGCTTTTATAACTGATGGCAATGATACTTGCCTCTTAAGCTTGATGATAGTCATATGTTGACAGCTCAGTTTCTGTGGTTATGACTGAAGGTAAAAATGAATAATCTTTGAATGAGATTATAGAGTAATAGAATCTGAGAGGGCAGGAGCATGGACTTCTCTTTTGGTCTATAAGTGTTTGGATCATATACAGTACTGTAATGTATATACTGTTGGCTCTGACACCTGACAATAAACCTTATTAGTCTAGGACACAACCACAAGATCAGTTGGGATTGAATCTTTGACATAGATTTGGCTTTGTAGGAAGTCCATCTGGACAGTGTGTCCTTCCATCAGACATGTCAAAGACTACTGTTAATAAATGGGTTCTACCAAAGTATAGTTTTGCAGTAGCTGCAGTATTACAATAAGTGTTACTCATATCATTACCTCATTTGTAAATTGGGATTTCAAGGTTCAATCCTTTATTTGTCTATATGAAACAGTGAGACTCCAACAAATGTTCATATGGTGTCATCCAAACATCTAGCTTTAAATATAAATTTTGTAAGTATTATAAGTTGTATGTTTTAAATTCTTAATAATCATAAGGCTTTGTATGAATGGTCATCAAAGTATAATTCTAGAACACTCGTGATCATTGACCTTGAATGATTTGAATAGATTGCTTAGGGTGTTGAAAATATAAGATCATTATCAAACGTAAAAACTCTTTATTTTTATTACGTCTTGTTACCAAGGTGATGTAACTCGCAGTCTCCTTTCCCTCAGGTACGAGATTCATTGTCATCCTTTCTGCCTACTCTTCCTGGCATCATTGACACACCTGCACACCTCACAAATTCATCACTCCGTTCACTCATTGAAAAGCCACCGGTCTTCAAAGAATTTACCTTACTTAATCATCACCAGGTGAGCATAATGTTTGATTGAAAGTTTTGTCTATATACTGTACTGTACTTTCATAGTTCTTAAGTTGAAATGATTAGAATATTGTTTAATTAATATTGTATTGTATTGTCATTATAGTTTCCAAGAAAACTTATCTTAGTAACCCCAACATGGGCTTTTAAGTATTAGGCGAAATGTAATGGATTTTTGTCTCTTTGATCTTTGCACCTTTAAACTGTTTACATAACCCCCAAATTTGGCATGACTTTACCAGAAGAGTGTCTCTCTATTTTTGTATGGGAAGTACAATGATATCTCCGTTAGCCGGAACAATTGGTGCAGAGCACTTCCGGGAATGAGAGCTTTCCGGGTAACGGAATAAGTTCTCAGAAGTTCCAGAAATTGCCCATTTGTATCTCTCGAACCCGGAAAAATATCCCCCATTCCCGGAAGCTTCTGAGTACCGCAAAATTTTTCTCAGAATTTGTGGAAAATGCACTTGATTTTCATCCATCAGACCTGGAAAAAAAACTCCACCATGCTTGGAATTTTTCATGATTTTGCAGGTATCTAGAAAATTTTCTCAGAATTTTCCGGTAAATATGCCTCTCGGAAAATCGTTCACATAACCGGAAAATTACGGGTTTAGGAACGATTTTTTTGGAAAATTACGGGTTTAGGAACGATTTTTTTAGAAAATTTCAGTTCCGACTATCGGAGAGTTCTGGGTTTGAGGGATTCTGGCTTACGGATGTACAATATTACCCATTGGTGTAATAAAAATCAGTAGCCTGCTTTGTTCCAACATTCCTGAAGGCATACAGGACACCAGAGCTATGTTTTTCCCCTGGTTCTGGCATGGGCTGGCATGCTACCTGTACAGAGGGTATAGTTGGCCATATAAGTTTGCAGAGACCCAGCAAATATTGGGTAGAGCAATGTATCTGGTGTCGGTGTAAAAATCTCGCTTCCAAACTCACGATATACCCATACCTGTAACTCAAACGAGGCCTCCCCTATTCTTTCCTGCCCTATCCTTTACTTGTTCGGTCTCTGCGAATTTATTTGGCTGTACCAGATGAGCATTTCACAGACTGGGCTTCCACTTAACAGCACAGGACGTCCTTTCTATATGTTGTACTGGTTTATTTCATTTTACATATACGTACATCTCTAACATACATAAGTCTGTGTATACTCAATTATGATGCATAAACAGTGTTAAAAGCCTCTTAATATAATGTAAAAATAACCTAAGTAAGTAATATAAATGCTCTATAAGCACACCAAAATAAGCCAGTAACCTCTGACATGACTACACGCTAATGCCATTGTTATGTGTAAGGAACCACAGAATTTTCAGAAAAGTAATTTTGGTGTGGTAGTGTGACCTATGAATAAAGAAATACTGTACTGTATACTGTGCAGTAATATAATGATATAAAATGGTTGTAGGAGTATATTCTGTGTGGGTGAATGTCAAGACTGGAAATCACCAAGTGCCATTGTTGCATAAAACCATGAAAGGTGTGGAAACAACATTTCAATACTCTACTGTGACTTAGAAATAATTAAAGTCACCTATTATATAAAGAAAAATGAAGAGTGGGAAGTGATTTCTCGGTGGGAGGTATGGTGGGTGAATGGCTGGAGGACCGAGACAACTCCCTCCCTCGACCCTCTGCTTCAGCAAGCTCGCAACCTCTTTAAGACAACAGTACGGGCAGTCCCTGAGTTATGACCCTCCAACTTATTATCATCTGCACTTACGACTGGGATCCCAATTTATTCATTGCAAAATTTTTAATTACAATCCAATTTTTACATAATTTTTCAATTTTGTGTTCTGTTTAACATCACTTTATTTAAAGTATTTACACTATTTGTTATGTATGGGATATTATGGATGTTTTGTGTGGGCAGGGTTGTGACTTATGAACAAATTGACTATTGATCAGGGTCCAGGAATGTATCCCCATTATAAGTCAGGGACTGCCTGTATGCAATTTTACCGTAATTCCCGTATTATTTAGGTTTATAGTATTTGGTGCCAGGTTAATAAAATATTATCATAAAATAATAAATTTTCGTGAAAAAATCCCACATTCAACCCGATGAGTTTTGTGTCTTATTAAATTGCCAGTGTCTGTTTACATAGCACAAATAGCTGATCACTCTCACTCTCCTTTTCCATGTTGTCAACACTCTCCATCTCTCTTGCTTACCACAACATCTGTACATTTTGTAAATAATATTGTACTGTAGTGTGTTATGCATCTGTATATATCCTTGTTTATTCATTAATCAGTTGTCTAACTGTACAAGTAGTCAAATTGAGCCATCGTGTATCACTCAAAGGTATTAAATGCTGTAATGTTGTTTGGAATGCATCTCCATATCAAATACTTTACAGTACTGTATGTTATGACCAATGAAAGCTGATTTGATGAAAGCACTCCCTCCAGGAACATATCCTGATATTTCAAGGGGTATTACTGTCCATGTTTAAATGCGTATATAGGTATCCCTCATTTAACGATCATTCACTTAACAGTATAAATTTTTAGCACCCTTTCTTGTTCAACAATGGTAAATTTTCGGTTTAGCAATGTTCAGACTCAAGGTGACTCATGTTGTGAGAGAACAGTGCAGTGTTGGGCCTAAGAGCTGGTGTTGGCAAATGACATACCCACTCATGCTGCCATCTATTGAGGTCAGGGGAACTATGTTTTCATCAACTGATCGACTGTCTTCATTTGATATTTATTTATTAAAATTTTAAAAACATGTTTAATTAAACATAGCTGAGGTATTAAAAAGTAGTGTCGTCAAACATACCTGGGTTATGTAAATGATACTTCTTTTTAGGTATCACTGACACTTGATGGTGAAATTGGTGATTCAAGCCCTGGAAAGTTATTGGTGATTGTAATTGTTTGTTTTTTCTCTTTTATTGAAGGTGTACCTCCAATTACATTTTCTAACGTTACATTTATTGGATTTGTACATCTTATGCTGTCTGCAAAATGCAGAATAACAAAGGACTGGAACCTATTCCCCTTTACTCCATGTTAAATCTACCTCTGACACCAAAGTTTCTGAGAATGAAGTGTATGTTGTGAACATATCCACTTAATCAGTTATATTGGTGTACCCTCTGAGGGTTTTGAAGGTGTTTATAGTAGAAAAAGCTATGGTACAAGGATTATGGAAGGTGAAAGAATACTTAAATTTGGGGATGTGTTGAATATGGTTCTCTGCAACACATTGTTTAAGAAGAGGGCTAGGAGGCTAATTACATAGAGTCAGATGGTACATTATATTTGTCAGGAAATCAGATAGGAACCTCTTTATTTTTGTTTGACATGTTGCTTAAAAAATGCAGGCAAAGGAAGATGTATGTCCTGATGAGAGTGGAAATTGAAGGTACAAAATATAAGGGCAGCATTTTTATTCCGTGTTGAGAAGAGTGGAATCAGCCAGCGACTGTGTAAAGGATAGTAGCGAGATACTGGGTCAAAATAAAGGATGTTATGCTAAACACGGCTGACAAGATGTATATGTAGATTAAGGTCCCAGCCAGATATGAGGTAATGTGGCAGAATGATGGAGTGGATATAATATTAAAGGAGAAAAGAAGAGTGTATAAGGCCTGGGAGATGGGTGGCAACATAGAGGAGTACCTGAAGGCCAAGTACAGGGTCAGAAGAGGTTTATAAGACTTGAGACCAGGATGCATTTGTGGATATGCTGAATAATCCCAGTAAAGAGGCAATGTATAAAGAATAGCAAGGTAAATACAGTAGTGGGTAGAAGACAGATACAGGTATTGTTGGTGAGCAGTGCAAGAGGGGGTGACCTTGGTAATATGGTTGTTGTTGTTAAGAAATTCAAGGTTACTTGGAGAAAATACTACTGTCAACTGTTGTATGTGGAGCATGAATGGGACAATGGCAGCCTTGGGACAGCACAGCCAGTTTAGGGACCATACCTAGGGATTAAAAGAGAGTGGGTGAAGAAAGCAAGTGACAAAATGAAAAATGGACTGGCAGCTGGAAGCACTGAAATAATTGCTGAAGTGCTGAAAGAATCATATGATGTCATATAGTCAATGGTGGATAGCATCATCATAATGGTTTCATCGCCATTTTTCATGCTTGCATGGGTCAGCCACAGTTATGGCAGCTCTCCATGCTGCATAGTCTCTTGCAGTCTCTCTTGTCAGGTTTCTAACTCTTAATGTCATTTCTTACAACCTCTCCTCATGTCATTTTTGACTTACCCTTGACTCTCTTCCCTTCCACATCTAGGCTCATGCTACTTCTTAACCCACTTGGTCTCATCCATTCTTTCCACATGCCCCAAACTATCTGAGCCTACCTCTACACAGAATTTTGCTAATATACTCTCAATACCTAGCTGCCCTCTTAGCTCTGAACAGCACCTCCTGTCTTTCAGTATCACATTACACATCCACCTCACCATTCTCATTTCAGCTCACTCAAGTCTACCTATGTCATCCTCTTAAACTGCCCATGTTTTTCTACCATACAACATCATACTTTTCACACCAGCCGTATTCATTCTTCCATTCACTTGGAGGGAAGGTCCTCTTGCCCTTGGTAAAGACAGCAACTCCCTAAACTTCCTCCATCCATTCTGCTCTTGCCAACTAAGCAGGCTTCAGCACCCCACTGGCACTGATCATGTCACCCAAGTAGCAGAACGAGTCGACGCAGTTCACGGACATAAAATATCCCCAAAGTTGAGTGTTTTGAGCCTTGCTGTAGGCACATGGTTACCTTTACATACAGAACACTTTGGAACATTCTCCATTGCACCTCTTGCTTACCCACCTTCCACATGTTACACATTATATTGAGTTGCTGCCCACACCTTTCTTGCATACAGCACATGGCCATTTTCCACTTTCCACCATGGGTCCCTCACCCACATCAATACTTTAGTTTTTGCCCCATTCTCCACTGCATTTTTTGATACTATCTGTAAACTGCACTAAGTCATCAGCATACAACAACTCCCAGGGCCGGCCAGTCATAAAGTCCCATGATATTGCCTCCAGCAGACCCCTGATGGACCCTGATTTTCATATCAAATTCCTCACATTCCTCACTTTCACTCTGACAGAGGTTTTTGAGCCCTCGTATAATACGATGACCATTTGGACAAGGTACTCCTCGACTCCTAGTTTTCTCATAGCCTACTTTATTACTTCATGTGGTAGCATATCAAATGCCTTCTTTAAGTTTACAAATATGAAGTGCCTGTACAATTATCCCTCCTTCCCAAGATATTTCTCTTGTTGCCTAGCCATAAATATTGCCTCTGTAGTTTCCCGACCTGTCATAAATCCAAACTGCATTTCGTTTGTCTACTCTTCCCCTTATCAATTTATCAGTCACTTTCTACAACTTTCATAACCTTATCTAACAACTTCAGGCATCTTTAGATCCTGCATTCAAGTGCATCATCTTTACTTAATTGCTTTCTCCACCCATTCTCTTTCAATCCTTGGGCATGGGCTGCCCCTGTCCTATTCGTACTCCTCATCCAGTAATCGATAGTAGTATTTTCTCCAGGTATCCTTGATTTCTCGTTATCAACAATTACATCACCATGGTCATTTGTCATTGCTCTTGCATCTTCACTATTCAACATACAATATCTGCAAATGTATCCTTATAAGCTTGCCCTTGCTTGGCCTCCAGGTACTCCTCCTTGTCATTACCCATCTTCCAGGCCTTATGCAATCTTTTCTCCTTTATCACTCTTTCTACTACAGAACAGTGATATCCCCATTAGCTGGAACAACTGTTGCAGAGCACTTCTGGGAATGAAAGATTTCTGGGTAACGAGACGACTCTCAAAGCCGGAAAAAAAAATCCCTGATCCCTGGAATTTTCCAGGTAACAGAAAAATGTTCTCAGAAGTTCCAGAAATTACCCATTGCATCTTCTCTCGAACCCGGAAAAAAATCCCTCATCTCCGTAATTTTCCGGGTAGTGTAACGGAAAAATGTTTTCGAAAGTTACAGAAATTACCCATTACATCATCTCTCGAACTGGAAAAGAAATCCCTCATCCCCAGAATTTTCTGTGTAACGGAAAAATTTTCTCGCAATTTCGAGAAAATGCACCTGTTTTTCATCTCTCAAGCCTGGAAAAAAAATATCCCATCCATGGAATTTTCTTGAAAATGTGCCCCTTGGAAAATCTTTTCCTTTGGGAATGATTTTCCGAAAAATTTCAATTCCGCCTATCGGAGAGTTCCGGGTTTGAGGGATTCAGGCTAACAGAGATATCACTGTACAGTATATCATTCCAACACCATGTTACTGCATGCCTGGCTGAGCTCTTCATCCAGCCACACTTCTTACCAGCTGTGCTCAGCAGAACACCCTTTATTTTGTCCCAGCTTCTCGCTACACTATCCCTCCCACTGTTACTGGATGTTTCCAGTTTTCTCGACTCATTAAAAAATTCTTCTCATGTATTCTGTTCCCTCAACTTCCACACTCCTTGGAACATACATCATCTTTAAAACAATGCGTCGCACCCAAGCAATCTGTGCTGCACGGCAGCACATTATTCCACTTCTATAGCCTTCACATCCCTAACAAGCTTCCTATATAATTACCAACCAAGAAAGTAATCAATCTGTGTTTTTGTTCCACCTGACTCAAAGTAATTAGTGTACTCACCCTTTTTTCTTAATCAATAAATCTCTCCGCATGTTGTGGGACTCCTGTACTATGTCAACAAGGTTATGGGTTAATATCATAGGGTTTCCATGGCTCCTAACTTATGTGACTAGGACGACATAACAAAAATCCAGCTATAACCAAAGTTCAAAGATAGTACCTCTTCTAAGTTAACAGTCGGCCCTAAACCCTAAACAGGGTGTTACTTGGAGGATTCTTCTGTCATTTATTCTGACACCTAAGAGTCCTTGTCTGCTATACTAACATGCACATTGCATGTGCTCATACTCGGTTGGAAAACAGGTAACAGCTATGAGACACCTCAGTTGCCAGTCCTCTCTTATTATGATTGGATTTCTTGCAGTTTACTCTGTTACCGTTAGCTAAATGCTTCCTATATCATTTTTGGGACACATATATCATATGTAGGTAGTAGGTTTTAGGCAGCTACCAAACGGAGGTACAAGTACTACTGCCTGGGAAGATATTGGAAGCATAATGTGTTATCTATGGTAGGCCCTGATGTGGGTCAATGACCTGTGCCCGGGTTGGCTAATCCCATAAAAAAAAAGCATTCTTAAGCATAGCATCATATTTCAGATGTGTTTATCATGTTACAAGGCTTAGTATACAATGCACTGTTTCCACAGTTCACACTGTCTGTAATAGACAGTTTCTACCTATGAAACCCACTTTCAGGTTCCCATATCCCATGTTACATTTAGCAACTTAAAAATTTTCTCTCCATTTCCCTTTTCTTTCCTTACCATATCACATGTTTCATTCATAACTACCATTTACATTTGTTTACTTGGTTTGTAACCCCATGTAGGACTATCCAGAACTGTTTCTTGTTCTTCATAAAGCATTATAAAATCTTTCCCAAGCTTCATCTACTTGTCTTGCGTTATATCTTTATTCCTTTTGCATTTCTCTTAACATCCCTGTACTTCTCATTTCTTTCACCACTTCCTTGATAAGATGAATTGTAAGATCATGTAATAACTTTGATGTTTATGTCCTTGTTCAACATATATTTACTTACACCTCATTATTGAGTCTACTGTACAGTATGTATGTGGATATCTTCACTTCTTTTTTCATGTGATTTTTTTTTTAAATGTAGTGGATTAAATGTTTGCTATGACAGATACTGTTGCTTTATTGCCAGCTTGCTGCCTTTCGCCTTCACCCTGGCCCTCTGCCTGAACAATACCGTTTCATGAATCAACCTCCTGGCCAGCGGAAACACAGGAAGCACAAGAAACACAAGTACCGACCAGGTGAGACCCCAACACAGGATGGCTCTGCAGATGGAGCAGACATGCATGAGAAGAAACACAAAAAGAAAAAGAATGATGATGATAAGGAAAGGAAGAAAAAGAAGAAAGAAAAGAAAAAGAAGAAGCAAAAGCACAGTCCAGAGCACCCAGGAGTTTCTGGAAGTGATCCTAATAGAATTACTCTATGAGTATATAACATTGGAACTGTCAGGAGTTACCATCAATACATATACGTACTGTACTCTTATATTAGAGAAACATATTTGAGAGTTCATTGCCAGAAGATCTTCCTAAAGTGATGTTATCCAGTTTTAAGATCCAGTAAGGAAGTTGGAAATATTTTACTGAAAGAAGATTGGCCTTTTCTCATTTTTGGGTATAAATTATATATTTATATGTATAGTTTCATACCACATCTCATTTATAACTTTAATGTTGTAATACTGCTTGATAGCTCTGTATTGGAAATATGCAATTGATTGAAGAATATTGTATGAAAAAATACTGAAGGAACTTCTTAATAATAGATGAAATAAGAATGAAAATGCAGAATATTGTTGAAATTTTATACCTTTGTGTTTTATTTGTTATACATCTTAATACACTTCTTTTTCTCCCATCTGGAAACAGGTATATTTTGCATGGTTGTGGAATAATATAGAGGAAATATTAAAGACAGGGATATTTGAAATTATGAAACACAGCAAACTGGAAAGTTCCATGAGCAAAACCTAGTTCCCAAGACACATTAAATGCGTAAGAAATAGTACTGTCTGCACACCCACATCTTTCAGTTGTTTGTGGATACAGTACAGTACCGTATATGTAAACTGATTGTTATTCAATGTAGCAAGTCTAGTATAATACAGTAATTCGAGAAGGTTTACCTTGAAGTACAAAAAATTGCTTTTTACAAAATTATCCTTGAATCACAACTATCCCCTGGCCAAACATTAGAATACCACATTCTGATACAGTATGTAATGCTAGTTCAGGTGGGCACTATCACCCACTATGTAGATGTCCAGGTGACCGCAGAGCCAGTTCCACCATTATAAAACAAAGTAATAATAATACGATAAAACATTATATCAAATAAGACTCGTGTTCAGTGGCAGTGTGTCTATTTGGGCTGAAGCCAAAGCTACACTGCAATGATAGATGTACAATACAGTATTTTGATTCTAATCTTGAAAAGAGCTGTGTCAACTGATACACAAATTATTTTATATTGTTCCCAACAAAATACAGGGTACAGATATTTAAAATAAAAAGATGAAAACTCACTTTAAACTTTACATAAGGAGGCCCATATGGGTGACCTTACAGCTGCAGCATGGTGCTGCCAGTTATGGCAATTATATAGTACCACATCTGACAGCTAGACATTTGTTTTTTAATTTATAATATCCACCATTTGTCAACTTAACTGGTGTTAGCCATTTGGGCAGTCAGTCTGTTTTTTGTTATAACTTCAGTTGTGCATAATGAGTACAAAAAAGACACCAAACACATATTTTGTCAAGAAACGGTGCAACAAGGTAATTTTTATAGGTGAAAGTAGACATTATTATATAACGTGGGCATGGTGAAGGAGCAATAGTTGAAGAATGGCAGTGAAATGGAAAATATAATGCACACACTTCTCAATAAATTATTCCTCACCATAGATTAAATAATTATTTTATACATTTTGCAGTTACTATATGCTTGTGGTCTTAATATCAAAAGTGGTAAAAGTGATTGTAAATGGATATGCTGGCTAGCTGATGTAAGCTGGTCATGGTGGTGGTTGGTCAGTTGATGAATGGCTGTGAGATCAAGATTATACACCTTTCTTTTGTACATTATTACATTCACCAGGAAATGTTTATTCATCCTAAGTGTACAGTATCTGTACAATAGTTTTTGGGGGATGCATGGTTGAGAGAATAACACTAGTGTGTTTGATGACAGGATCATGAGTGTTTTACAAGTGCCTAACTATGATATAGTGTAGCCTGGGATGCAAGGATTTTACACACTATTCTTTAAATATTTTATTATTCTATTTACTATACATTTATTAAATATTATCATCACTTTACATGTTGATTGATTAAATTTATTCACTTTGATGTTTGTACAAAGAAATCCATAATGTTACGGCGCATTAGGGTAAGTGCAGCCTAGGCTAATGCACCATTAATTATCAACCATTTATTCTTTTAATAAGGATTTTCATCATTCAGCAAACCCCTGGTCCTAGGGTTGCCAAATAAGAGAGTCAGCCTGTATTTGCTGGTGTCCACAATACTGTACAGGTACAGTACTAACAATAGAAATACAGTAAAGTCTCCTTTCATGGGATTAATTGGTGTGCAGGTAATCTGATTATGAGAGAATTCTAAATGCTCCTTTAACTAGACAAATTTCTCCCTTAACTGGTTATTTTCCAGTTAATCATACAGTGGCCTCAGAGGCACCAAATCCTAATGTGCCCCAATCTTATTTGCACCCAAGCTTTGGGTTAGTTTCCATTTTCCATCAAATTGTGTCTTAATTTGATGTGGAGCTCATTGAGCTCCAAGTCTTAATGGGTCCCAAACTTAGTGCCACTGTTAAATATTTAATTGTTTTATACAGGTTGAATCCCTCTAATCTGGCACCTCAGGACCTGACAGGTGCCAGACCATACAAATTTCCTAACCACAGACCAGTTAAAGTCTACTTTACCGATAGCCTGTACGTTAAGAAGATAAATTAGATCATTGTTTGGAAGGTTCTCAAATAATCTATTAGTATGACTCATGTGGTTCTCCCAACAGATAAATGATTGAGAGCACAGCTACAAAATTATGATTTTCTCCTGAATATAAACACAATATTAATGAGTTTCATTAACTAAAATTTATTTACCGGTAGTTTATTATAGAACATAATAAACCACCACAAAATGTTATTCAATATTTAAATCACATGTTATCACACAACACATTCAGAATACTCATGGCTGGTAAGTTATAGTAATACTTTACTATATAAAAAAAATCTAATACGTACTCACATTATGATAATGGTGCATTTTATTAATTATTTTCATATTAGGAGATTTGTTTATTGTATGCAAACTACTGTATCTAATTTGGGTCCAACTAGTTTGTCAGCTGCTGACTGGAACTACGGTATCAGCTCTGTATCGTGGTATGAATTGATATATTGGGCCGACCAGGGGTGGTTAACCCTGGAGTTAGGAGGAATTCTTTGGTGTTCCTTGAAGCAGGATTACATAAATTTCTACTTTAATGAGGGTTTTGGGGTTTTACTGGGTTTTCTGCTCATTTATTAAATGGATCTGCATGTAATATTCTTTTCAAAGTGAATATAAAACGATCTTCTTTATTTGTTAATTCTCAGGATTACCAACCATCAGTGACCCACACACTGCTGGGCTATCCCCGACTGCGAGGGTATAAGTATAAATTCAGCAACCCATAGAAAATTGTTAGGCTTTTTGACCGTAGAAAACATATTGATTTAGGTAGGACTACTATTTTTTCACCCCAAATAATCTTGAAATATTTTCCTTTTATCCTTCTTCGCCATTGTTTCCAATACTTATATGCAGGAACTGTATGTGCTGTGCAGTATGGGACAATTTATCTGGTATGCTTGGGACCTGGGGGTTGCCACGTAGAGGGTTTTTCCATTATTTAGAGTGCCAGGCCTCAAAAGGCATTACTCGGTCAAATATACATACTATCTGAATTAGCAGATGGCCACTCTACTAGAGGTCACAACCTCAATTTAAAGAAGTTACCAGAACATGTACAGAAAACTGTCCGAGCTAACTTCTTTTGGGCTGGTGGTGTTGGATAGAATCATTTTGTGTGAAATTATTAACCTTTGACTTTTCCTCAAAATTGGAGTACATGTGGCCTCTGTCACACTGAGTGGGACTCCCCATATTCTGTACAGTGTACTCTATAAGGTGACTCAAATGCCTTGATTCCCAGTCTTGCACCCCAGGGACAGTTTGATTAAGGTTGAGTAATCTCTTCTATTTCTATTACAGTGACCCCTCGGTTAACGAACTCAATCCGTTCCAGAAGGTCGTTCGTTAACCGAAAAGTTCGTTACCCGAAACCATTGTTTCAATGGGTTTTTGGGTAATTGGTTCCAGCTCACCGAAAATTTCCTAAATTCAACAAAAATGGTAGAAAAGTTCACTTACTTTGAGGTGTGTATGTAGAAGGCTCCTGGATGATGATGATGATGGGAATTAGAATGGGGGTGAAGGAGAAGGAAGAAGAGAAGGCATTGGGGTGGAAGAGAAGTCACCCCATGGCACCATTTCACCCATAAAATTTTAGTTCTCTTGGTGTATTTCAAGGTTATTTTCTTTAAATCTACACTGCACTGCATTATATATTGTCAATATGTAAAATATATTTCAAAATGATCAATAATTTGCTTGGAAACACAGAAAAAAAGCGTTTAGTTGAAGAGAGTCTCAAGCAAGATGTTACCTCCAGTGAAAACAGAGAGAGACTAACGCCTGTTTGCTGTGTTAAGAGGCTGGATGCCGCGCATTAAACTAGTCACTTTACCTTCAATTATGTTCAATAATTGTTAAAATGACTAAAAAATTTAATATTAAACTTTTAAAATTATTGAATCGTATAAATTTCTTGATATTTACTAAAATAATAAGGAATTCAAGCCCTAGAACCGATTAATGTATTGGCGGACTGATACTAAAGCTGGTTGCCCGGCCAGTGCAAGCGAAAACATGTTGAGGTCGGTTCGTAAGAAATTCGTTAACCGAATTTTTGTTCGTTAACCGAATTGAAGATCCTTATGGAAGGCAGTTCGTTAACCGAAATTTCGTTAACCGAGGCGTTCGTTAAACGAGGGGTCACTGTACAGTAAAATCTTGATGATACAAGTAGATATATTCCTTGGAGTCTGCTCGTATAGCAAAAACTTGTATAATGGAGGAATAATACATTGGTTAAACAGGGATGCGTTCCCGAGCACAGTATTCTCATTGTGTTATAATAAGCCATTTGATACTACTGTATGAATATCATGAATTGATGATGCTATGAGATAAATATAACTATAGAAGACCCCGATATAATGTGAAAGTGGGACTGGGAATTGTTGTGAAATACAGTACTATATCATGAACTGATGATATTAAAATGAGTACTGCATGTCTATTGATTCTCTGTATATTAGCATTACACTTGGGTTTGGATTGTACTACAAATACATACAATGGGTTGGGTTTGGTCTAAGTAAGCCCTATATTGTCTTGTTGTGTGGTTAGCTTTTTATGTTTGGAACCATGTTCTCTTCAGATTGCTGTATATTATATAGCAGTGGTTGGGGTAGAATTAGTCATAGATAACTGGTATTTAGAATTAAGAGATGGGGATTTGTTTGTTATGACACAAGGTGTTTTTGCCTAATATCTGTACCTCATTTTGACATATCAGGAGTTAATGAAGATTAAAGTAGCAGAGATACTGCAGCCAAAGGAGCAAGTGGGTAAAATTCTAAGTACTTAACCCCTTGACTATAGGGATGCCATGTTTAATACAGTGCTTTATTTGGCTATTGCCAGACAATTTATTCAGCAGAGACTCCGGTGAGGGGACCCCATACTCAAGTGGTTAGTAGACTATCTCCCCCTAACCCACTCACTATGGGGATGCCTTTATTAATACAGTGCAGTACTTCATTTGGCTAATGCCAGATGATTTTATTCAACAGAGTGAACCCTGTACATAAGTGGTTAAGGGACTATGCTTCTTCGTATGTAGTAAGAATCTGTCTAAAATGGAGTGATTATATCCAACAATGATTCACAAGCTAATTTTGCAAGCACTTGTAAAGATATTCGTCCTCCTCCTCTCAGTAATTGAGAGGACAATTCAAGGCATACATGAAAGTAGGTTCAGAGGCTTGTATCCCTTGTCATCTGCTGTTGTTTGGAGAAACAGGCTAACACTTTTAAAAAGCATTTTGGCTGTATTATGTGGCAAATTCTTTCTAAATATTTGGACAGTGTCATCTGAATCAACTGACACCAGTTGTAGGTGAGATTAGGAAGTGGATGTATTGGTGTGCTACTTTTCCACTTCTGAAGTATTGTAATGTATTACTTTACTTTTTACTTTTATCCTCTTCACCACTGATCGGCTCATTAGCCGCTTGGGCGATCGGTCACGTCTCTGATTACTTTTCCTTTTCTTTTATCCTCTTCACCAAAAGATCGGCTCATCAGCTGCTTGGGCAATCGGTCACGTCTCTGTTACGCACCGTTGGCAAGTGCTGGGCATGCACGGGCCCCATGAAATAAGAATTTGTAAGTCCACTGTTACAAGCACTACACTTCATGTTCAAGGTATTTTGGCGAAGTAAAGTTTTGTCTGAGGGCCCTATTTTTGTTCTCATCACAGATTTTAACAAAAAAACTGCCACAATAATTATTGATTGTAATTTCACCACATCAGTTTACAAGATATTCAGCCGATTGGTCTAGTATTTATTACTTTGTAATGTACTTATTGTCCAAAGTTGGTACAGGAGAAAACTGGAGTACCCAGAGGAAACCTGCAATGTTTGGTAGAGTCACACTGGATAACACCCTTCCTGGGATGCAAACCTTGGAAACAATGGTGAGAGATACCAGTACTGTACTTGCATACTGCTGTACAGTACCACCACTACTGTAATGAAGTGTTATGTAGCGTTGATTTTGGTGGGCAATTTCGAGGCTCCAGCCAGAGTCTTGACCCGGCAGCAATACATTTTTGAGATATCAGGGAGTCAATTCTTTTGTGTTCAAAACTCAGAATAAACCCTCTGGGTTCCTGGTCTAAAAAGGGCTGTCTATATTTGCACAAATTACAGCACATGCAAACATGTACTCTAAGGAGAGTACAGTATAGGAAGTAGGTATCATAAATTGATTGCCAAACACGGGTGATGCGGCAGTCACTATAATACAGTATATTGGTAGAATTGTGCAAAGTAAATTATATACCTGGTATACTGTATATCACCAATAAGGTAAATTAAAAGAAACCAATTTGATTATTTTGGGAAAACATAAAAAAATATTATTAGTTATGACCGACTGGTACGGAGTACTGTACTGGACTGTATTAGCATGAATCCCTTTTCTAGTTGCATTTACTGTATTAAAATAATATATACATACAGGTACAGTATACACTACATATCCAGAATGTAGAAATCTCCCACGGCACATTTTAAAGTCCTCGTGTTAGGCCTATATTTCAATTGCAGTAAGCACCAGAGGTGGTACTGATGAAAAAGAGCTCCCAGTTTCATTTTCCTAATGTGTTTCCAAGTGGGTCATAGCTCGCCATTCCTGTGTTGGCGGCAAATACAGTACAGTTTTATCCTTCACCTCCCAGGGGAGCTGCTACTCTGACAGTAACTGGTAATCACAATTCAAAATTAGGATCGGAAATTGAAAAATTTGGGAGATGGGTGATTTTACTTACATATGAGAGAGGAGGAACCAATTTTGTGTTCTACACTTAGGGTTTAATGGACCGAGGCTTTTTCCATTTCATTGATTTTTCTCGATTTGCATAAATAGGTATACAGTAGAAGTCCAAAAATCCGGATTGCTTGGGGATTGGGTCGGTCCGGATTTTCAGATTTTCCGGATTCTCAGGTAGTACTTTTAACATTCAAATTTAAGGAGGAATAAGGAAGAGATGAACAGGTACATTTTTATAGTCTATTCAGTAGCAAATATAGCATGCTTCACTTATCAAAACGAGCAGTTTTAAAGAAAAAGCTGTGAATTCTAGAATTTTATTCTTTGCCTTTTTTATATCATAAATTGTACTTTCCAATGTCGTATGTTTCCATTAGAACAGTATTGCTCACACCACGTTCTAGTTTCTTAATTATTTCAAGTTTGTCATTCAGTTTCAACGTGTTCTTCTCTCTCTTCACACAACGAAGTTTATCTACTTTAGGAGCCATTATTATGGGCTTGTACAGTACTCTGTGAATGGAAAGAGTAGGACTCAAAATTACATACTGAATGTCACAGTTTGATTGCTCGTTTTAAAGTGGCGACCGCGTGGTCGCTTGTTGTCGCTGTGCAGCTGTGGCGCTCACGCATGCACACATACACAAACGAGCCCGCTAAATTAAAAAAAAGAAGAAAAAAGGAGAGTTCGAAAAGTACGGATTCTCGGGTGGTCCAGATTTCTGGCATCCGGGTTTTTGGACTTTCACTGTACTTTTTCTGAGATGAATTTTAATGATATGAATAGAACTGCCCTTCGAGAGTGGAGACATTGTAGAGGATGGAACAATAATGATGTGAAATCATTGTTATGGTTACCAGATTTCTTTATATATATATATATATATATATATGTATACAGTCAACCCTCACTTTACCCGGTCCCACATTCCGCGTTTCCATGTTTACGCGGTGCCCTGCCAGAACCCAGGATGCTCACATTCCGCGGTGGGTGTACCCCTTTACACGGGTGAAGTATAATTTTTTTATTTAGCTCATAAAATTCATACAAATTATCCGGCCAGAATATAATTTACATTGCTGGAATTCTTACAATTTGATGATCATTTTGAATATAAACATCATAGATTTTGCATTAGACATACAAATTTTAGATATAATGTTTACTCTGAGTAAATATGTTATCTTTTGTGCAAAATATATGACATTTATGTTCAAAAAATTCCTGGTCTTACAAGGAATCCAGCAATGTCAATTATATTATCGTAACTTTAGTCTGATTTATTATTTATTACTAAAAAGGTAAACAGTCTGGTATTCCCACACATTTATCTAGTAGGGACGTTGGTGGGGGGGAGGGAGGGACCGGCGACCGACCATCTGTTACCGACCATCTGTTACCAACCATCTGTTACCATGTGAAGAATATTTTTTTTTTTATTAACTGAAGATTTTTATTTTAGCTCATAAAATTCATACAAATTACCCGGCCAGAATATAATTTACATTGCTGGAATTCTTACAATTTGATGATCATTTTGAATATAAACATCATATATTTTGCATTAGACATAAAATTTTTAGATATAATGTTTTCTCTGAGTAAATATGTTATCTTTTGTGCAAAATATATGACATTTATATTCAAAATATTCCTGGTCTTACAAGGAATCCAGCAATGTCAATTATATTATCCTAACTTTAATCTGAGGTATTATTTAATACTAAATGTTAAAATCTAGTTTTTTCACCCACTCTTTCTCTTGAAGGGAGGGTTGGTGGGAGGTGGGGGGGGGAGGTTTGGGACGGACTGACCATCTGGCCGGGTTGGAAGAGGGGGGGAGGCAAGGTGGGGTACTTTGATTGACAGATAGTGTCGTGAAGAATATTTTTTTTTTTATTAGCTGAAGATATTTTAGCTCATAAAATTCATACAAATTACCCGGCCAGAATATGATTTACATTGCTGGAATTCTTACAATTTGATGATCATTTTGAATATAAACATCATAGATTTTGCATTAGACATACAAATTTTAGATGTAATGTTAACTCTGAGTAAATATGTTATCTTTTGTGAAAAATATATGACATTTATATTCAAAATATTCCTGGTCTTACAAGGAATCCAGCAATGTCAATTATATTATCCTAACTTTAGTTTGAGGTATTATTTATTACTATACCTGGTTTTCCCCCAAAAATTTCTCAGAGGGAAGAGCCAGGGAGTGTAGTGTGAGAAGAGGGGGAGGGAGTTGAGTCCATTATTTGAATGGACATTAGCTTGGCGACTGTATTTCTCTATTTCTCTTAAGTATTAATTGTGTGCATGTACCATCATAAAATTAAGATGTTATTTTTACTAGAACATAGGTATTGTGTTGGAAAAAGTGGAGTTTGGGGGTCAGCTGGTCTCTATTTCATTTAATCCCATATGTTATGTTATTCACTTTACGCGTTTCTCACTTTCCGCGGTACCCTGTGGGTTACATTAACCGCGTAAAGTGAAGGTTGACTGTATATATATATATATATATATACAGTATATATATATATATATATATATATATATATATATATATATATATATATATATATATATATATATATATATATATATATATATATATGCATACTGTACACACATTAACAATTCTAGAAAATTTTTCAATAGATAAGAAATTTGCATAAATTCATATAAAATTTTAGCAGTGTGTGGCGAAGGACTACATCAAAGCTTACCTCAAAGACGTACCACCAAACACTCTGCCAACTAGAGTCACTTGCATAAAGCTGAGGATGTATGTGTTGGATGTAAAAGGTGGTCTTGAAGGGGATGGGTTGACTAGTATCCTATTGTGTGTTGATGGCGACTCATCAGATGAGCTCTTACGAGACCCAATCCTACTAGTTACATAAAGGAGGTTAGATGAAATTAGGGCATTTTAGAACTGGTGCACATTTGACGTACAAACGCTTCAATTTTTTACAATAAAAGTCTATAGGCATGAGGATGAAGGGAGATAGATGGATAGTAAAGATTATGATAACCAGATAAATGATTAGGCCTTTTTATAAACTTGGTGGGTGGGGGAGGGGTTCAAAGGAATGATGGTGCCTTCTTCAGAGTGCCTTTCAGTATCTTTGCATTTTCTTCGTGATCAGGACTGTTCAGCAGCTCAAGTGACACAGTCTGGAGATAGTTTTTATTGCCATAGTAACGCTGTTATTGATTTTTGGTTGTCTATAAGTGTTTGGCAGCACACACACTTTCTAGGTATCAAGATAAAAGGTAAATTTGGGTAATCCATGATTGGAGAAAGGTGAGATTAGGTTAGGTGCAAACAGTTTCTTTTTCAGTGTTAAATCTTGTGACATTCTTTGTTCTTCACAAGTGTTCAGCAGTTCACATATACTGTACTCTCTAGCTATACAGAATTAAAGGTAGTTTTGTTGCATTTAGGGTAATAATAAGGGGTTTTGTATGTCTATTTTTAACCTGCAGGAAATTGGATACTTGGGTACAGCACTGTGTGGATACCATGAGGCTTTTTTTATGTAGTTTTGTATAGTCTCGTTTCAGCACTTGTTGCATTATTGAATTGTTTGTTCATTTTATCGTTTCCTTCATTTTCTCTCATCCTTTGCAACTCCATCTGGAAATTTATTTCTTCACCTCTTCACTTTTATCGGCTAACGGTCTGCGTGAGACAGACGCTTTGCTAAACCAACAAATTGTATTTTTTTTTATTTCCCACAGTATACCTGAGAGAAAATCCTTAACTGTAGTAGATTCTCAATTTAAATTCTATGCCATATTGGGAAATATTTTCGTGCACAACAATGAATGAAGCGATTCGAGTAGGAAGGAAATAGAGAGGAGAGACAGAGACAAAACTTTGAGAGCCCGGCACCAGCGCATTGAGTCCCGTGTTTGCGCCACATCAACGTCAGCGCCCTGGTTTGCTCTTGCGTGATGGAGCACCTCAGCCCGTGTCGTTAACAACACGTATAAATCCTGACGGTCATTTCATCAGCGCGAGCATAAGTTATTTAACAAGTGGGATACGAGAGAGCAGGCATAAGTCTTCGGAGAGTGGGAGGTTGAAGGAGGAGTGTGGGGTTGAACCGTTGAAGGAAGTGTGAGGTAGGAGGGGTGTGGGGTTGAAGGAAGAGTGAGGTAGGAGGCGTGTGGGGATAAAGGAAGAGTGAGGTAGGAGGGGTGTGGGGTTGAAGGAAGAGTGAGGTAGGAGGAGTGTGGGGTTGAACCGTTGAAGGAAGTGTGAGGTAGGAGGGGTGTGGGGTTGAAGGAAGAGTGAGGTAGGAGGCGTGTGGGGTTGAAGGAAGAGTGAGGTAGGAGGCGTATGGGGATAAAGGAGGAGGTAACTTTTTCGGAGTGAGAGTTGTGAACTCCTGGAGCAATCTGCCAGAGAGTGTTGTGACGGCAACAAGTGTGAGCTCTTTCAAGACCAGACTTGACCAACACTGGAGTAGGTTCAAATACATTCAGGAGCCGGTACATGACCAGTACTTGCCAACAATGTGTAACAGAGACGTGGCCGATCGCCCAAGCGACTAACGAGCCAATCAGTGGTGAAGAGGATAAAAGTAAAATAAAGTAAAAGAGTGAGGATGAAGGAGGAGTGTGGGGGTTGAAGGAGAAGTGTGTGGTTGAAGGAAGGGTGTGGGGTTGAAGGAAGAGTGTGTCTAACTGAAAGAAGGTGTGTGGGGATAATGGAGGAGTGCGGGGCTGTAGGAGGAATGTGGGGTTGAAGAAGTGGGAGGTTGAAGAAGTGGGAGGTTGAAGGAGAGGTGTGGGGTTGTAGGAGGAGTGTGGGAATGAAGGAGGAGTGTGGCATTGGGGGAGTGGGATTAGACGAGGAGTTGTGGTTTGGGAGAAGAATTTGAGGTTGGAGGAGTATGGTGTTAGAGGAATGTGGGGTTTGGGGAGGAGTGTGGAGTTAGAGAGTGGGATTGAAGTGAAAACGTATGTTTGGAGGCGGAATGTGAGGTTGTAAGAGTTGAGATGGATGGGTGAGGCTCAATGGAGGGAGTGAGAGGAGGGAGGTGTACGGGTATAGAGAGGGAGCAGAGGTGGATAGGTGAGGTTCCAGGGAGGGAGTGAGAGGAGGGAGGTGTGTGGCTATAGAGAGGGAGCGGAGGTGGATGGATGAGGATCCGGTGAAGGAGTGAGGAGGGAGGTGTGTGGCTATAGAGAGGGAGCGGAGGTGGATGGATGAGGATCCGGTGAATGAGTGAGAGGAGGGAGGTGTATGGTTATAGAGAGGGAGCGGAGGTGGATGGATGAGGATCCAGGGAGGGAGTGAGTGAGAGGAGGGAGGTGCTGGCTATAGAGAGGGAGCAGAGGTGGATAGGTGAGGATCCAGGGAGGAAGGGAGGTGGTTGGAGGCGTAGGAACAGCACTTAGCTTCGAGCAATAAAGACTGGGGAGCTTTTAACCAAAAATTTTATGTGCCAGAAGCAACACCTTAAGCGACGAGAAGAGTGGAGGTAAAATAAACATAAGGCTCGTGCCTCACCTTCAATGTTTCCTCACTACGTTCAGCTATATGCTTCACTCTACCTCGTGCCTCACCTTCAATGTTTCCTCACTACGTTCAGCTATATGCTTCACTCTACCTCGTTGGTATAATTCTTCAATTCATTTGACTGTGTTATAGGAATCCCGCCGTGTGCTGGAAACGCGGTATTCTTCGCTAAATCTGACAAGTCATTGACAATTTGACAATAATGACCGCAATTAAAGCAATATACCGTTTAAAATAATGGAATGTGTTTTGTTATTAATTAATGTAAAATAAAATTTACTGCAATAAACTCTAGTTTCCAGTATTTATGAAAACAAACTGCTCTCTCTCTCTCTCTCTCTCTCCTTGTTTGCGTCACGACATTCTGTTTGTTATCCACTTTTGGAACGCTTCCATAGTTTCCCCATTATCTTCCTACTATATATTGTTACAGCTACTATTGTACTACTACTCAAAATAATGTAACTGTAGATTTTGTAAATATTACAAGATTACAGTAAAGGAGGCTTAATAAGACAGGTATACTAGTCTGAAAAGGTAAAATAAAAATAGGCACCATGAAATTGTGGATGGCAATCGTGGCTGCGATATCGACATGGCTGGGGGCAGTGCTGGAGTATTGAATCCTAATGTTTTCATCTCATTTTGACAACCTGGATGAAAAATACAGGCATCATTGTTATGAAAATTGGTGACGGTGTAACCCTAAGGCTGATCCATATGCGGTTTTCAAGGAATAAGTGATTCTGGAAAAAGATACACACCGGAAATCGAATATTCATGATTACGTTCGAGTTAGTACAAAGGAGATGTAGAGAGTCTATGGTTTTCCAAATTTAAGCAAAAATATTAATCGCAAAAAAATAGGGTTGGCCTACAGATATGAATTTTTTTCTTTCATTTACAGCCAGAGGTAATTAGAGCTGTGAGAATGTCTTACAGTAACTATTTTATAGTTTTGTAAGGTAGTAGGGAGCAGGCAGCTACCAAATAGGGAGGTACTACCACCTGGGAAGATATCGGAAGCATCATATGTTGTTTAATGGTAGACCCTGCTGCCATATGGCATAAAAAAAATCGCTCCCCCCCCCCCCCCCAGATATCAATTAAAAAAGGCAAAGAAACAAAATTTGGGTAAAACTGGGGCTGAGACGTGACTGAATGTGTTTACTCATCTACAGTTCAGAGAAATAAATCTAGAGCGTGGATCTCTCAGAACCCGGGTCCGTGTATCCTGCCAAGGAGTTGTGACCACCGGGAGCCTCACCACCTCCCATGTAAGTCAGGAAATTACTTGGTGGTGATGCTAAGAACGCTCACTCACGCGGTAATGGCAGTCATGAATCTTGAGCCACACAGTTAACTGCCGCTGGACTATCCCTCCTCTCTCATAATAAATACGAAACCTTTCTACATATTTTATCGTCGAGGTGTGACCCTTGAGAGTACTCCTTCACTGTCCGGTATTTCAGCATCTCAGTCAGGACAGGTTAATTGGCGTCAACCTTGATTATATACATATTTTACATCACAGTAGATCCCGATGATGAATATAACGTGGAGACTGACAGCTACAAACACCATAATATCTCTGACCTCAGCTTGAATATCATTTGTGTTT
This sequence comes from Homarus gammarus, assembly GCA_958450375.1. Taxonomy (NCBI): domain Eukaryota; kingdom Metazoa; phylum Arthropoda; class Malacostraca; order Decapoda; family Nephropidae; genus Homarus; species Homarus gammarus. The sequence continues at coordinate 3,921,669 of CAUDMG010003264.1, forward strand.
TTTTTATTTATCCACCGTGATATGTCTCTCTCTGTGCACCATTCATCGAAGATTTTAAGATGAAATGTTTTACTCAAGCAAGTGGAATTAAAATTAGCAAAATTTGTGTGGAATACTGTGGAGAAGGTGTATTAAAAAAATAGAAGAAACCTGAAGGAAGTTGGGAAAGAGCACATCGATAATAATGGGAAAATATTATCACTGTCACTTTTTGGTATAACCAGTTTTACTGTCGTTGTTTCAAAAGTAAATGACCAAAAGATGTACGAGGAAACCTGAGAACTAGCTGAGCCAGACGTGCGTAAGGAAGTAGTGACTGACAGTGAGGTGTGTGTGTGTGTACGTACCATTATTCATCGATATTCATTGAACTACACAATTTTATATGCAAGAACTATAGAAAAAAACAGAAACTTAAAAGAGTAAAGCTTCAACTTGGTGAGGCGGGCTGGTCGTAATGAGGCTCCCTGGGTCGGGCACATCAGCTGCCAGTCTGTCTTTTCTGTTCACCGCCGTAAGCAAACTTGCCAACTTTTGGAGAAAATTTATGCGTGTGAGATGCAGCCAGGCGAGGTGGGGGTCCGGAGACCGTCAGAGGGTCCTCGGTTAGAGGATACAGGCCTTGTGGAGAACGGGGAGTAATGCCTAACGCGATTATTTATTGAATAGTGTTTCTGGAATCTAACATCTATTTTACTATGTCATTTTTATCAAGATAAGAACAATAACAATCTCAATTGAGAGAGAAAGAAAGGTTATAAAGATATTTACATCTATGTCTGGCCATTTCCCTGTATTATTCATAACACAATACAGTGAAGGTCAACAATAACCGATAATTAAAAAACAACACAGCATGTTCCATCAGGCATAGGGTGTCCCTGGCAGACAACAAGCGGCGGTGATTCCAAGCGTCATCAGGTGGCGAAATAGGTCAATGTCGTGAGGTCAAGGCAATGTTGTCACCTGGAGTCATTTGTAGAACAGTGACTATTGTGGCTGACGACACAGAAATGATCTCTGGAGTACCTTAACAGACCTGCCTCTGTAAACGTTGAAACGAAACACTTCATATACAGGGCCTGCATTAGCGAGTACCATCACTGAAGGCGTCACAGCTAGAGCATATTAGAAAACCAAGTGACCAGATCACCATCAGTTAGTGATGTAAGGAGCTACGGAAGAATGAAACTAAGCGGAGGATAAGGCCGTGTTGGCCACCACTCGGCGTGTGGGAGATGAATATAAACGGATATAATGCCCCACCAGGCTCATCGGAAGTGAAAAATAGATATCATTATCGTAAATATAATCTCCAAAGTACTTTTTAATGTCTTCTTTTTTGGAACGGTCAATAAATTTCGCCAGAAAAGAAAGTGAGAAAATATAATCCTTTCTCATATGCCCTCAATATTATACCTTTTGTAAAATAGTTTGTTTTTAAAAGAGAGAAAGGACCTGGCAGGTGGGAATACTCTTCATAAATCATCGTTTCCTCAAGCTTGGGCGAATTTTATCTTCAACATATTGTACCGGTCGACGGAAGCCTTTGTCCATAATCATAACTACGACGATATTGCCATTAAAACCTAGAAATTATCCTGAGTTAACTTTTCTTTACAATGATGGCATAAATTCATAATGTGGAGGGGGATAGGTATTATTATTATTATTATTATTATTATTATTATTATTATTCAAAAGGCCTGTAAACACTAAACCATAACAATGCCTCGTGCAAGAAATAGCTATACACTTGATGGTGGCAACCCAATACTCAAGACCAACAAGCTATTTACCCAGCTCGGGGGAAAGTTCTCTTAGTGAGTGAATGAATGAATGAATGGTAAGTCAGGATTGGTATTCATGGTGATAGATGACGCAGTTGAAAAAATATGATAAGAAAAGAGAACACTAGAACACAATAAGAGAGGAAAACCAGCGAATAAAAGTTACTAAAGAAAACGAAAAAAATACTTAAGGAAATGAGAAATAAGTAGGATGGCCATGTGCAGAATGAGATGATAAATACTTGTAAAAATGAGGAATAAACTTAAAAATAGGGGAATTACTTAAGAAAATTAGAAATAGTATACTTTTAAACACAGACACTTGTAACAAACCAGACACACACACACACAAGGTAATCAAGCTCAAAAGAAAATGAAACTCGGCGGAGGTAAAACTTGAGAGAAAAGCAGGAATTAAAGGCCAGGGAACAGAGGTTTTATACCACAACTTTGGGCCAGAGTTTCTTCAGTAGAGCTGTGGCGTCGACGGCGATAAATGATGGTGATGTGAAAGACAAAGAGAGACCGCGATGACGATGAGAGAGAGAGAGAGAGAGAGAGAGCGCTATAAAAGGAACACCTTCCCTTACATTATACAAGCATATACACCAGTTAGTGTCAACAAGTCACACACTAAAACTCATGTCCCTCAAGCACCTGGCAGTCGTGATGAAGCTGGGAAAATATACTCGTAGTTTGAAGCCCAAATATATGAGAATAAACACAAGGGGGAGGACGAATCACTTGTACCAAAAAAAAAAAAAAACATTATAAGAAGGATCCATGTTAAATTGACAATCCCTAGTGATAGAAATATGTTAAACAAATTTACTAAGGGAATACTAATTTCTTCCTTACATTCCTTTAATACTCTGGCAAATATTTAATATGTTCGTAGAATAAAAAAAAAACGCAAATAATAATCCGTACCAAACTCTCTCTGTCTTTCTCTTTCTCTCTTCCTCTCTCTCTCTCTCTCTCTCTCTCTCTCTCTCTCTTCAGTTATTTGTTACTCCTATCTTCTCCATTATTACAAACTTCTCTCTATAATTTCCTCTTATATTTCCGTCACACCTCTTTCTACATGCACTCCTCTTCCCCTCTCTCACCCTCTTTACTGTCACTTATTACATCCGCAATTACTCTCCTCCCTCTCTTAGTGTCATCGCTTTATTCTCACCTCTCACACATTTCCCGTCTATTGTTCTCCTGACAGCCGCTCACTCATTTTATTATTTCCTCCTCTCATTCAGGCACTTTTTTTTTATTTCCTTCTTCTCCCGATCTCATTGTCAAAAGCATCCTCGGTTTTTCCCAACACAGCGTGAAGCCTGCAAAATACGAGCCCGGTTTCCCTTGTGATGATCGTCCGCCACTTTGATGCTCCCGCGCCGTGCAGCTGACACGAGAGAGCGCAAACAAACGTCGACGGTGTTGGATGTCAAACACAGGGCTCAATCTTGCCTGAAGTGTGGAATGTTTGGGTAGTGTGTGTGTGTGAAGTGTGTAGATGGAGTGAGGGGTAGTGTGTGGAGCAAGAGTATGCAATGTGTGGGTATTGTGTAACGTGTGTGTGTGTGTGTGTGTGTCTACGTAAAACTATCCTTTCTTTATGCCAACGTTATGACTCGTAATGGTTTAACTAACACTTGTTTATGAACTGGAGGTAATAACATAGATCTGAGTATTGTAATTGTCTGATTTTAACCGTCAAGATTAATGCGTTTTATCTTGTACCTGAAGATACCTGACCAATCACACGACAGCCTCCAGTGATTTATACGCCCCACAAACATCTGATCTCACCCATACATCAACTCCTGATACTCAAACAATAGGAAGATAAATTATTATTATTTTTTTTATCCTAAGTGGGGTTGAGAATGCTTAACTAGTTACAGTCGAGTCTTCTTGCAATTTCAACACCGTTTTAGGGAATGTCACCGAGTTGAAAGTTTATTCTCATATTTCATGTTGGAAGGAAAATTCTTGATAAATATGTTGGAGAATCCGGGACTGGTCTTGTGATGCAATAAATGAGATGGTTACGTCTCTTTAGTTCAATTAGACTTCGCTTAAAACACCGACTCGTGTTAGCCACCAACTTCAAAGACATTTTAAATAGAGGAAAACTTTCCTTACTTCTACAATATCCCAACAAAGGTTTCCTCATAAAACTCAATTATTTTTCCATTGCTCCCTTACTGGATTGGAACTTTGTATTAAAACTTACGCTGTAATAAATATCCCAAAGAGAAGAAATCATGAATATATCCGCGAAATCATTGTATTTATACCAGATCTGTAAATACAGTATTAATAACACAGTTTAATATTTGTTTTCTCCACTGTGTCGCCGGCAATACGGAACCACTGCCATAAGATATCATGCAAACGATATCTTGCCACGAGAGAACACAGTCTACACACAGATTACCATGAAGAGTGTAAATAATTGCAGCGTCCTTTCTTGTGCCGTCTGCCCACACACCACTATGTCAGAGTAAACACGGAGCTGAGTCGTTGCGGTGACACAAGCAGGGACTCACAGTCAAGGTGGTGCTTGGTCTGTTTACTCCTCTGTGTGTGTGTGTGTGTATAGTTCCCTGGGCAAGTAGTGTGTTGGACGTTTTACACCAAGTTACTGTTGTAGTGTCTACGATAGGATTCATAAAAGGGGCGGCAGAGATTCGGACACACACACACACACTTGACCCGCTTATCTTAGTTTTGATAAAACAAATCCCTTTTCCCCTAAATCTTAAAATCATCACGTTGTAACATACTGATTAAAATAAGGACTATTGAGTGATGGGAGAAATTGCTTTGAGGGTCATTAACATGACTAATTCCTCGTAATTCAGCTTTTTGAAGACAAATCTTTAATTAACCATCATGTTGTATAATGATACCGAGATATATCGAGGAAAACTATTATTTATTCTCGAGTGTTGGGTGTAGTTAATTAGTTCATCTTGTTTACCGTAAGGAGACTGTGAATGAAATCGATTCAACTTAAAAGAAATTGCTTAATTATTGATTTCCTTCCAAATCCCAGAATAAATATATTTATAAATCCTGATGAAGAATCCAGCCTCGATATATTGAGTGTCTGATAATGAGACCTGATAATGGCCATTGCATGATGGGTGAAATTAATTTGAGGGTATTAGCACGCATAATTACACGACAATAATTTTTTTAAAGTCGCATTCTTAATTAGTTGGAGAGTACTAAGCGAGTGTCGGGTGGTGGTCGTGGGGGGGGGGGGGGGGCACCCGTTTCCCTTTGAATGGTCTAACTTTAAGGTGGCAGGTACAGTACCTTACCTTTGAATTGTCGAAGAGGAAGGCCACCATCCCTCTGAATAGTCGAAAAATAAAAGTCTTTGTCGAATGTTGGTTAACGACCAACATCGGGCCACAGGAGTTCAACATCGGGTCACAATAGAGGTCAATAATGGGTCGCACGGGATCACAACCTCTGAAAAGGTGACCCATTTTAAAGAGAGAGAGCGGCATTTAAAGATAAAGTTCAAAATTAATTTACAGAAAGTTAAGGGCATTTTATAGAAACGGGAAATTTAAAGAGTTTTTGGCATTTATAGAAAACGCGGAACATTTAAAGAGAGACTGGGACATTAAAGATAGGGGAAGTCATTCAGAAGGGGAGTGGCGACGTCTTTGTGAAATGTTTTGATGGCGTGTTAGCTGCATTAGGGAGAACTATACTAAAGTTCTCCAGGTTGGGGTAACTTAATCAATGCCGCGACAAGTATCTAGGGTATGTTGGCCAGGAGGTGACCGACTGTTCAACATGGTGACACAGATTGAATAAGAATATGGGAAATAAGATAGAACAAGAGGAAATAGGAGTGGGAAAGAATAAAATAGTAATAGGTAAAGTCGTGTAAGAGGAAAAGTAGGAGGAGGAAGAGGAAAATGTATTAATACTGACCCTGTCTTTCCTCTCTGTTGATCAGGCTTTTATGTAAGGTCTTAAGTAACACAAATTCACCTGGGATGTAATCATAAAGGAGAGGTCACAGGTCACTGGGAGTTTAGTTGTGCGGGAAAGGTCAAACTAAACCACCTTGGGTTATGTTCTTGAGAAAGAGGTCACATTAAGGTTGACTGTGAGAGTGGTTATGCAGGAAGTCAGTAAACCACCAGACACCCTTTGACCTGTTTTCTAATGCAATCGTTCAAGGATGTATTGAGGTCAACACAAACGGCTCTTCTTCCCCTATGAGAGAGAGAGAGAGAGAGAGAGAGAGAGAGAGAGAGAGAGAGACGCCCCTGCCTGAGATGACCTTTGATTCCCTTTATGTAAATGGACCTGAAGCCACTGTAACTCACAGGCATTTAGGGGGTGGGGGGGAAGAGTTCCATTTTCCATTCCAATAATTTTATAGAATTTCCTCTCATATTTCCTTTACATAAAATGGATTTAGAAGAAAATCTGACCATTATTAATTCATTTTAGAATTTCCTTTAGGCGCAGTAAAGCTATTACCCTTAAATTTGTCTCACCAGCGTTCGTTTCACTTAGAATTGACTTTGGTTTTGTTAAATGGGAATCAGAGAATACATTCGATGATTTTTGTTCCAGTAGATGATATCACTTTAAAACAGACTCCGACATTATTATCCACATGAAAATAATAATGAACTGAAGGATACAGACGTAAAAATAAAAGCATACACTGACCAACATCAACCATTTATGTACTAACGTTGGTAAGACTATTAATCCCTTCTAAACGCGTTCCTATTTCTATGATACAATTTAATTCGTTATGCGATTAGTATTACCTATTCAAATTTGGTGAATATTTCAACATTTATACTAAAATCAGATTCCCTTAAACTGCACAACAACAGAGACTTGCTGTGTACACGAGATGCGCAGAAAGGATGCGCAATGTAGCAGCTTCGCGCCAGTGTGTTACACCCTTACTAATTTCACGCACCATTAATTATTTTCCGGCAGGCAGGAGACTAATATCAATCCCCAATCTGCTTTATTTGCTGCTGGAAGTTGTCCTCAGCCTGTGTGTGTATTGCATCCTCTCGGCAGCTGTCTGAGTGTGTGTCATATTTTACGTTTTTCTTTTTCAATTTATATTCACATGTCTTTTTGTCTTGCCTGCATCCACCAACATAAGACACTTGCTAGTAGTGTATCTGTCACACTAACCCTGTCAAACGTTGCAGCGTGGAAAAACAAACAAACATTTAAGCATGATGATAAAATCGTACACAGTAGATATGTAAAGTTTACCTCTTCAGCTGGTCTGTCAGGTGTTGTTGAATGTAAAATCTATGTGAGAACCTAATAGTCTTTTGTATCTGATGAAGCCTGTTTAGTGTGTGTGTGTGTGTGTGTGTGTGTGTGTGTGGATTCAGGAAGAGGGACGAGGATACATCATCACATTAGAGGAGGAGGATGATAAGGTTCGGTTAGGTTAAGGTATGAAATATATACATTGTGGTACTCCATCGTAATAGCTGCCATATCAACCGTTTCTCCTCGCTGTTTGTCTGCCTTTCTCCCTCTCTCTTTTTACTCTATCTTCCATTCTTTCAATCGTTGTTATTTACCTCTTGCTCTATATCTCTTCATCTCTCTCTCACAAACCATCATGACATCACCCAGCCTCAAACAATCCTCACATCTCTCGTCCTCTCCGGGTCGTGACAAGGACAACCCTCTCCCTCTTGATCCGATATTCACCCTCTGGATCCTCTCTCCACTTTAGTTACCCCTTCACCATTTTCTTTAATCTTCTCTCCTCAGCTGTACAGTTCAAAAGCCATTTGTACCCCAATTCCCCCACGTACGCATACAGTCTCTCTCTTTCTCTTCCCAACTGTCTTTTTCATCATCATTTTGAGACAACAAAGATATATCCTTGATGTTCATGTTGTATTTGGTGTTGGATTCCAGCAGGTTTTGAGGATTTCGGTTCCATCTGCCTCAATCTCTCTTTTTTTTATCTCTGTTTCTCTTTTTCTGTTTATATTTTTATTTGCTCTTACTCCATTTTTTCTTTTTCAATATTTTTCTCTTTTTTTCCCCACATGTCACTCTCTCCCATTCTCGTTTCCTCTTTCTCATTCTTGTTTGTTCTACTTTCTCTCTCGTCATCTCATTTATATCATTTACCCCTCGTCTATGGGAGGAAGGCCTCACAAAGCCATAAGCTTACATTTCATGAAGACGAAAGTTTACGAAAAGGCGCAGGAGCGATGAGACGCTTACTAACAAGGGCGGATGAGGCAATATTCCGTCCGAAAAAATAATGAAATTAATGAGGGAAAAATATGGAAATTGATGAGGAAAAATGAGAAAACCTCACTGAGTGAAGAGCGAGAGATTTAGGAAAGGAGTAGTTAGGGAATTAAGTGAGGGAACATGGAGGAATTTAGTAAAGGGAAACGTAAGGAATGTGACGATGGGATATATGGAATTTAGTGAGGAAAACAATGAAATTAGTGAAGAAAAGAGGAATATAGTGAAGCAGACAATGATAAATTCAGTTCGATCAATATTAGGAATTTAGTGAGGCAAAAATAGGGAATTAAGTGAAACAAATACCAAAGAATTTTGTGAAAAAAACTTACAAGAATTTAATGAAAGAATAATAAGTACTTAATGGAGGAAAGTTGCAGAATTTTGTGATGGAAACATAATTATAGAATTTAGTAAAGGAAAATTATCGAACTTAAATGATGGGAAAATGCAACTTAGAGGAAAACTAGGTAGAGTAGGGGAGGGAAAATGGTGTTTAGTGATGGAAACAAAAGGAATTTAGTGAAGGAAATGAAGATGATGATGAGAATATGACAAGGTAACTGGCAATTATCGTGAAAGACAATGGACTGTTGAGAAGCGATGCCCGTTGCTGGATGATAGAACAAATTTGCATCCTCCCCGATGATTTGCCGGCAGAGCTTGCATCATGTAAGAGCCTGCCTGCAAATTGCTACTATGAGATAATAAATATTGAAGTAATAATAATGCTACTGTAATTAACATAGTCACCGCTACAGACTGTCTCATATCCTCGTTTTCTTTAACACCCCAAATACCCTATATGTTATTATTGCGCTAACATATACCTTGGCAATGATTGGTGTATTTTGGCGTGATTTTCTCCAAGAGTTTATCATGTGGACCTTGTCACACGTTGATCAAGCCTCCCAAGTTTGGTGAAAATCTGCAAACCCGTTCTCTAGGTATTTGGGGCAGACAAACAGAGCCCATACAATGAACCGCTCAACAGTTGCTGGCAAGGTAAAAATAATAATTATAATGATGATACTCCGTGCTCACAACATCGGTAGCAGCAACAACAGTGTAAATAATAGTATAAAAAAGCAAAAACAGCGTAAATAATAGTATAAAACAGCAACAACAGCGACAACAATAGTATAAAACAGCAACAACAGTGTAAATGATAATGTGAAACAGCAATAGCATAAATAATAGTATAAAACAGCAACAACAGCGTAAATAATAGTATAAAAAAGCAGCAACAGCTCCCCGTTGCCAAAGAAGCGGCAAACTTAATTATAGACAGAGTTGGGTCTGAAAAGAACCTTTTAAAAGCCTTTTGCTCTACTAAACAGAATCGAAGATTCATTTAATGTTGACGTCGTCCTCCTTCCCTTTCTTTAGCGATCTTTTTTCTACCTTCACATACCTTCGTTAATCTTGTTAAAAAAATGATCCTAAATGCCTTGAATTCATTCACTTCTACTTTAACCTATAAAACGTAAAAGCGAAGGACCAAGAGGGTAAAGACCTTGGTCTGAATTCTGAAAGGTTCGTACGATGAGGATTCTTCTGATCTGAGAATGGTTGAATGCAACCAATTAATTACCGTAAAGTTATGATGCTAAACTAAACTAACTTTGCTACTCTAAGTTTTAATGTTAAAATAACCTCTAAACATAATATCATATGAGAGAGGTGACGAAATTAAGGCAAATAATTTGTTCCTGGAGATTCTGTATTTTCAGTTTGGATTCTCTTTCTCATCTTTAACTTCCGTTTAAGTTTACACACACACACACACACACAGTTACGCCCACGCTACCCCAAATCTGATCACATGAGCCCACGTCTATCAAAAGAGAATGAACAAGCAAGTTCTTTAACATAACTTTACTTAAATTAACATAAAAGAATTACACGAAACAAACAAAATTACTCGAAACAAATGACATAAAATGAAATTACATGAAACAGATCACATCCAGATGAGGATCTCTGCCCATTAATTGTAATAAAACATACAGAGGCAAATAAAGTATACACAAAAATAAACTAATATTAATCCCCTAACCTAAGATACCTATACATACACAGAACAATTAATGTACACTAGTAAACACAGCTAACTTGACTCAAGTCAACGTTAAACACTTAGCTTTATACAGTATCCCAACACACGGAATAACGCTGATGACAACACAGGGAAAGGAGCCTTCACACGTAAGCTAAAGTCCCGTAAATGTCAGAAGGACCCGAGACAGTGACCTCTAGTTGGAGTCCCAGGGGGGGGGGGGGGGGGGAGGGTGGAGGAGATGAAAGCCTATTGCTCATTGGTCCAAATGCTTGAACAAAGTAACGAGCAGAGAGAAATTCGAACTTCTCAACTTGACCTTGGCTTCTGCGCGAATACTGCAGTCAAGGCCACACAGGCGGTTCCGAAGCCGACCGACATCCGATGCCTACGAACACGACAGGTGATAACTGCTTGTTTGTAATATACATACATACATACAAACAGGCAACCGTCTCATTCCCATAGCAGTTTTTCCACTTATCAAATTCAAAACACACTGCTGCATAATGAACAAAAATATTGGTATCTTACGTCCCCTCCATCTATGAGCTCTTCCGTCTGGTGAGAAGATTAAATAAAATGAAAAAGAAAGACGAGGCAAGAGAGAGAAAAGAGAAACTGACATTTAATGGGAGAGAGGCCATCGTCCAACACTGCGGCGTGGTCGCACGTGTCTGTTCCGAGTGATAATTTTGACTGAAATACGCATACATATTTTCCAAGGGGTATCCTGAATAAGCCCCTTGATTCTGAGTAAGTTATAGTGTCCGGAAAATCTACCACAACACAAGTTTTCCTTGAAAGGGTGTTTGATGCAGTCCACCAGCACAAGGCCACCACTACCCCCTCCCATCACACCCCGGCCACATTCATCGCGTGAGGACTTTCCACTAATACCACTGTGAGCTCGAGCGTGAAGTTATTTGGACTACTAGAGACTATTGTGGCTTTTGGGAGGGGAGAGAGGGATGTAGGAGGGAGAAGGGAAAGGGATGAGGTGAAAAAGGGAGAGGAGATGGGAGACAGGGAAGTAAAGGGGGGGTAGGAAGTGAGATGGGGGAAAGGGGAGGTAGGGAGGAAGTGAGATATGGAAAAGGGAAGGAGGAGGTGAAGAGAGGGAAAGGGTTTGGGGAGGAGAGGAGGTGGATCAGTACTAGAGACGTGCAGTGATCCACCAAGCCGTGATAATATAATAAACATTGATTTGCCCGTCAAACCAAAATATTCGTATTGTCAATCAACTTACTTGAGCTAAGGACGAAGACGGCAGAAGTCGCATATAACTTCATCCTTGACACATAGACACAATTATTCTCATCACAGAGACACTACCACCGTCGCCAAAATTATTATCAGTGTCCTGTCAAATCTAAATTATCTAATGCTATTTTGAACCCAGATTCGACACTCGGTACGTTATTGTGTCTTCAGTATGTGGTTCAAGTGGCGGCATTCACTCTCCCTGCTTCCTTTTGATACTTCCAAAGATCCACCTCTTCTCCCCGTTTTGTATACCTTGGAGCTCTCTCTCTCTTTCTGCTTGTATACATCTTTCAGCGACACGTACAACCTCCAGCTTCTCAGATAAAGGAAATGTAAGCACCTCCTCAGTTCCATAAATAAATATTCCCTTTCCTCCAGTGCAATATATATAAGATAAACTTCCTTTGAGTGTAGGACATAATGGGATGTATCTCTGGTTGGTTGTGTCGCTGCTGTGGTATACTGAGCTCAATCTCACGAGACTTTACACAGAAAATGGAAAAGAGTAGAAATCGTTAGTGATATTGAAGACTTTATCTGTAATAAGAGGTACAGTACATAATTGAGGTGATAAAAGGGGCAATGGGTATTATATATTGGACCTGGTTTTTCCTACGTAAAGGCGATATATTCACACTTTTAACGCTGTAATTATCAATATATTATTCAGAATATTTTAATGACAGACTTAGAGAAGAAAAATTAACGTGAGCAGATTCTTGGTAGACTTAGGCGCTACTTAAAGATATCACACAACCAGTAAACGACCTCGTTACTATTTATTAAACATTACTTCAATTTTTTTTTTTCACTTTTTGTTACTATAATATAATCATTACTGTGGTCCGTATCTCTCCTAATAAGTGTGTTGTTGTTGTTTATGGGGGAACTATGAAATATTACTACAAGTATTACTATTTATGTTACACCTCCCCACGCTCTACGTTCCTTCGTCCAACATCCAAAAGTGATATCCTTCCCCCTGTAGGACTTGAGGATGGAAAACAGACCAACAAATATCCCGTATATGATTATATCTCGTGGAAGAGTCCCAAAAAGACCCGGAAGGAGTCCCCCCCCCCCCCCTCCCAAATTATCCAACATAATTGAAGCACAGCGTAATAGTCTTTTTTCCTCCGACTTGCCCTAAGAAGGCACGGAGGAGCAGCGTCTTCTCTCAGGCATAAGACTTGAGGTAAGTTGCGAGACGAAGGAACAACCTTAGTCAAAATTACTCTCTGTGAAATGTAATTATCCGGGCCAGTGAATCAGGTTAGCCTGGGATCCTGAACACCCAGAGGCCATATACGTGTCTTAAGGGCAGCGTCTGAGAGGGAAAGTCACAAGTAATGCTGCTGTAAGAAGCTGCCTACATCACTGTTTGTACACGTTAAAGATGAAGCTGTTCCGGGTAATCCACCAGTTATTAGAGTAGTCAGTGTTAAATATGACTTTGAGTGTCAGAAACAAGTTATTACCACATATGTTTAGTATCACGTATATAATTGTTTAGTAGTAATCGTGACATTCACAGGTTGGGTTAAGTTAGGTAGGATTATACTGTACTGTTATACTCACCGCGTGTAGTGATTTTTTCCTCAGTGGGTGTTATATTCCCCAGCTAGAGTGTTTGTGTACGTTTACTCTCTTTAATGCTGCCGTTAAATATGACCACCTTGGTTATACCCATTAACTTGAGTACTGTATATACGCACGGCTGAATACGATAAACTAGATAGTTTGCGTATGATAAAGCCAGAATCACAGCGCGTATTCTGATATATAACACTGGGGAACACACTTTCGGTTGCATGAGTTCTGACACTTGATTCTGGTAGATTTGAGGTCACAAATTCTGAAAATGGCATTCGTTTGTGCAGATCAGGTCTAGTTTTGATGCTACGCGGCAATTTACATATCAGGTCGCAGATTCTGAAAATAGCAAAGGGAGGTAATAAGCATATTAGTTTACATTCATCAAATATAATTCTTAATTACATCAGTGCGTCAAATATAGATTTGTGTGTGCATTAGTGCATATCAACAGAACCGCAAACATTTAGCCACGCAGAACTCAATGACTTAGTTCGAGATCTGGGTCTGTCTAAAAAGCTGTCAGAATTGTTGGCTTCACGGTTAAAAGATAAAAACTTGCTGAAAATAGACACAAAGGTAACATTCTTTCGCAACAGAGAAAAGAACCTCTTACAGTTCTTTGATTCTAAATTTGACTTCGTCTACTGTTGTGATATTTCTGGATTAGTCACCGCGATGGGAGCTCCAGGTTATGATCCGAAAAAGTGGCGCCTCTTTATAGATAGCTCTAAGCGGAGTCTGAAGTGTGTTTTATTACATATAGGCAACATCTTTGGCGCAATACCCATAGGGCACTCAGTACACCTGAAAGAAAAATATGAACACATCAAAACGGTTTTGGAGCGACTCAAATATGAAGAACACAAATGGATCATCTGTGTTGATCTAAAAATGGTCAATTTTTTGCTAGGACAGCAAGGTGGGTATACAAAATTTCCTTGCTTTATCTGCCTCTGGGACAGCAGAGCCAAAGACAGACACTGGATTCAGAAGGAATGGCCAGTTAGGGAAAGCCTCAATGTTGGGGAAAAGAACATCATTTATGAACCCCTAGTGGAACGTGAAAAAATTGTTTTCCCGCCCCTTCACATCAAGCTGGGCCTTATGAAACAGTTTGTCAAGGCGCTCGATACTGACAGTGACTGTTTTAAGTATCTGTGTGAAGTGTTCCCTGGTTTAACGCTAGAAAAACTCAAAGCAGGTATTTTCGACGGCCCTCAAATTAGGACGCTGATTAAAGACCAAGCCTTCACTCAATCCATGACTGATGTTGAGAGAAATGCATGGGGAGCATTCGTTTCTGTTGTAAGGAACTTTCTTGGAAACAGGAAATCAGAGGACTATAAAAAGCTCGTTGAATCTTTGATGGAAAGTTTCCATGTGTTAGGTTGCAACATGAGCATTAAGATGCATTTCCTGAACAGTCATCTTGAACTGTTTCCGGCAAACTTGGGGGACGTGAGTGATGAGCAAGGCGAACGCTTTCACCAGGATATCAAAGTCATGGAAGACAGGTATCAAGGTCGCTGGGACATTCACATGATGGCGGACTATTGCTGGAGCATTCAGCGAGACTGCACTGAGAGGCGACATTCAAGACAGTCCATTAAACGCAAGTTTGTGCCTGGCATAGTTCACAAAAGCAACTGATGAATCCAAAATATGCTTGTCAAGGTAAATAAAAGTAATTAAAAATTAATTCTACGTGTTTGGTAATTCCTCTCTGTGTGCTGGTTTAGATTTTTAGCAGTAGTATATGATAGTCTAACTATATATAGTAGTAAATGGTAGGTAACTCACCACAACAAAACTAGACCCGATAGAAAAAAACCGGTGCCATATTTGAAATCAGTGACCTCAATTTACCCAGAAACAAGTCTCAAAATGTATGCAACTGACAAAAAGTTGAATTTTGTTCCCCATTGTTATGCTTCCAATATCTTCCCAGGCTGCAGTACCTCACTGTTTGGTAGCTGTCTACTACCTAACAAAATATTCTAAGCAGAGCGTGGTTTCGATCCACGGACCTCTGGGTTATGGGCCCAGCGCGCTTCCTCTGCGCCACTCTGCTTATATAAATATATATATTATATATATATATATATATATATATATATATATATATATATATATATATATATATATATATATATATATATATATATATATATTATTATTATTATTACTACATTTTCGCCTCCCGGCCCGATGTGAGTTAGTGGCCTGTGCCCGGGTGGGCTGGTCCCCGTTAAAAAAAAAAAAAATCGGGGACCATAAGGACCAAAAGGACCGTAAGGAAAAAAATAAAAATAAAATAAAAATCAATGGTGAGAAACAATTGAGACCCTGCAATTGTGTGTAAATGAGGCAGAAAGTCAGATCAGCAACCTGTGACTTGGTCACAGTTTTCATGATGTTATATGGCAGCAGGGTCTACCATTAGACAATGAATATAATTTGTGTACGAGGAAAACAGAACCAAAAAGCTTAATTCAGAAATATCGGTGTAGGCGGGGTAGTTATATTATCTACGGGTACAGTAACTCCCATAAGGTCACCATATCATAAGAGGTTTGCCTTTATTTACATACTGATATGTATACATAAATGTACGTAGAGCAGGATACTCACGAACATATGTACTGGATAAAATGTACGGCCTTTTGTGAAAGACAACGCAAGAGATTTTTTCAATGGGGGGAGTAAAGGTTTGGGGAGCAGGTGGAACAGCCTTTCAGTGTTTATGTACCAGGCAAAAGTGTTTCCTCCTCGCCCTGGCAACACCATTAAAAGTTTCCACACTTATAACGCCATAAACTGTGGAGTTTACCGTGTTGTCTACCCTAGCAACTTTACGATGCAATTTGCAATGTAATTTTGTCTGATCTGTGTCGCGAGTTAGCAAGAAACTGACGATAAAAAATATAAAAAAATAGGTACCCAGGTATAGCACCCAGGGTTATGACACACCACGTCTCGCCGCGCTCCTCTCAGAGACAGTTCTCTGAACAAGTCTCAGAGATTCCTAGGTTAAAATTTTCCTCTAAATGGAGATGAAAGAACCTCTCAGACTAACTCATTTTAGGTACAGCATAAACACGGTAGTCAAAAAGCACCGAGACTCCTATAATTAGCTGAGTTACCCGCTGGCGGTTCCACTACACGCACTGATATCCACTATTCCTACCAGATAAAAATATAAATTTTGAAATGGCGTAGATAACTGACTAAAAGATCTCATTAAATACAAAAGGTAATAAGTTTAAACGTTTTGAAGTCCACGTAGAGGTGGAGTGTCAGCCAGCCTCCACTCTTACTCTCTTCCTACTCCACAGGAGAAACAGTAACTACCACCTATTTAGTGTCACCCCTGGTGTTCTCGTTCTTATTTCTGGGAAACGAACATTTATCTTGGTTTTGATAATTTAGTTCCTCCACTTTGCTGGTTATTGTTCATGATGGCCGGCGCTGGTGGTCACCCTGGGGATGCCCGTAAAGCTTACCTCAAGCGGTGTTCAGATACTCTAAGTCTCCTATGATAGCTGTTAATCCTACTACTCATGCTCAAACCTTTGCTCAGATTTTTTTTGTGTAAACCAACATGAATTGCGCGTTTACCCTCCACACTGTACAGATATGTCTATGTAAATAGCTCAGTTCACGCTCAGATTTCTGAAGACCATATTCAGCACAGAACTACTGCCTCTTTCACTCGTCTTTTTTTTTTCCAAAGCGATCGTTCATTGTGTTTCGGATCTCAATTTACTTCGCTATGAATTATTTGGAATAATTATAAACATCAGTCACTGTTACATAATGTTCCGATACTGCTGCTGCTGTTACTGCTGCTGCTCCGTTTTGTCTGTACAATTAAAGTTTGTAAAGACATATTTTCTGGCAGGGCTTGGTTCTGCACAGAGTAAACGGTTTGCGCAAACAACAAACTTTCTCTACGCACGTTTAGTTTTGTTTGCCCAAACTTTGTTTGTACAGGCAAGTCTGAGCAAATGTTTGAGCGTGTGTAACAATCTTTACTCTTAAGTACTGAACTTGAGCTAAACCACAAAAAAGAATGTTCAGTTACAGTGGGATTCTGTCTTACAGTAAGTATATAATGTTCATTTAATACCAATTTGAATACAAAATTATGGGGAATAAAATTTCTCCAAAAATATTTACATAAATCTGTCCCCCAAATGGTGCTAAGGTGACGAATCGAATTAAGGAAGCCTGAGCGTAAGGTTGAAGTTATTCATAGAACATTATTATTGGGCTTCACCTTCATAAGTCAGTGTTGGACTCAATATTTGTGTCGTAAATTAAACAACTTAGTTACATGACCCTGAAGGTGTTTGCGAGTTATTGGAATGGCCCTGTGTGAGTGTGGTGGAGCATATCTCGGCTGTACCTGCACCAAATCTGACCAAACGTCGTGGATGAACTGTATTGGGATAAACAGTCTATAAGCACAGAACATTTATGGTGGAGGTCAAAGTCACCGTAATTCCAGAAAGAAGTATTAAGAATATAACTTAATGCATTAGAAACAGACAAACAGACACAGCAGACAGAAGACACACACGCAGACAAAAGCAGACAAAAAAATCAAGCCCATCTAAACACCATCATTAAAAATAAAACCAAAAAACAAAGAAAGAATGAGGAACCAACATTATATATCATTCGTTGGTAAAAATCAGAGGCGCTGAAATTCGTAACACAGAGTTTAAACAACACGAGGAAAAAAAATAATTGTGCTTCGTTTGATGGGGAACTTTTACACCCACAACTTTTGTCGACTTTCATCTCTCGTCTTTGTATTATTAAAAACAGCAGACGTTCATTGCCCTAATTAGATGTAGTTCTCCTCCCATGAAAGAGAAACATTGTAAGGGTTGAAGTCTTGTTTGTTTTTTTTGTCACTTGTATGTTATTGCGAGAGGTGATGTTTACTTTCTTTGACTGTCTTGTTAGTCGGACATATGAATGTCTCTCTTGACTGACTGACTGACTCACTCACTCTCTAATTGAATGACTGGCTACTGAATGAATAATTGATTGACAGACATATTACTGAAATAATAACTGATTTTACTGATTGACTGACTGACTCATGCTCGTGAGGGGAAATGTTAGAAAGTGAAATCTAATAAACTAAACTAATCTAGTTATATACAATTTTATCCACACGTTTACAAGGTTTTTGAGTCTGGATATAACTAGAGGCAATGATAAGCTGATTGGAAAATTTATAACACATTATCCTGACTCGTGTATGACTGAACCATTTTTTTTTCTAGATATTATCCAATACGTCTTAGTGGCTGACAACCTCTTAACCAATGCATCATGTTGAATCTTAAACATCTTAGTTACATTACCATACATAGATTCAAGGATGATTCATATGGCTATTAAAAAAGATATTAGTCCCATTTATATTATTTTCACCATAGTTTGTTTATTAATGGCTCATAAAATATATCACGGCTAGATTTGGTTAAGGATCCCTAATCTCCCTGACGCTTCAAGATGGACTGCGCGCTTTGACTAAAATTAGAAACAAAAACTAAATATTTCTTGAAGACCAGCCTGTGATGCTAATGTATAAAAAGAGAAAAAAAACCGGCCAGAGGCTTTTCCTTTCCCATCTCTACTTATTTATCAGGAAATTCTGGCCGAGAGTCTCATTAATCATGCTATAAAAATATGCCTACCTTGAAGGAGGCTTAACATTTATTGCTTATTAAAAATCCCGTGGCAGGTCAAGCGGTGAGAGGAAGGGAGGAGGTCAGCCAATGGGAAGGAGGGAGGGAAGTCAACCAATGGAAGGAAGGGAGGGAGGTTAACCAATGGGAGGAAGGGAGAGAGGTCAACCAATGGGAAG
This sequence comes from Homarus gammarus, assembly GCA_958450375.1. Classification (NCBI taxonomy): domain Eukaryota; kingdom Metazoa; phylum Arthropoda; class Malacostraca; order Decapoda; family Nephropidae; genus Homarus; species Homarus gammarus. Next base: position 3,940,561 of record CAUDMG010003264.1, read on the forward strand.
GTGGAAGAGAGGTCAGCCAATGGGAGGAAGGGAGAGAGGTTAACCAATGGGAGGAAGGGAGGGAGGCCAGCCAATGGGAGGAAGGGAGGGAGGTTAACCAATGGGAGGAAGGGAGGGAGGCCAGCCAATAGGAGGAAGGGAGGGAGGTTAACCAATAGGAGGAAGGGAGGGAGGTCAGCCAATGGGAGGAAGGGAGGGAGGTTAACCAATGGGAGGAGGGAGGGAGGTCAACGAGAAGGAGGGAAGGAGGGAACTGGTGCTTCTTTACCTCTCACCTACTATTTTCACCACTCTTATAGCCTACGTCACCATCATCATCACCACCACCGTCACCTGTCACCATTATTAACAGTCACAATTTTCACTAGTCATCTCACCATTATTTTCATTAATTAACATTATTATAACTATCATCTCATTATTGTTATTGACATATATCCTATTTATCACTATATTATCCTTACTGTCACAATTAAATTTACTGTCACCATTATCCTCACTGTCACCTAACGGAAGAAAAATTACAAGTTACTTAAAGTATTCACGTAAATTTAGTGTCAACTTTTCACTTTCCTCATCTAATATTTCATGCATAAGCCTAAGTGATAATAGACATGATCACAGTACAATGCTAATAAAGGTTTACACTGATTAGGTTAGGTTACGTTACGTTAGGTCAGGTCAGGTCAGGTTAGGTTAGAATTGGTAAAGTTTAATATCTACAGTAGAGCCATAATGTTGCCTTTACAAACCATCTTTAGGTTACTTTAGCAAACGTTCTCTAAGATGACAAATCCGTATTTTCTCTTGACTAAAACCCATCGGTTCTGTGGCTGTTATGTACTTTCTCTCTCTCTCTCTCTCTCTCTCGCTCTCTCTTTTTTCTTTAGCGACTACGGTACAATATTTATCTTGCTAGTTCGTATGATTCGTTCTTCTTCTATTTTCTTTCTTACTTCCTTCTTCTCTCCTGAACTCCACGTAGCAGTAAGTAATACAAGCCACACTTAATTCACTCTCTCTCTCTCTCTCTCTCTCTCTCTCTCTCTCTCTCTCTCTCTCTCAGGGTAATTACAAGCTCTTTCGAGGCCTATTCTTCTTCGTACCATTGTCCGTCTGACTGGGTGAATGGTCGGGCCTCTCTCGCGTTCTTTAATTCTAACTTTTTATTTCATGGTTACGGAAAGTGTGAAACTGAAAAGGAAAAAAAATATCTAGGTACAATCAAGGTACAAATTATGTACAAAAGTATATACTTAATTTATGTTTGTAAGTTTAAATGGTTTTCTGTATGTCTGTTATTGTATGTATAAATGGTTTTGTTATTTTTTGTTTGGCATCTTTACAACAATTAAGTATAATTCTTATTTCTAATCAGATATATAGTAATTATAATTCGTTAATTTTTAGGATATTTTTGAGGGGAAGATAAAGAAAGCATTGCAGTCTGTGGACTCAGGAACGAGAGAGAGAGAGAGAGAGAGAGAGAGAGAGAGAGAGAGAGAGAGAGAGAGTTAGTTTTACAGTTAATGAGGTGTAAAAGAACTCTCAGTTTGAAATCACACTGCCTACCAACTGAGTACCTTCTGCCGCCCACAGCTGGTCACTTACCCATATGAAGGACCGTCTGCCACTAACAGCTGGTCATCACTCACCATATAAGCCTCTAAATGAACTTCACTTGATAACTAAGGATCTGGCAGCGTTACATTTAAGCTTTCTCAGGTAACTCGATGAACTATGCTGGGCTATAGAGGCTCAAGAGCGATCACTTCACCCACAGTTTGTTAAAAATAAACGTGAATTCATGAATAATAAGGTTATCCGAGCTACCACAACTAACCCACACTATATTACTTGGTATAATAACATAGTGTGGTAGAGGTAGACTATATCAACACGAAGCTCACCAGCCGTCTCTTGTGATAAGTGAGTCTCATATCTCGAACCGCTTTCTTAGACTTTCTCAAATTATCGCTAATATTATAAACTGTGTGTAACGAGTGACTGTACTTTTTTTTTTTTTAATGAGTAGAAAGAAACTGATGATTAAAATCTAAACCCCAGTGTTTACTAATATTACTAAAGTCAGCGTTATAACACAAGAACGGAAAGAATTATAATGTTTATATTTGTCGACATATGGTAACCCCTACAGCTACTATGTTCCGGGGGTCAAAAGGTCAAATGAGTGTCTAAGTTTAGAATAAGACATCCCTGGAAGCAGTTTATTAGAGTACAAGCAAAGTAGTCAACTCAACACTCACTACATGCAAATTTCTTATAAACAGAATTCCATAAAAATTCCCCTTTAAAAGTCAAATGAAACCAAATTAAATGAAAAAACACCTTAGTCAAATTAACAGTAAAACTAATCTAGATATTTCAAGGATAATATTCTACGAAAATAACATTATTTTCTTAAAGTAGACTTGTGTAAGAGGAAAATATTCAGAAAAAACCTCTACGTGGATTCAGGTTAAAAAAATAATCTCATTAATTTAACTACGTAAAAAATGTGCTTACTCGTTATTAAGAGATGGTTCCCAACTACTTATACTTAGAGCTAAGACATGTTATATAAACTTAATATGAGAACTGGTTTTACAGATGTTTATAAACTTAATTTCCAGCTGAGGAATGTTATATAAACTTAACACAGAGCTAATGAATGTTATAGCTTTAACTTACAGCTAATGAATGTTATATAAATTTAACACAGAGCTAATGAATGTTATATCTTTAACTTACAGCTAATGAATGTTATGCAGTATAAACCAAACACAGAGCTAATGAATGTTATATCTTTAGCTTACAACTAATGAATGTTTTATTAACTTAACTCTGTAGGGCAGGGGTTTCTCTCAGCTGAATAACATCATCTGGCACAACTAGAATAAACTACCCAAGTACACCGCTCCTTTCTAAAAGGCTAAGCTATTTGCTATATAAATTATACCCGTTTTACAGATAATTTTAACGAGTATAAGAATAACTAAAATAGTTACTAAGTTTTATACCTATCAGCTGCATATTAAGGACTAACATTTTAACCCAATCCCAAGGAGTTTTAAACTTATCCTAAGATATTTTTAACCTAATACTAAGAATTTTTAACCCAATTCTGAGTCTCTGAGAAGTTAAAATCTTGAGATGATATCAAAACAACAAAGTCGAGATCATAACTTCCATTGGTTTCAGAATATATTATTATTATATTTTTTGGTATTGGACGAATGTGACTATGACATTTTCATTCTTTTATCCCTCGAGAAAAGATCGGTAAATGTCACACAGCCTGTCTCTGTCTCATGTCTTCCATTCAACATAGTGTCAAGTATAATATTTCTACCGAATTTTATCCAAAGTGAATTGAGAGACAAAAAGACATATCGCGTTGATACTATTTATATTTCTATACTGATAGACAGACGGGCAGATATACAGACACTCAGATGAGACAAATAGATAGGTTGGTAGACGGGTGAACAGAAAGATACACAGACAGGTAGACAGACAGGTAGACAGACACACAGACAAAAACTGACACCAGGACGACGCTGGATGAATTCTCTAATCGCTTCTACAGAATCTAAAACGTTTTGAGATATATAAATTCTTAAATCAATTCCAATCTGTTCTATTTTATTCCCAAAGACGAAAATAAAAATCACAACATTAAAAAAAATCAACAGAAAAGGAGAAAAAAATAGAAGAATTACCTAAAAAAAAAAATCATGTTATAAAGTGGTATATAAACCTTGACACTTTATTTAACCTTTTAATTAACAACTTCAAAGAGCGTTAAGCCTTCACTTTTATGACGTGATATTAACATTGAGGAGAAAATGTAAGGGGTTTTAGGTTGGTGTGTGTGTGTGTGTGAGTGTGTGTGTGTGTTGGGGGAGTTATATACATTTCTATTTCTTTTAACACACCTGAATTTTTGTACTGTACATATCTCTACGCCCTGCCACCACCACTGCCCTCATTACCACCATCTACCATCATCACTACTACTACCATCACCGCCACTACCATCAACATCTCTCTCTCCTGCACCAGACCAACACTCACCCTAACAACTAATCATATAAATTACCCACAATTTGTTAAACTTGTTAATCTCTCGCGTTGGAAAAAAAAACACACACACACACACACACACACACACACACACACACACACACACACACGACTCATGTTATGGCCGTCTCAGCCTCGCCTTGGGGGGGGGGGATGAGATGGAGGGGGGGGGTGGTGGTGAGGTTGATAGATGTGTTGTTGAATATTACCACCAAAACACTTAAGCCTTTTTCCTAGACGTGATAACGACATGCAAATTCTGGATCATACAATAACAAAATTATATATAATAATGATACGAGATTTAAGAGATTAAAAAGCTCAGTTAACAGCAAAATACCTTTATTATTTCTTCCTGTTGATGGTAAGGCGGACGTTAGTGTCTTAAGTATGTGCTGTAGTGTTGATATGATGGATAAAAGTCTGGATAATGAGACCTGAAGGATAAATTAATCAAGGGAGGATGACAGAAAGGTGGTGGAAGACTTGTTTAATCTCCTGGAGGAAATTGGTCAACTTAGATGAATATAAGGCGATCAGGGAGGGGTTATGGGGAAGGGGATGAGAGGAGGTTGTGTTGGAGGGTGTGTGTGAGGGAGGATGTGTGGGAGGGTGTGTGAGGGGAAAATGTCCTGGGGGTGTGGGTGTGTCGGGGAGGATGGAGTGGAAGTGACATGGCTTCTTCAAGGGTCCAGTGATGATGAATACTCCGCCAAGGTTAAGAAAATCAACTGTCTAGACTGAACGCGCTTCTCCTCCTTATATTGGAATTACACCATAGCACAGGCGCCACACTAGATCTGATAACAATGTACTGTAAACACTGATATCTCTCTAGTGTTTTATTCTGGGTGCAACTCACAGCTCTTGCGGTGAGCCTGAAAAATTAAACCGATTTGCTGGAGATCATCAGGAACACAGTTGAACAGGCATTCTTCTCAAAATGTGGGAATTATAAACACATCACCTAACATTGGGTCAGTTTCAACGATTGACCATATTATGAGACAGCGGCTCAGGCTGTACTGCATTTACACCGCTAAAGAAGCATCTGGTTACTCTTGGAGAAGTTGGCAACTGTGCATACTGTACACTGATCGCCAACAGTGTTAGTTATGGGTCTAGCTAGGATCAACACGACCTCTTGTCATGGCTTTAAAACATGTATTATGTCTGCAGGGTCTATTGATCCTTAACGTGGTGCTGCCGCCTGTTGAAGTGAAATGTCAATGGTAATTTTTATTAAATAAGGAGAAAACCTTCAATAGAGGCTCCTGAAGTTTGCACCAAATAAATTATCGAAAAACTTGTGTTAGTTCTAAATAACTTTGTGAACTTACTGCCACCACTTGCATCATAAACTGCAGCGCAGTTTTCCATTAACTTGAAGTAATAAATTTCAAACTCTGTAAACAATTCAATGTCGTCGTAAAATAAATTGCCTTAAATATAGATGAGGTAAAATTCGAAATTCTCTTTAGTTCGTCGTCAAGAAATTTTACTCTTTTAAACAGTTTAAGAAATATTCTGATACAGCGTCAAGGTTGGTCCCCGACACACTGGTCCAGCCCTGTCTCTCATCAGTCACTAGTGTTGACAGTTACTTCAGTTTATATTTAGATAAACTTTGTATGAATGCTACAAGAAAATAAAACAGCTGCTAAGCTAAAGAAATCTACATTGTCTATATTATACATAAAGGAAAGGGGATTTCACTGAGTGTACTGATGTATGAACATCAAATAAAAGTCTTGTTTAAAAGCTCCTCATAGATAAGTGTGATGGACCTCATACTGAATTCCATTAAAAGATGAAAGATCAACAATTTTAAAGGACCATAAACGTATCATTGGTTCGTTTAGGACTCCCGGCACGATCATCAACACGAGGCTGGGAGTGGATTCTGTATTCATTCTTTACTGGCTGTACTGTACATTGAAACAAGTCATTCATAGCTACTTTGTTCTATGTGTCTGGGCAATAAGAACGTTGTATCACCATCTCCTTGACCCAATGTTATCACTGTATGCTGTATGTCTCTCTAGTCACTTGGTAGGTAAATTAGGAGTTTTTTTTCATTCTAATTTTTTTCGTTTCCATGTCTGTCGTTTTTGTTTTGTTTCCTTTGTTCGTGTATTAAAATCCTTCGTGATGAACGTTAGGAGTAAAGTTCTCTCTCTGTCTGACTCTGTGTTTCCTTTGATATCATTTAACTGTTTCTCTTTTATGTTTCGTAATGTAGTTTCTCCTCTGCATTTTTTTCCCTGTTTCTAGTGGTTTTTACAGGGGCTCGTCATATAAACATTCCATAAAACATTACCTTCGAGATATTTGTGTTAATATTGTTTTAATTTGATTCCATAGTATGTTCACTATTGCGAGTTTTCTTCTGTTGAATGTAAGCAAACACAGGGCTGCCACACTGCACTAAACCTGACGAGCCCCTGTAAACGCACTAGTGAAGGGGACTGTACATAGATTCCTTTGTAAGATGTCGGAGTTTACTCTTGATGGTGGTAATGTATGTTAGCATAAGGTTGTGGCTATAAGGATCCTCCATCATATTTTGTCTTTGAATCTTAACGAATGATGCCAGGAGGATGGAGAGAGTGATCTTGGTGTGATGGTTGATAGTCACAGGTCTATAAAATACAAAACTGTATATACCTTTCATAGTATTAAGGGTAGCGTGGTCTCTGGACCCTTTTACTCCATCACAAAGGGGACACTCACCCCAGTCTATAAAAATGTAAACAACACTATCCCACGACCTGACTCTCATCCAATCACCAATATATCTGCTTTTATTTCTTTTGTTAAAATGAATGTTCTTGTAGTAAACAAACTCCTTCGGATGTTCTATTGTATAAATTAATAAACAAAACGAAGTCAAAATGTTTATCTCTGGTGAGGGACATAAACAGTAAAATGGTTCACATCACAATAAGTCGTATTTGAGGAAGCTGACCAAAACTGTAGTAGTACACATAGAGATGGTACATTATTGAAGTAACAGATGGCAGCATTGAATAGATGGTGCCCGCTTAGGAGGGCCGTCTTATCAATGTGGCCGTATCCGGATAATTGATACTAAACGATTCATCAAGAACCTTCAGAGATAAGTCACTGAAAGCCTTACATCTAAAATTATTTAGTCCTTGGTCAAGTTGGTCACTTTATACACTGACGCATAGTGTGTCGATTCCTTGTTTAATGCCACTAATAAGATTAACTTACAGTGTGTGTTGAGTCCTTGGTCAACTGTATTAGTTTCAATACTAGACTAATAAAAAACGACTTGGGAAAACCAAACACTTCCTGGTTTTAACTTTTAAACCCTCTGTTGTATATACGCTGTAAATGTAATACTGCTCGTGTTTTAGCTGCTATATACGGTCCTTAGCTTTTAAAACTTCTTTAGGTCTCAAGTTTAATAATTAACCCAATTGGCTCTGTTGACCACAACTTTCTTTGAACCAGCCAGCACTAATTGTTAATGACGGTATTATTATTATTATTATTATTATTATTATTATTATTATTATTATTATTATTTTATAAAATACGTTGCGTGCGTTTGTGTTCCTACCTCTCTCTACAGAAGTACAGCATCACAGAAACAAGCTAGCTGACGCTGATGAAACCTGCTGGGTGGGTTGTAATGAAACCAGAAGTTTACTAATCAAATTTTGCGAAGCTCTATTAGGTCGAGATCACAGGAGAAGTTCAAAGGTCAGAGCTGTGCGATTTCAATACGTCAGTGTATCCCAAAGGTGATACGATATGGATCCAGTGTTGGAAACGCAAAAAAAAAAAATAATAGTCTATCCTGACAATGGCTTCCGTCAGGGAGGTCAATACCTCCGCGTGTTTACATACGGTCCAGTGAATTAAAACATGCCATCACTGAACTATGTCTGATTTTAACAGGAATGGAGCGCTGAGCAACAAATAGGTCACTGCCTTTGCATGTTTATAACGCCCTCGTGGATTTAAAACATACCCTCTCTGAAATATGTCTGATTTTAACAGATATGGTCCATTAAGCGATGGCAAACTTTGGTCTTTAATCTGCTAAAATCACACAGTTGAGATATGGTTTGTTTTAATTAACCAGAGCTCACTTGACGAAAAATATAAATCGTTATTTCGCTGAGTATTCGAGGAAGAACTGCTATATCAATAAAATTACCAAAACCCGTTAGTTTAGTGGCTCCCTCGTCCTTAAAATTTACGCTTTACCATTTACAGTGTCCTCTGGTGACAAAGGTATGTGAACTAATTATGAAAATGAACATCTGAGGCCGAATGTGAAGGTGTTACGCAGTGTTATCGTACTGAGCATCGCTGGTTTACTCCGGTACTAACACTGGATAATATAGGTCACACAGTAACAACAGACCACCATTCACCCGGACTAGGAAGCTGATGAATGGTAGAAATGATGAATAAAAAAAAAATAATAAAAAAAATAAAAAAAAAGTCGACTACCAAATATATGCAATTAAATTAGTGCAAATTATTATCTTGCAGGTTTACCAGAATGTCTTATATTCTTAGGTACAACTTCTCATGCTTGTCTTAGTTTGACTGGGGAGAACAGTACAGTACTCTCGCTTAGATGCACAACACAGGCAGATGACACGACTTTTGACCTCTTCGCTAGCGCAGTCATGGAATGTGTCGGGGGCTCTGTCATAGTTGAATGTTCTGTACAGTTTATTGTTTGAGAGTATCCGATATGTATTTAAAAGTATATACTGAGAGAGGAGAGTTGCTAAAATAAGAAGGCGTGATAATTGATTGAGTTTTTAATATTTTAACTTTTAAAAGGTAAAAATATTTCATTACTGCTCACCGCTCCGCCACAGTTAACACAACACTAAAAATGTCAGCAGAAATCCCTCGTCTTCCTCCTGACGACTTTTGCAGCTCCACAAACACTTCTCGTCCACCTCTCCTCGCCTCATTTACTCCTCCCGTCCATCAATCCTCTTCCTCTCCTCCACTTTGTAAAGTTTTCAGCACCTTAAGAACACTCATTTACTTGCAATAAGAGCCAATCAATGCTGATCCAACCTCCTCACTATAATGTTTGGTGGTTTTGTAATGTTATGTATCATCTTGATTCTCGTTTTCTATTTCATATTTATCCTGATATTTTTTTAAAGCTATAACTCGTATGTTTAACATTTTCTGGTTTTACACTGATACAAAATTTTCTGGATTGTCGTTTTAAAAATTTATGCTCCCAGTACATTTTTATGACTTCCTTAATATATCGCTCTGTCTATAGGATAATTCTTAGATGATTGAAGTTTCGAATAAAATTGAAATTTAGGCTAAACTTAAAAAAAAATTCATAATAAAAATAAATCGAATACATACCCTTAGACAATACCTAATAGACATCCCAATAGACATATTCTTTAGGCACATCTTCCTGTTGGCTTTCCAGTTCTATAGCTTGAAGACTTATGCTTCAACGTAGCTCTATTTCCTGTTGTAATGGAGCGGTATTGGATACCTGAGGACTTCCGGTGGGCGGCTGTCTGTCTCCTCGTAGAGAGAGAGAGAGAGAGAGAGAGAGAGAGAGAGAGAGAGAGAGTTCAGGTGATCCTTGGTTCTTTACTGGTGAAGGTCATACAGATATATAATGTTTCTTCAAGACAATCTTTACTCTCTTGGATTCTTCTCTTCCTCACGACAATGGTAATGACATGCCAGTTTGAAAGGATGTCGCCAGACTCAAGAGAGACAGTTTCTTTTGCTAAGGTTAATTTATTGTGTGTGTGTGTGTGTGTGTGTGTGTGTGTGTGTGTCTCTGTGTGTCTGTGTCTGTGTCTGTGTCTCTGTGTGTGTGTGTGAGTGTGTGTGTGTGTGTGTGTGTGTGTCTGTGTCTGTGTGTGCGTGCGTGTGTGTGCGTGCGTGTGTGTGTGTGTGCATCAGGAGTACGGAGGCGTTGTGTGTAAACATCAGAGTCAGCAGGTGGTGGTCGCTGCAGCACTACACTTCTACCTCATCCTCTGATGGAACTCCTAGATTGAATTTTCTCTATATTTCCTCCCTTTCAGTTAGTTTTTTACGACGCTCGGACAAATATTCTTGTAGCGGCGTGGTTTTAGTAGGGGCTACCACACATTTTTATTGTTTTTTCAGCGTGCGCGCACACACACACACACACACACACACACATATATATATATATATATATATATATATATATATATATATATATATATATATATATATATATATATATATATATATATATATATGCAAATAAATCACTGTAGGTGCGCGTGATCCAAGTATATGCTGATAACCACCCCTGAAGATGTGAATTACACGAAAGCGCTTGGGAACTTCGTGTTTTCTTGTGGTTATCACGAGATTGGGGTTGCCGTATTCATTATTATTATTTATTTTAAGGCTCAATGAACCAAAAATCCCTCAACAGCGTGACCAGAAGGTCAAGACATTACACTGTGTTATAAATAAGTAAAGTATTGTATTATACAGTGTAAGAAAACCTCAACAGGAACACTTCACAAGACTAGACCTGGCCAGTGACTCGTGCCATGGCTCACCAATATACTATCTCTTGAAGCGGCCTGCCTGGTTGACGGCGCCAGATGGGAACATCAAAAGAATACCATATTTACTGGCCAGTTTGAACGTGTAACAAAAGATCCCTGTCGTTCTCTTCGGAGTTCTTAGTGTAGTTCACTTCAATAAGCAGATGTTCAACAGGGAGAAGGGTGTATGTGTGGTATTCGGTCATTTGTAGATGTAAACCAGTATTTGTTTTACTATATTGACGGGGTGACTTGGGCGATGATAGTGAAGTATTTCGTACATCGTAGAAAACAGAACATTCTGATTTCATATCAATCAATAAATCTTAAAGACCGATAGCATAGTGTAGTGTTAGCCAATCAGGTAAATGAAGAAGTAAGTTTTGCCGTGTTGCAGTGAATGTTTGGTGATCCCTTGAGAGATAACAGTGTTATTGATGTTGCAAGCAAACCTCTTGGAATCAAAGTTCATTCTAAGTCTTTACATCACAGTGCGCAATGAATTTTGGTGTATGAACAATATCAAGGTAATATCCAGTAATGTATAATGTATTTCTTTTAAAGTTACCGTAAATACGCATGAAATAGAAACAATATAAAAAAAAAACAAGGGAAATTCATAAGGAATATTGCTTATGATACTTAGAGAATACGAATGAGTTGTGTTCCGAGGTTAACCACGGCTGGGAAAATGAAATGAGCCGGACTGAACTCATTGTTGTGTGACTACGTAGGGGTGCAGGTTAGAGGGAACGTGTCTTGGACTGTATAGGTGTAGACATAGAGATACAAGAAGGTGGAGAGAAGGGTGAGGTCCACTGAACACGGGAGGACGGTGAGTGATGCTGCAGGTCAAACACAAACACATACAACCAAATGATCTTACAGTTTTACCCATATGGTGGAAATACCAAATCAGTTAGGATTATTATCTTTCCCTCTCTTATGCTTCCTCTGTGTGTAATTTTATCTTTATATTACTTTTTCGATTTATTTCTCTTTTTCTCTTCTTTTTCCACCTTTCTTTCTCTCCTTCTGTTCTCTTTCACTTATTATATATTTCTTTTTTCTCTGTTTTCTCTCTCGTTCTTTGTTTTATCCCTTCCAGTAACGAGCCTCAGGTGATTCGTGCTCACACTGTGGCTGCTTACTGGAAGGGACTTTTATACACGATAGTACTAGATATAATTTCAATGTCAGGATTTATAGTCAAGATTTCATTATCTAAACTTCCTCACAAACTTTATGGAAAGGACTTAGGTGTAATTTTTATTTTCATTTTATTCTTTTTTTTTTTTTTTTAGGAAAGGAACTCAATGTCCATATTTTAGGAAACTCCAAGAGAAAGATTTCAGTGTCAAGATCTAAGAAAAACTTGAAGGTCTTACTAGAGCCCCTCGTCTCAAAGGCTCAGGTCCCGAAATAACATGTTTGGAAACTTGCTGGGAGGGTAATTTCCGGGGGGACTCTGTCAGGTCGAGCCGGTAGGTTATTGAGCAAGACTTCCTACGTGGATGGAGACGCTGGCCAGGTATACGTGGTAAGTTTTATGTTATATGGCTGTTGAAAATGAGAGTGATATTGTATTGAGATTTTACAAGGTTTAAATGGACATAGGTGTGAGTGAGATGACCCCTCAACGTCACGTTTAGTTGATTTACCATAGTCAAGATGTTCCCCAGTCTAGAAGTGTTCCTGAATCTCGAAGTGTTCCTGTGTCTAGAAGTGTTCCTGTGTCTAGAAGTGTTCCTGTGTCTAGAAGTGTTCCTGTGTCTAGAAGTGTTCCTGTGTCTAGAAGCCCTAAACTCATATAACATAATCCCTCAAAATATGATAATCCTCTCCCTAGATAATCCTAGATAAGGTAATCCTTCACCCTTATAAACCCAAACGAAATAATCCCCCACATAAACACGGTAATATCAAGCTGAGATAAATCCACGTAAGGTAATCCCAAAGACAAATGATATCTTATGTGAAATTCCCAAGATATAATTATAAAATAGATAATTACACATAAGACAATAGTGAGCCCAGATAATGGAGGAGAACAAATTAGAGGTTGCTTGATTTCCCAATGGACATGGCCAGCCTCGGGAGATCATACCAGGAATCCTATTTCTTTAGGAGTTAGGATTTTAAAGATGAACGCTGGACCTCATTAGTAGTTGAATAGATGATTAAATTATAGGTAAAGTTCTGAGTACCTATTGAATCGAGGAAGTGAAGGATATTGGTGTGTGTGTGTGTGTGTGTGTGTGTGAATCATGGATATTTCATAACCTGACCTAGCTACAACTCCAGAGTAGATATCCCACTTCTTCTCAAGTTATCTTTCTCTTCACACTTCAGCCCTCCCCTCTTCATGTTAACATACATCAAACTCTAAACAAACAAAAACTGACGCTAAGACAAACCCTTCAAATTATCACCCTATTTCCTTCACCTCGACAACAAAGATATTTTTAAACCATAATCAACTCCAATTTTCTCAAACACCCTAAAAATAGCAATTTACTTAGTGATCAGTAGTATGGCTTCCATCGAGGGCGTTCTATTTCAAATTTTTCGTTATTCCTTACACGTTAAATTTACCTAAAAAAAACTGCCTCTTCTACAAGGGTGTATATGCAATCCTGACAAACTCCACTTAGTAGTACTACCCCCACGCGCCCCTCACCGACCTCTCCACATCTCATTTGGGATGCCAAGCCCCTGTTGACACACACACATGTATTATTAAAATTTCTTGACAGCTTTAATCCACGTACAGGAGGCGAAAAGGAGGACGGAGGTGAGTAAACCTGACCACTCCAGTACAGGTACCCGAAGAGGCAGCCCAGGTAAGACGAACTTGCATCCTGGTGTATAATTTTGGCGTAATAATATGACAAAGTGTACAAAGAATTATGTCAAAAGAGTGTGTTTCTTTAAGGTGTATATAACAGAGTGTTTTTGAGAGGTTAATGATAGAAGCGGTGCTGAATTATAATTATATGGAGGTATAAAGAGCGTTTCAGAAATTAACTCGTACATAAATTGCAACACTCGACTATGTTTTACCATATGATAAAAGCAGACGAAGGCACTAGAGCAGGCGAGGTTGACGCACCTGAACAAACGAAAACTTAAGTCAGATGCTGGAACACGGTGCTCGTTGGCGGCATATTCAGAACGGATGCAAAAGTTATGGATGAATATGGAACGCCCAGAATACTAAGCAGATTAGTTTTGTAAATTGAAAGAAATCACGCTGAAAATTTAAGTCGTGAATTTGGAGGATGGCTGCACTAGACAGACCGGTATATTCTGAGTTAGTGGAAAAGAGAGAGAGAGAGAGAGAGAGAGAGAGAGAGAGAGAGAGAGAGAGAGAGAGAGAGAAGGTTTGCAGGCACAGGTACAGTGATAAACGTGAATGTAGCTCAAACGTAGACTCATCTCACACACACACACACGATCTTTCATGTCCTCCCCCGTCACATTTGACGAGTAATTCATGCACCGTCATTCTGATGGTTCACTCCCTGGCCTCCCCCTTGCCAGTCATCCAATCACTCTCATCCACCAGTCTTTCCCTCACGTCCAATAACTACACAAATACTGTTCCTCAACCTCGACATTCTGTATAATCTGGACGGCCATGGCCCCTGACGCTCCCCACGACATGTGTCTACAATCACGAAAATTCATGCATACCAAGTACAGCCGTCTCTTCCCTCCCACTAACTCTTCCTTTATTAGTCTGTTAACCTCGCCTCACGCCTCCCCTTCCTCGTCGTCACAATGATTGATCGGTTCCTTCATATGAAACTGTTGTCAGAGTTTCAAATGCCACTCATCGTCTGTCTGCTCTCCTTGTCTGCTGTGCTGGGAATCATATCCAGTGTCACTATGATGTTGACTTATAGTTTATTGATCTATTGACATATTTTTTTAAAATTGTGTTAGTATATTGTGAGATGAATATATTGCAGAAAATCATATCTGCATACATTATAGGCCCCTATGTTAGCAGGGGCAATATACTACCTACCCATAGCAGTTTTAACTCATCATAAATATATTTATTATATAATTAGGTTTAGTTGTGGAAATTAATGAATCCTGATGAGATTAAATAAAGATTTTTGAAAGCGTAAATAATTACATCAGAAATGCATTATACCCCAAATACAGTAGAGAGCTTTTATGACTTTTTAATCAAAGAGAAATAAAATACATTCATTAAAGCCATTAACTCTCTCGCCAGTAAAATATTCTGTTGTTTCCTGAAAGTCACTTCCACCCTCAACCAATCAACTACTTCCTACTTGCAATTCCAGTGCTGAAAAATTCAATCTAATATTGCAAAGAAGACCTCAGGCGTCATTAACACACACACACACACACACACACACACACACACACCTACATACATACATACATACATACATACATACATACATGCATTCATGCATGCATACACACATGCATACATGCATGCATACACACATGCATACATGCATGCATGCATACACCCCAATACCCAGCCTAATCTGTGAAAGTTTTGTGTTCGACTGGGCTTATGCTGATATTGCAGGAGTCGTAGACCCTCAGCAATTTGGCAACATGAAAACTTCCTCCACCACTCACTGTCTTGTCAGCTTTCTCGATTACATATACCGCCATCTCGAGAAACGAAAAACGTCTGTAGCTGTCGCCTTCATTGATTTCACTAAAGCGTTCGACCTAGTCGACCACAATATAATCATCAACAAAGCTATTGACCTCGGGCTTCGAAGAAGCCTCATACCATGGCTTACAGACTTCCTCAGTGACCGACGCCAAGCTGTACGCTTCCGAGGGGCTGTCTCCACCTTTCAGTCACTCACCTGTGGCGTCCCCCAAGGCACCAAGATGGGACCACTCTGCTTCCTTATGCTCATCAATGATGCCCTGAGAGAAACCCCTGCTCGCTGGAAATATGTCGACGACTCCACCATTGGGATCAGCGTCAACAATTCTGCTCCCAACTATACCGCCCTTCAGGATTTATTGAACAGTCTCCAAAACTGGGCTACCAACAACCATGTCACCATCAACCATACCAAGACCATGGTTATGCACATCAACCTCTCCTCCGACATTGTCCCACCTCCTTCCATTACTCTAGGTCCGAACACACTCCAGGTCGTAGATTCCACGAAGCTCCTCGGCGTCACCATAGACAACAAACTAAATTGGAAACCACACGTCAATGAAGTCGTCAAATCCTCCAGTTTCCGTCTCCACCTCCTCCGCCGACTCAAGTCCCTCGGAGTTCCTGCACACGAGCTCCTCAGTGTTTACACAACATTCATACTTCCCAAGCTCACCTATGCCTCCCCCACCTGGTCTTCCTCCCTAAATGCCACACAACGTAAACACCTAGAAAAAGTGCAAAAGAGGGCATGCAAGATTATTCTCTCCTCCTCCTACTCCACATATCAAGAAGCGCTCAACACACTGACCCTTTCGACTCTCACTGACCATCACCACGACCTCATCTGCAAATTTGGTAAGAAGCTTCTACACCATCCCCGACACCGGCTCCTACTACCACCCGAGGTCCCTTGTCCGAGAATTGTTGTTCGACACCACAACCGCATCCAGCCCATACGTGCACGAACTGATCGCTATAAGAACAGCCCAGTCCCAACCATTGTAAAAATTATCAATAACTTGTAATACTGTAACACTGTCACTACGTTGAATTGAACTGTAGTTTGAGCTTTTCCCCATCTAAGTTATTATATGTCTTATTTGTGTCACTTATGTTACTTGTATATTATTTGTAATTCGTAACCCATTCCCCAAATATGTAACTGTATATTTTCAGCCTTCTGGCTGCCAAGCTCTTTCAATAAACCGTTAATTATTATTATTATTATTACATACATGCATACATACATACTGACCCTTTACCCCCCACACCCTTCCCAGCTGCTTGTTTGCCCACTTCTGTGATGTCTTTCAAATATTTATATAATGGTTAAAATTCAGGCACCCTTCCCTCGTGCCTCCCAGGACCCCTTAGTGGGCAGTTTGTGCTCATTATCATTATCAATCATTATACGTTATCATTATTGCTATATGATTTAACAAACAATAGTGGTAGAGAGAATCCTAGTAAGCTCTTGGTGTTTGCTCGTAGATCCGGAGCTTTGGTCTGTTTTGGTCTCAGTCTAAACATGGTGTTAGCAGCAGTCTTACGTGGAGAGAGAGAGAGAGAGAGAGAGAGAGAGAGAGAGAGAGAGAGAGCTGACTGCTGTAGGATATCACTCTTACGTGTGAATTAAAACGCTGCATAATAAATTAAGGTGGCTGGCCCTCCACTTGCCTGCCACCCATTCTCCCTTCCAGCAGAACTGCCACTCCACCCACCTTCCTCACTCTCTGTCTGCCACTCCACTCACCCTCCCTCACTCCTTGCCTACCACTCCATCTCCCGTCCCACCTACTCCCTCCTCACTCCTTGCCTACGTGGGTCCGCCCGTCGGCTATGTAAGAGACGTTTGTTTACACTCCACTGACTGGTGAAGGTTTCCTCCAGGGTGATGAATGAAGGCCGAGCCCCACACACCTCTCCCACCCCTCACGCTATACAAGAATTATATCTTCAAAGTTTAGAATATATATTTTCGACAGGAAAGTTTGTAAAAATATGAATCACTACGCATCTATTTAATGATTTTCTTGTATATCTATTTATTCATATACTCGTAGTTGTATCCTGTATACTATATTAGTTAGGTATCGATTTTCCTTTTGCAGGATTCTTATAGTTTTGTTAAGTAATTTCTTACACGTAGGTGAGGTGAGGAACTGTGATACTAAAAAATAAGTACGTCTTAATTTTTTTCCCCAAGCTCTTACATAATTTTTTTTTGGTGAGAATGGTAATAATTTTACTTTCTTGATGCGTCGTCAGCTCTATGAACACTGACTGACTGAATCATATACTGAGTGACAGAATGGTTAATTAATTGAATGACTAACTGACAGGCAATAATTTGCTAAATTGATTGATTAACCTTCTGAATGAGTGATTGGTTGACTGAACAATAAACTGATTAACTGAGAAAACTCTCTGAGTGGCCCACAGTGACGCAGAATGTGATTATTTCTCAGTCGTTCTTATTGCGTTAGAAACAAACTCCGTCTCACATTCTCAGATTTTATGTACTCTTATTTTTTTTGTTTTACTGCAGACATTTTTGTTCCTCTGCCAAGTAATTTTCTTTCCCACACATTATGTTTTCACACACCTCCACTTTCTCACACACCTCTGCCTTTTCAATCACTTTCTCTTGTTCTGACACCTCTTCCTTCACTTCCACTGCCCAGGTGAAGCCTTTTTTTATAATTCACGAGGCAAATATTATTCTCATGTTCTTGTAATTTGTTAAAGAAGTGTTTTTTATTTTCTCGTGAGTACACAAACCGGTTTTACTGAATAGATCTCGTTCCGTCACACCTTAATCCCCTCATCTTGACCTGGAACAAGGGAAACCTTTTTGTAAGTGAGAACATCAGTTTATTTTTTCACAAGACACTTTTGTATTTTTTTTTATCTTGAAAATGTAAATAAACTTAATAATTAATCAAGTGAATAATCTTAATACTTAGTTTTTTTATACACTTGAGATCATCGTCATCATCATCGTCGTCGTCGTCGTCATCACCATCATCGTCATCATCATCATCATCATCACCGCCTTCATTTCCTCAACCATAAAGTTATGCTCCCATTTACAGGAGAGTGGACTGAGTGTTCCCAAAGCGCGAACCTGTGACCCTACAGGAGAGAGACCGAGCGCTGCATCAACTTAGCCTCCGCAACCTATACTTAGTTTAATTTACCCTAACTCAATCTATGATTACAGTACCTTAACATACCTTTAACCTCTCATAATCCTAATATAACCTAACCTTCAGTTATCATACGCTTATCAACACTCAAACTACACTTCCTTCTAGTTAACCTTACCTAGTTTGCACTTAATCGAACTTATACTTAATCTAACCTAATCTATCATAATCCTAAACTAACCAGAATTTAAATTAGAAGAGAATGGGTATTTGCTGACTTCATGCCGAGCAAGAACCAATTAGCTAACGTGTCAAGCCTTCAAAAACATGAAATACATCATAAATTCCTTTCCCCTTGTCCTTGGCCTTTCCCATATTCC
This sequence comes from Homarus gammarus, assembly GCA_958450375.1. NCBI lineage: Eukaryota > Metazoa > Arthropoda > Malacostraca > Decapoda > Nephropidae > Homarus > Homarus gammarus. Next base: position 3,959,435 of record CAUDMG010003264.1, read on the forward strand.
CTTCCCTTTGTCCCTGGCTTCCCCTTCCCATACTCCCTTCCCATGTCACACGCCTCCCCTCCCCTCCCCTGTCACAAGCCTCCCCTCCCCTCCCCACACCCGAAACAGTGGGCGTCAGGTCTGGTTTCACATAACCTTTCCGCTGGGCCAAAAGTTTGCCAACCAAATTCCAATTTCCCTAAATACATTTACACGTTGATTTGGTAAACACAGGGTAGAGTGTTTAGTGGGAGGGACTGGAGGGAGAGAGGGAGGGAAGGGAGAAAAGAGCGAGGGAAGAGAGGAGCATGGGGGAGAGAAGGAAAGGAGAGGAGCAGGGGGAGGGAGGGAAGGAAGGAGGGAATGGAGGAGCAGAAGGGAATGAAGGAGCAGATGGGAGGGAGGGATATAAAGGTGGGCCAGGGGAGAGGGAGGGAGGGAAGGTAACGGCACGTGGGAGGGGAGAGGGGGCTAAGGAAAGTTGATATAGGCAATGAACGGGAAGGAGGGGAGATACAAAAAGAGTGGATAAAGGAAAGAGAGGGAGAGGGCGAGGATGGAAAGGGGAAAGGAATAAACGGAAGGGAAAGGGTGGTGGGTAAGGAAGATGGAAGGGAAAGGATGGTGGAAAGGAAGGGTAGGGTAAATGCATGCTCGCTGACTGGATGACCTTGCCACGTTTTTTTATTGATTGGTTTATTTATAATTGCTTTTTCTATTTGATTAGACAATTTTATGGGGGCGGGGGGGGGGGGGGGAGGAGGTTGTATAAAGTGAATAATTTACACTGATTGTTCTCTGGTTTTGTCTGTCTAAAGCAATCCTTCCTTCTCTCTCTCCTCCGCACGCCACCTGTACTGACAGGTTGAGTTAGACTAAGTTTGCTTAGGGTCAAAATAGACTGCGTGTGATTTAGGTTAATTAAGATTAATTTAGCTGAAGATTAAGCTAGTTTAGGTTAGGCAAGGTTAACACATTAATTTAGCTTTTGTTACTATACGTTAGGTAAGGTTAAGTTAGGTTAGGTTATCCTAGGTTAGGCTGGGTTATCTTAGTTGCTGTTAAAACAAACCGAGAGTAACAGAGAAATGACTGTCACGTTCCCATGGCAGAAACAAACTTTGTTTACTAAGTGTTTCACGGGCCCTGGAGGAGGAGGGGGAGGGTGAGGAGGAGGTTCGCCCTGAACGCTCTCCCCTCTGCCTGCAGCCAGCACCAGGGTTCGTTTAGAATTAGATGCGGGCAGTTCCCTCTCCCGTAGACACACTGTAAGGTCCTGGGAGGCACTCTATATTTCCCTGAAGCCTAACTGGAAACAGATTTCAGGGGCCCACAAACCGAATAGATACTGTAAATTATAAAAAAAGGACATATTATGTTAGAACAGCGTAATGTTGATACAGAAATAGAGAGGAAAGGCTCGGAAAATGAGAATCAGATGATGCACTGTTGTCTTGACTCCCAGGTTGAAGTGTTTACTCCTGTGTCTGCCGTTTCCTAAAGGGGCTAGTAGGTGAGGCAGGCTACGGTTCAAGGCTGGCGCAGACGTGTATGATAACTATTTTTGGAATGAGTCAAATTTGTTCTTGTTGGTCTGTGAGTAATTCTCTCCCTTGCCGAGTTATCCCCTTGAGCACGTCCCCAGCACCAGTACTTACTTACGAGGGCGACAGGTACTCAGTATTCAGGTGAGAGGGTGAGAGGTTTTTGATCAAGGAGAACCTCGCGTAATGTTGGCAACTCGTCAGGTATATGGAGGCGCTGAGGCACCAGGTGAGTACTTGAGGAGTCTCTTGGGAGATCTTACGGCTCACACACACACACACACCTGACTCTTCATCTTCAACTTCCTCACCACTATCCTTACATCTGTTCATCAAATATCACTCCTCGTCGACATCCTTTCTACCTCTCCTCTCTTTCTTACATCCTACAGACATCATTCACACCCATTCTCCTTTATCTATCCTACTTTATCGCTCCTCAACATCTATCTCCCTTTTACTCTCCCACCTCTCCTCATCTCCACCTTCCTCTTCCCCTTGACGAGGCTGTAACGAGGCCCCTGGGACTTCTCTCCCCCCGTGCTCTGAGGCGTCCCTCGCTTGCATATATCAACATGAACCTGCATTATTGATGTACCCTTAAGTCAACGGCATAAGGCGGCTTACATGCGTGTGCTGGAGGAACAGGAGAGTCCGGAAGGGAAGGTGTGGTGTGTGGTGATATGAGATATGGTTCTAGAAATGCTTTTTATTACTCCCCTGACGTCGGAAATGGTTGTACATTGCGTGACGACATCAGAAAGATTACTATTTTGCTTTTTACAATACCAGGATATTATCTATGTTCCATTACGCCGCTGGTTGTAAAGGTTTCTACATTGTTATGACATCAAAAGTGTTTCTGCCTTTATTACGAGATGATGAACCAGTGTGCATCGTGTTTTGGTCCTGTAGTAGTCCCCCAGAGAGCTTTATGATCTTATATTACACCAGTAGGGAAAAGTATCTATCTGGTCTTAGACGTCAGGATTACACCAGGAATTACACATTGAATTACGCTAATGATTATACAAGAAATTATACCAATGAGTATATTGAGATTTTACAAGGGATTATACTACATATTAAACAATGGATTTTTAGTAGGGATTACACTAGTTTCTTATTAATAATTATATGAAGGATTACACAACGTATTACACAGGGATTACACAACATATTATACAAGAGATTTACACAAAGAATTATGTAGGGGATTACACTGGGGATTACATCAGGCTTATCAGAAGGATTACACGAGTTTGATGGACAAAATAGCTGAGGTGATGTTGACGTTAAAATCCCAACGGAGTTTGTGACCTTATGGAGGTGACCTGACCTGACCTGAACTTTACTCTCTCTCTCTCTCTCTCTCTCTTTAGTTTTTAATTTCCTTAATTTTTTTCTCTATTTCTCTCTTAGTAATATTTTACAGTCTCATTTTCCTCCCCATTTTTTTCCCTTTTCTGTCTTTTAACTTTGACTTTCTCGCTATTCTTCTGTAATTTTTTTCTTTCTCTTGTTTCCCGTTTTTCTGTCTCTCTTTTCTTCTCTGTATCATCTATTCTGCCATTTACTTTATGTCTCTTTCCTTCTCTTTTTACGCTCTTTATTACTGTCAACATAGAGTCAAAGAGTCATCATAGAGTCAAAGAGTCACCATAGAGTCAAAGAGTCACCACAGAGTCAAAGAGTCACCATAGAGTCAAAGAGTCACCCTAGTCAAAAAGTCACCATAGAGTCAAAGAGTCACCATAGAGTCAAAGAGTCACCCTAGTCAAAAAGTCACCATAGAGTCAAAGAGTTATCATAGAGTCAAAGAGTCATCATAGAGTAAGAGATGATACAATGCAGAGTCAATTAGAGTTAGAGAAGAGTCAGAGTCACCATAGAATCTCCAGAGAGTTACAAAGAGTTGCCATAGAATAATAGGACAGTTGCCATAGCCGAGGAAGGTCGTAGTAACTGTGGGTTGCCATAGGTGTGAGAATGACCAAGGCTTTCATAGTGTGAAGGAGTGACTGTAGGCCTATAAGGAGTGTCGTTAGTGTGAAGGAGTGACTGTAGGCCTATAAGGAGTGTCGTTAGTGTGAAGGAGTGACTGTAGGCCTATAAGGAGAGAGAGAGAGAGAGAGAGAGAGAGAGAGAGAGAGAGGCCTCTTGCCCAGGGGTTATTGATAGTCTAGAGGGTAGCACACCTCTGTATATTCTCTTGATGAAGCCCGTAGCCTAGGAGGGAGAGACAGAGAGAGAGGGAGGGAGAGAGAGGCACCGGGAGGGAAGAGGGAGAGGGGGGGGGGATAGGAAAACGGGGTGTGAGGGGGGAAGAGAAGGTCCTAGGGAACTCGGATTTTCACCTCGTGGGATATACTGCCTCCTCGTGGTCTCTCTCTCTCTCTCTCTACATTGTCACGTATTAATTTTACTTGGCCTTTGAACGTTTCTCTTGTCTCCTATTAGTGTCTTGGTATCTTGCTTATCAATAACACCATCATCACCATGAATAACACCATCATCACAACTATCACTCCTACTACCACCATCGACACTATCTCCATTGCTACCACTATCTCTTTTACCACCACTCCTACCCTCACAACACAGAGAGAGAGAGAGAGAGAGAGAGAGAGAGAGAGAGAGAGAGAGAGAGAGAGAGAGAGAGAGAGAGAGTCAAACAACCAATGAAAACAACGAAAATAAAAAGATCATTCCTGGACTTTTATTAATTCCCATAATATTCCTCCCACCAAAACATTTTTACATATAGGGTCAGGAAGTGCCGTTAAGGGAGCCATTAACTGCACAATACGACGTAACCAGATCCTGAATTATGTCTCCTAAAACACCAAGGGACGAGCTGGCCTGTGTTGATCCCTGACGTCAAACACCATCCAATAACACAGATATATGTCCACTATCTCAGGGTGATTGCATGACCTAACGACACGGTGGCGTAGTTCTTGTATGGGGTCGTCTGTATTATAGATTCAGGTCGTGCCGTTAATTTAAAACAAAGAGGATGTGTGTGTGTGTTTATGGATATTACCACTACTACTCCTGCTACTACTACTAGTACTATAATAATAATAATAATAACAATAATAATAATACCACCTCGGGAAATCTCAATTGCCCCAAGAGTATAATAGTTACTGAACCAAACAACCATATTAGGTGGGTATTGAATATGCTAATATGGTCTTCAGAGCTTAGTAACCAACCTTCTATGTAAATCAGGAAGTCTGTAATTATTATTTAAGTTTTAGCAAAAGTTATTAAGAATTATAATTAACTTCCAAAATATTATGTTCTTGGTAATAATTATAAATCTGTCAATATTATCGTCCGTATAACATTACTATAACGTTTTTATTTTTATATTCTAGACGGTGTGTAAGAAAGAAATAACCCAAAACAAAAGTTCTAAGTTCAGTTCTTACTACACCATCTCAACCATAGAGGCTGCGGGTTAAAACATTTTCTGGTGGTTGTCGACGACTCATGTCAGCTTAATGTCGACGACTCATGTCAGCTTAAAGTATCTTCAGAAAGCTTTCATTGACTGCCTCAAAGTTAGTCGCTAGCGTCAATGTTCTTCAGTCACATCGTATGAGCTTTAATGAAACAATAAATCAAAACACGTAACTTGTTAACTGATGTAAGTTTTTTTTTAAATAGTAATATAGTTATTAAAGTAGGCCTAAGGTGTTCGGTAGGCCTAAGGTGGTCATTATAATAAGAGAGGGAGAGAGAGAGAGAGAGAGAGAGAGAGAGAGAGAGAGAGAGAGAGAGAGAGAGAGATTTAGTTATCCTGGAATAGTTTCTGAAAATATATTACTTTGAGGAGAATATAATCACTGTAGCGTCTGGTCAGCAACACCCACCTACCCTGGTCCTATCTGACTGAGTGAGTGACTGATTCTCTGACTGAGTGAGTGACTGATTCTCTGACTGAGTGAGTGACTGATTCTCTGACTGAGTGAGTGACTGATTCTCTGACTGAGTGAATGAATATATGACGGACTGATTGATTGACCGACTGAGTGACTGATTGACCGACCGAGTGACAATATATGACTGAAAAATTGACCGACTGAGCGACTGAATATATAACCTGGGAGACTGGTTGACCTACTGAATAACTATTTGAGTGGAAGGAAACACTAATGAGTGACAATTACCACTAAACTACTGAACAATTTTACTCACAAACAAACAGTTATAATACAAGATAACAGAACCCTATGGAATTTAAATAAATGAAATTAAAACCAATAACTATTTTTTTCTTCATTTCTCTCTCTCAACTTTTTTCATAATCCTTACCTTAAAAAAAAAAATAGTCCCACGCTCTCTTACCGTCACTTGGCCAATACGTCGGCAAACTCTCGGTATAAAGTCTTGGGGCTAAACTAAGATCCATCTCAGGCGCGGCCAACTCCTAGGATTATACAACCGCAAATATTTAATCTGCTCGGCATTATTCAAACTTGAGCCACTTGTCACAAACTTCTTCTTTCGTCACTTTTTTTTTTCGATTTTTATTTTTCGGGTTTAGTGTTAGTGTTGGCTGGGGTGGGTGGGTGGGAGGTAAGTTTAGGAGTGGAGGAGGTTAGAGAGGGAGGGAGAAAGGTTTGTGAGTTTGGAAGGATGTAGGAGAGAGGGAGTGGGGGAGAAGAAGAAGAAGGAGGAGGAGGAGATGAAGGATTTTGGAGGTTGAGGAAGGGCACTGAGGAAGGATGAGGATTTCTGGAGGAAGGTTTAGACCCAGACTACATTATCAGGAACAGCTCTGAATGATATTTGTGTTGAGGGAAGCTTTTCAAAATTCACCTTCAGGGGCATTTTTTTTTGTCTTCTAATTCGTCTCTTGAATTTCGTTTTCTATTATTTCTTCCATTTCTCACCTTCTTTTAAAAACACCAATAATTCTTCTAACTCTCATTAATAAACACCTACGATATGCTATTTATCGAAGTGAAAGTGGATCCCATAGACTTCCCTGGCCATTAAAATCATCTAGATACATTACTCTGTCTACTAAACCTTCAGCATACGAGCAGGGAGCATGACCGGCACTGTACTTGAGCTCCTTCACTTCCCAACTGTAATGTCAGGTGCGTTAGGATCGAACCAACTACCATTAAGGCTATGATTTATTCACTCGGTGGTCGCAACTCAATTATTTTCGTTCCTGAGTATTATTACATAAAGACAATAGCGAAATATAACTTATCGTCTTCTTAGTCTTGTTAATGCCAAAGAAAAAATGACGATAGATATTTCATTTAATCTCTACTGCACACATACGTTTTTCCCTCTTAGCCAGGTGACGGTAAAATACGGAATGAATGTTTGAGAATCTGGAAATCGGGGCAGGGAAGACCAAACTAGGAGAGAGAGAGAGAGAGAGAGAGAGAGAGAGAGAGAGAGAGAGAGAGAGAGAGAGAGAGAATGAATTTTTTCAGTGGTAGGTTTCCTTTTGTTAATATCATTATATATATATATATATATATATATATATGCAAGTAAATCACTGTAGGTGCGCGAGATCTAGGTATATGCTGATAACCACAAGGAAAGAAGAAAACACGAAGTTCCCAAGCGCTTTCGTGCAATTCACATCTTCAGGGGTGAGTACAGACTAAAGAGAAATACAAATCAAGGTGTATATATACAGAAGAGGGTGAGACCAGGTCCACAATGGTCAGGTATTAGGTAATGACCCTACTAATCTTTAAATAGCACACAACGGTTGGTGGTCAGGTCAGATGGTAAGGTGAACAGACCTTCTAACGTGATTACAAATCTTCTTAATTATAAAATTGTCCAGCTTGTACATGCCGTTACTCAAATTCACATTCAACATGAATTTGAGTAACGGCATGTACAAGCTGGACAATTTTATAATTAAGAAGATTTGTAATCACGTTAGAAGGTCTGTTCACCTTACCATCTGACCTGACCACCAACCGTTGTGTGCTATTTAAAGATTAGTAGGGTCATTACCTAATACCTGACCATTGTAGACCTGGTCTCACCCTCCTCTGTATATATACACCTTGATTTGTATTTCTCTTTAGTCTGTACTCATCCCTGAAGATGTGAATTACACGAAAGCGCTTGGGAACTTCGTGTTTTCTTCTTTCCTTGTGGTTATCAGCATATATATATAGAAATATATATATATATATATATATATATATATATATATATATATATATATATATATATATATATATATATAATATATATATATATATATATATATATATATATATATATATATATATATATATATATATATATATATATATATAATACTTGGTAAGCCTAATTAGTAGGATTCTTTCACAGAATTAATTATTATCATAATTATAACAATACTACTAATACTAGTACTACTACTAATAACAATAACAATAACAACAATAATAACAATAATACTAATAATAACAATAATGATATTAAACATGAAAACAAATATAACCGCGGGCTAGTGACAGCTGACAAGAGGACTTAAGAAATACACCAAGTGGGTCGATGGGCAGTAAAGCCAGATGTTATCTCATTATAAGAACAACAAGGAGCAGCAGCTGACGACTCTATACCCCCACCCACCCACCCGCCCACCCACCACCAGATGGCTCGGTGCCCACCAGCGTCAGGGAGAAGGGCGAGAGTCTTGTGTCCCTGTTTATATCAGTGAGATAATCCAACAACCTCAAGAGGTGGACAGTCCTCACCAACCGCTTCCTTCCATTACCCGTCTGTCTGCTAGTGGGGTGAGGAACTTGTGGGGTGAGGAACTTGTGGGGTGAGGAACTCGTGGGATGAGGAACTTGTGGGGTGAGGAACTCGTGGGGTGAGGAACTTGTGGGGTGAGGAACTTGTGGGGTGAGGAACTCGTGGGATGAGGAACTCGTGGGGTGAGGAACTCGTGGGATGAGGAGCTTGTGGGGTGAGGAACTCGTGGGATGAGGAGCTTGTGGGGTGAGGAACTCGTGGGGTGAGGAACTCGTGGGATGAGGAACTCGTGGGGTGAGGAAATCGTGGGATGAGGAACTTGTGGGGTGAGGAACTCGTGGGGTGAGGAACTCGTGGGGGAGGAGGGAGGAGTTAGTTGGATGAGAAGGTAGTAGGGTAAGGAGGGAGGGAGTAGGGTAAGGAGGAGGGAGAGAGTAGGGTAAGGAGGAGGGAGGTAGTAGGGTAAGGAGGAGGGAGAGAGTAGGGTAAGGAGGAGGGAGGGAGCACGCAGGACTAGGAGTAGAGTAAACGGAGCAGGTGGAGGAGGAGGGAGACGATGTGATTGGCGGAGGGTAGACAGCTCCCTGATGGGGTGCCAGATGTCATGTTGTTGTTGACATATCCGCTCGCCGTTCTTGGAAGACAAACATCCGTCTACACCACAAAAACACGACATCCAGATCTTTAATATTCCTTTTACCCCTGATTTATAACATCCTTTTAGACATAATGGAATATGTAAAGTCGAGCCGTAAATCTAGTCTTTTAGTGGCACACACACACACACACACACACGTTTACGATATACAGAAAAAAAATGAAAAACTCTTCTGTTTAATGGTCTATAAATCTGCATAAACTATGAGATGTTTTTCAGGGCTGTAGATGTTCTAGAGTCCTGAATAAATGAGACTGAAGTGGAAAATAATGACTCTGTAGAATTCTTCGTACTTCTTTAATGCGAAATAAGAAAGTCAATGTATTTAGTCTGTTGTAGGGAATTTAACACAGATATTAAGCCATTGTCTTCATGTTTGGTTAGGTTAGGTTAGATTGACGTTTACTCAAGCTTTCGTCATGTTTAGTAACTGTTCTTGAGCGATGTAGCTTTATATCGCTGAAACTCATTTGAAAAATTCTTAGATTTAAATATCTATTACCAGACTTCTGCCTCTTTTCATCATCATCATCATTATTATTATTATTATTATTATTATTATTATTATTATTATTATTAAATAAACTGGTCATTTTATTTTTGTTATCAGTTCAATACTAATAAATTACGGTAATAGAAAAATACTAACTTTCTCCAGTATTGATAATGAAACACGGATCTCTATGTCCGTAGACTTAAACCTAACGAAACTATATTTTACTTATTAGTGGGCGACCTTTAGTGTAGGGGTCAGTGAACTGCACCCGCCTTTCATATGTGTGTGGTCTCAGGATCGATCTCCGTGTAAGGTTAGGTTAGGTTAGTGGTTTTCGGATTCTTTCTTATAAATTTTTCCTTTGCGGTTACCAAGCTCCCACGTGAACCCCCTTAATATTTAAAATTTTTGTCCTCAAATCGTCTGAACATCGCAATCTACCGTCTACCTTCACTTCAATTGGCAATAGCTAGACTGTAGTTCTATTGATAAACTTGACATACAGATATATAAAAAGTTAAGCATATATTTACACAGTGACAACATGAAAAAAATAAAATACCAATCACTCTTAGTTAATATGAGATCTTATTTATACACTAGTGAAATAAACAAAGACACGCGAATCCAGAGTATGGCATCCTAACCCACCAAAAGTTATAATGCGTTACAAAAGGTTAGCTAATTAACTAACAAAGTATTATTGAGTCTAAACGTGAAAAATGAGTATCTAGACTGTAATCATCAACGTTTAATACATTCAAGAAGCGATATAAACATATGTTATCAAAACTTCAGTCAAACGTGGGGGCAAAACACAGATATCAACGTTTAATATCACCACTGATCACTAATTCAAACCTATAGACTCTCCTGGAAGATAATTGTTGAGTTAATCCTCCCGAGGTGAATAAGATCACTAAACAGTTTGCCGGTATTATCCTACAGCTGGCATACGGGTCTAAGGGATTAAATTGTAGCGGAGTTAAGTTCTCGAGAACATTCTATGCACTACAACAATAACAATAATAAAGTGAGTAACAAATGAGCCATACTTCTTACTGCCAAACTAACCTAACCTAACCTATAATAGCAATAATTCATGGTTTGTTTAAATATCAATACGAAATAGCATGAATAGAATCAACCACAATTTCTACTAGTTATATTTACCTCTGGAGTAAATGACAAAGTTGATATGAAATTAACAGAGGAACAGCAGTGCGATGGGCGGAGACAAATGATGATGATGATGGCCATTATGACGTCACTCAACACCACAAACATGGAAGCTGGACGATTATGTAAACAAACCAGAGCTCCACACGCGTTTATCCCGGAGTTAGTCTCGGGTGGGCGTAGTGAACACGGATTTCCAGTGAATTAACAAGGAATAAAGGGAGTTTAAACCCCCCCAGCAACATATGCAACATCACGTTCATCCCTTATTTACAATACCATCGACCAAAATGCAAGTAATTCAATTCAATTTGCATTTCAATTGGGATATGCACATTTGAGAGTCAAGGATTAATATGAATGGGAGTGAAGGTCGTATTATTTCCTGTAATTCTTGTATAGCTAACCTTCCATCGGCTGATCTGAAAAGAAGAGTTCTCGCAGGGAGCTCTGAGCTGACGGAGGCCACAACAGGCTCAGAGGTGGACATGTACCGCTGCAAATTTAATGCAGGATGTCGAACCTCTGTTTTACATCACAGTATAATATCACGGCAAAGAGAGAGAGAGAGCGAGAGAGAGAGAGAGAGAGAGAGAGAGAGAGAGAGAGAGAGAGACTGTGTTTTGGTAAATTGGTGTGTCACCTTGAGGGTAAAATATCTATGGCCAAGTATTACTGTGAGGTACCCAGCCTGTGTTGCGCCTTAATGTACATCACAGGTCCATTTTAAGCTAATTTCCCTCAGGACCCATCACCACCTTACCTTCCATTATGTCACCTTCCTGACATACTCTGGCAACTCCTTCTCCCCCTTCCCACACTCCACTCTTAACCTACTGACATGACATTCTTCCAGCCCCTCCTCCTTCTCCCCCTTCCCACACTCCACTCTTAACCTACTAACATGACTTTCTTCCAGCCCCTCCTCCTTCTCCCTCTTCCCACTCTCCACTCTTAACCTACTGACATGACTTTCTTCCAGCCCCTCCTCCTTCTCCCCCTTCCCACACTCCACTCTTAACCTACTGAAATGACATTCTTCCAGCCCCTCCTCCTTCTCCCTCTTCCCACACTCCACTCTTAACCTACTAACATGACTTTCTTCCAGCCCCTCCTCCTTCTCCCTCTTCCCACACTCCACTCTTAACCTACTAACATGACTTTCCCTTTATCATCCCATGCAAACTTTTATTTTTCATTTTGTTTCTCTCTCTCAGCCTTTGTCCATTCCCACTTTTATCATACCATCCAAGCTATTCCTCTCTGGCGTTCCTTAGCCCAGATTCATAAACCATAAACCACCCCAGTTGCATAAGCTACTTCAGATGCTTGAACGAGGGTAAAACAGTACCACTTGAGTCGATTTCTTTAGGCCTTACGACCATTTCCGGACCTGAACTGTTTTATAGGTACTACAGGAAGGAGGTAGGTACTTCCGAGGACTAACCATGGACGTCACCCCGTGTAGGAGGGCGTTGGTGGTGGTGTGAATGACAGCGGTGTGATGACTAGCTCCTCTTTAAGATTTGCCGCTCAGCTGTAATACCTGCTTCAGTTGGGGTGGGGGATGGGCGTGCACCCCCCTCTCCCCACCTCACTCCTCCTCCTCTCCCTTCCTCCTCCAACACGCCCTAAGCTGTCTATATTAATGAACTCTTCCTCCATGTCAGCATATTGTCAATTTTTCGGCAGTAGTTGTCAGAGAGAGAGAGAGAGAGAGAGAGAGAGAGAGAGAGAGATGTTACAACTTGAGTAATTTATGAAGTCAATTTGGCAAAAAAAAAAATCTGTACATCCATAATTAATATTTCTTTCAAGCCTCACTCAGAACCTTCATATTGTAGCATTTCAGATGAGCTAAGCAGAATATACTCTACCAAATTGACCCCCCTCCAACTCCCCCATGGGATCTATCTCACCCCCTTGACGAAAGCCTAAATACATCTCTAGTTAAGGAAGGAAACTGTTTTTAATTAAAGAAAAATGTACCCCATCAATTATTCTATTTTGTCAGAAAGCTAAAAAATGACGATAAAGGACTGACTTGCTCTCCGAGACACTACTCCTAACGCTGACACAAACTACGGGTTCCAACACGATATAAAGACACTATTAAACGTATTTATTACACCAGAAAAGCATAAATAAAGGTGTAATATAAGGAAAACAAAAGCGATATACATTATGAAACACCATCCTAACATGTGTATAAACGAGACGTGAACATTGTAAACACATCATCGAAAACATTACATATTTGTATCATTCTGGTATACCATCTGAGACTTCCTCTCTTACATCCACAAGATATAATTTAACCTTTGATCTAAGTAATATTGTCCCCAACACTGCTACATTTCATGGAATGTCTCCCTTGTGTCAATTTATGAATTATACAACTCCAACTTTCCGTCTACTCTTCAACACTCAAAAGTTTCCTACGCTTCCTACATAAAGTCCTACAGTCACATTGCTTAATATAACTTACCTTTGATCTAAGCACAAATATTCCTCCAGAGTCAAGATCCAATACCCCTCCTCCCTTGCGTCCTAACTTTATGATCCTGTAAAAGTTTTATTTCCTCACTAATACTTGAACTTCCTTTTAAAATGTTCAAAAGCCTCCTTAAATTCCCTAAGATATAATCAACTATCCTCCACAATTATGGATATTAACAATCATTTATTTCTATTACTCAGCGCAGAAGCCTGAAGATGTTATGAGGAGTCTCTGGTGTGAGGTGGCCGAGGGGCGTGTGACAAGACTGCTGACTTGAGAGAGAGAGAGAGAGAGAGAGAGAGAGAGAGAGAGATACTACGTGTGTGGGTGTGAGTAGTGTATCTTGGGTATTCTCACTTGGGATCTATTCATTTTACCTCCGACTGTAAATTAAAATCAGATATATATTCCTTGACAAACAAACAAACAAACAAACACACACAAACAAACCAAAACAAACATACACTTTAATAGTAATGTGTTTGAGTTCACCACTACGATTTTGATATACCTGAAGAATTTTAATAATGAACCAGCGACTCGAAGTAATCACCTTTACCAAGACTATATCACACACCATTCTCTTCCCCCAGGATCTGATCCAGTGAGGCTTGGGTGTCTCAGCAGCTGGTGTAAGGGGAGGGGGGTGAGGGAGGGAGGAGGGTGAGGGAGGGAGGAGGGTGAGGGAGGGAGGAGGGTAAGGGAGGGTCATGAATGTGAGAAAAAGGAAAATCATGAGGGGTGGAATGGGAGAAGCGCGAGTAGGATGATGATGGGGAAAGAGAGAGAGAGAGAGAGAGAGAGAGAGAGAGAGAGAGAGAGAGAGAGAGAGAGAGAGAGAGAGAGAGAGAGGAGTGAATGTTATAGGAGAAAAGAGTGGAAGAGGAAGGAGGGGATGAAAGGTGAGCAGAGGAAGGGTGAGCGAGAGAAGGAAAAGTGAAGAGCGAGGGAAAGGGGAGGAAGGAAAAGAAAGAAGAAGGAGGGAGAGAATGTGGGAGAGAAGGAGTGAGAGTAGGAGAAAGGGAGCTAGGGAGAGTGGGATAAAGAACGGGAGGGGAGAAAAGTGGGAAAATGGAGAGAGAGAGAGAGTTGGAAAAATGGAAGGAGAGAGAGTAGGAAAACGGGAGGGAGAGGAAGAATGGGAGAAAGGGAAGGATAGAGAGTAGGAGGTGAGGGAGAATCGTTGTAATTATGACAGGAAAAAAAAAGTAAAAATAAAAGGAGAAAGAATGAATAACATTTCTCTGTTGTTGTTATGTATCGTAATGTTATCAAATGTCTAATTAAGTTTTTCAATCTGGTAAGTGTTTGCATTTGTATGTATGTATATTTCTGCTTGTAGGCATTGATGTATGTTTGTATGTGTTTATGTTTGTATAAGTGTGTGTGTGTGGGGGGGGGTGTATGTGTATGTTTGTATGTATGTATGTGTGTATGTATATGTGTTTGTATAGGTGATTGTGTGTATGTATATGTATGCATGTGTGTAAGGATAATTTTGAATAAAGAGAAAAAAAAACAGACGAGAGAAACAAATTAAACAGAACTCACGTGTACATTAAGTGAAGTTATTACATTATCTCACGTGGTAATGCTGTAACGTAGTTATTGTCCGGCTGTGTAATAATCCTGATTATCTCCACCAGAGTCGTAGGTCTCGGCTGACGTGAGTGATGTAGTAATGATGTATGATTAAAAACAGCAGATGACAATTGTGTGGCCCAGCTGACGCAATTTCAGTGGAATATCTTATTTTCTGATATAATTAGCGTGTGTGTGTGAGTGTGTGTGTGTGTGTGAAGGTTCGTCGGTAAGGGTAAGGTTAGGTATTGTCTTCTAAGAGTTTATATAATGCCTTTTAACCTCTTATATTACTGTTTACTAAATACGAATACTAAATACTAAAGACGAATATATTGTGGAGGGATAAAAAATAAATACCTTACCATGATCAGTGTCACCACAACCCCAGGGAGCCCTTGGGTGTGGTGGCGCCTGATATAAGCACCAGCAACACCGCCTGCGGGAGTCATTAGCCAGTGTCAACACAATAGTGAGGGTCGCGGCAGGAACCAAAATGCGAAGAGGTGATCGAGTGTTATCAAAGTAGCTGCCCACCTGACACTACCACACTATAGTGAATAACGGAGGCTGAAGAGGTAGGCTGGTGTTACCTACCTACTGCTGGAAAGTGATGAGTAGGCCTAGGTCAGAAATGTGTCAAGATAAATGTTGTTGTGTTTAATTAATGAAGGTTTTGCATGTGCGCTTAGTAGCTAATTTTAGTCAGTTTAATGTACAGTCTCGTTCAAGATTCTTTGAACACTGCTGGAAACAGCTGTCAACTCAAGGCCGTTTGTTTACTGTAGTACGTAGTATAATATAATACGAAACAACAAAGCCCAACCATTAATTAATCAACAGGGAACTAAGTAACCAATCACCAGTAATATTATACATTCATTCATAATTTTTACTACGTACCAGAGTAAATAAACGGCCTTGAGTTACCAGCTGTCTCCAGCAGTGCTCAAAGAATCTTGAACGAGAATGTACAGTACATAAGAAAGATTTGCGACTATGTGTGTGTGTGTGATATGGTTGTTGCCCTCATAGATATTCACCAAATTTATCGTGTGGTTAAATAAATAAATAAATAAATAAATAATAAACACACACACACACACACACACACACACACACACACACCACCACCACTAAGATACACGTTTATAAGTACACACGCTACCAAACTGTGCCTCGTAAATTTTGAATGAGTTATATCTCGTCTATCTCGTCCACTGACTCACTTTACATTATATCCCTCACTATATCTGTAGTATTGTGTCCCCAGACTGACCCTAATCCTCTGACTATGACTCTACAGGCTTTGCTAACTCTCCACAAGTACTTCCTGGACCCAAGCCAATGTAGAGATTATTCTTTCTAAATATACTACAGACTCATATATCTCCTGCTTGAGTTATACTTAAAATTAAATGTACCGCAGTTTTTGGTATAAGTTTTTCCACTGGAGAGTTTTGTGTTGTTTTTACTCATCTTAGCATAATTTTTATACTGTATCTCTCCAGCTTCCTCAAATATATCTCAAAGTCATTGGTAAATTTCTAACATCCAGTTTATCTTACAATAATCTTTATCTCTCTCTTAAACGCTCATACACATGAGTCTTGTTTACTCTCACACTACACAGTGTTGTCGTACGTCACGGTAACAGTATAAAAGATTCCTATTTTCATTATCAGTGTCGTCAGTTGGGGTGTGGACCTTGGTAGCACGGGTGACCAGTCAGCCCAGATGGAAAATATCGTCCCTCAAAAGACTTTTCGGATAAGAATTGAGAAAAGAAGTTGATGGTGTGGAAAGTCTCTCAACTCCCCAACTTTACAAAAGGAAGTTATTGCTGGGTCAAGCTGCGCCCCTCTGATTCACACCTGAGCTCTCTACCTTTCATAACCCCAAATTACTGATGACAGGCACCTGGATAACTTACAGTAATAAAAAAAAATACACCTACTGGTATAAACAGAGCGGGTTCAAGGTACTTATGGCCAGTAACGACGTGGTGATCAAATTCGCCATCATCTCGCCAAAGAGGTTTTTACTTCCACTCTGTCCTACACAAACTTTTATCTCTCTCAATTTCCACCTGAACTTCTTTTTTCTGGTGGGCAGTTAGTGGGACCTGGCTCTCTCGCACCATTTTTCTAAGGTTCATGTAAGAGTTGAAATAGATTAAAAGTTGAAGGACTCTGACCATCGCGGGGAAGAAGCTACTGTAATGAAATGTCTTTATCTTTGGTCATGGGTCTGGCCCGCTGATGGCTTTTGACCAGAGGGTCGTGATGACCTCGTCTTAATCTGATCGCTTACAATCGCCAACACCAGTCCTTTACGGCACAAGACTCGTCTCAACACTCATGATAAAAACGACAATTACGCGTCGTCGTTTGCTGTCGTTATGGCGCCAGTATTTCACCTGTAGTGGAGGGAGGAAGGGAGGGAGGGAGAGAGGGAGGGAGAGAGGGAGGGAGGGGGACGTGAGTAATTAACGTTAGTGTGGTTACCGACAATTATTTCCCCCATTTTTTTTTTGTTTATTTAGTCTGACAAAGTTCGTATTTACATAAACTCTGGTTACGTGGATGTCGATATATATCAAGACTTCTGTTGCATGTTTTTAGTAAAGTTTATTGTTTTCTAAGAAGCCATAGCAATACGTCTCTTTTCAGGCTTCCGTGTTTTAGCCTTTTCTTATTCTCTCATTTTCACAAGAACATAACCTAATGTGAGAGATGTTCTTAAAATAGTTTCATTACAGGGAATTATAAAGCATTGGCAAGAATTTTCGCTAATCACTTTAACACGATTGTCTTATTTGGGAACAGTGGTGATCTATTTATTTCATATATCCCAGGAAGGGCTGTGTTTGGCGGCTGCTGCGGTCTGGATATGTTTGAAACCTAAGTCATGCATCACGTTAATGAAGAATTGGGTATACTTCTTCAACAAGCTGAAGCATCTCACTCTACACGCATACACATCGTGTGTGAAATTCGGTGACCATCGGGTTGAACAAGCAAGCTCAATTGGTTGCTCACAAAGATCGCCGGATTGAATGTGACTCGATTTTTCCCTCTAGGATGACTGAAAGACATCGTTTACTCTGAAAATCTGGAGAGTTTGTCATGACTAAAATGACTCTCACGTCAGTTGTTTCTCATTTCAACAGCGCTTTTAATCTATTTTATTATAAACTTTTATCAAAGGTTTATTTGATAATATTAAAAAGAAAACCCCACTTATGTATTATCATGGTTTCCTCTCAACTAGTATCAGATTGTGATGCAGTTCCTGGAGGGGATAAATAAGTAGTTTCTCCGAAGGTCTTAATAAGCCTAACTCCCTCAGGTGTGATCTTGAGATGACCTCGAGAAAGTTTGAAACTCCCGGTAAGGAAGTAAACATCAATGGCGAGCTTAATAACACCCTCAGAACGCTGCACTTATTTCTTACCTCCCCCACACGCTCCTCCCCACACTCTCTTTCCCACACTCTCCTCACTACACTCTCCTCCCTACACCCTCCTCCCCACACTTTCTTCCCCACACTTTCTTCCCCACACTCTCTCCCCACACTCTCCTCCCCACACCTCAAACTTTCCTCCGTATACCCCGAGTGCAACATAAACATACACTCAGACAACATGAATGTGAGTCTTGACACAATACATACGATTATATAAAATGAATTAAGACTCGTATGGTATAACAATATGGTTATGTTTCTTAGCACCATACTGTGATCTGTGTAGTGCATTTGGCACCATATTGCAATTATCTCTCCACACACACACACACACACACACACACACACACACACACACACTCATTGCTTACACAATCACTTTTGTATTCATCACATGTTTTGTAATCCACGGTTCAATTTCAAGATGCAGTTTCAACAAACAATATCTGTATTTGCTTCTTTTTATTGCAGTAACATGTACAGCACTCTCTCTCTCTCTCTCTCTCTCTCTCTCTCTCTCTCTCTCTCTCTCTCTCTCTCTGTTTTGATTTCTCGCTCTGATTCTTGCCTCTGATTCTTTCAATCTTTCTCTTCTCTTCATCTGTTAGTCTCTCTCTCTCTCTTTCTCTGTCTCAATCTGTTTTTTGTCTCAATCTTTCTTTCTTTATCTCTTAGACTCTTTCTACATTTCATTGTTTCTTCTCTCTCTTTCTTTCTCTTGTTGTCACTCTCAATCTCTTTCTAAACCGTATTTTTTCTTTCTCTCCTTTACAATCTCTCCTTCTCTCAACCTCGACGGGTACTTAATAGAGGAACATTATCTTTAACAATTAAATAAGATGATGAAAATATGAAAGCATATTATTTGGTTAAAAGAACAGAAACACAATTAGATATCTACTATGATTATGTGAGTGTCAGCGTTACGTTACCTTCCTTATGTAATACTAACCTTATTGGCTTTACAACCCTTAATTACATTTACATCGACGTGCATAACCTCATGTTCAATGTATATAACGCACGAGGAAGTTTGGAATGATGTATTTTTTTTTAATAAATAATGATAAGAAATAATCATTGAAAATCATGATGAAGTAGTGACCATAGTTGGGTTAACTAGTGGACAAGACTTGAGATAAACGTATATATTGTTTTAGTAAATAGAGAAGTCAGTAGTGGGGGTTCATATCCTGCTGGTAGCCAACCCTTGTAAAAACACTGGAGTGAGGATTGGCCGAGTAGTGACAGGGAGGTTCGGTCACAACAGTGTGTGTGTGTATATATATATATATATATATATATATATATATATATATATATATATATATATATATATATATATATATATATATATATATATATATTTATTTATAAAGCGTTCTTGAGGAAGGAAGGCGGAGTTTATGAAGACAAATAAAACCAGTATTTGAGAAACCCTTTTGTTTAATCCACCGCGACTGTTTTGTGACAGTGTAAAGTATGGCATCAGTTAATCTAGAACTATGATGCTAAACACAAAATTCATACAGGATATGAGCACCTACTATGTACAGATGTACAGTACATGATTCATTTAAACTGAAGAAGACTTATTTTAGAATCACAGAAGATTTAAGGAAGTCTCGTTGCCCTCAGAGGATTTTTTTCCAGAATAGTCAACAGACTTCATTATCACTGAGACTCCATATGACACCACCGAGTTCGACCTCACATCAGTGGACCCGTCAAACGAGCTCACGTGAAATTTATGCAAGAACAATATCTGACACGTGTCAAAGTGTATATCGGGAACAGTGTGTGGTATTCTATATACAGGTCACTGACCGTACGTCACCTCACTCGGCTAGACCATGGACGTGTGGTAGCGAAGATCACACGAGCCAAACTGAACCTATTTTGAGGACGACGCCAGCCACAACAGCTTGAATTTATAGTGAAGAAAAAGGAATATATGATACTGTTTATATTAATGACGTAATGTATGTTTACAAGGATACTATAGTTTGTAGATACGAAAATTCTATCATCGCCAAACAGCAGAGACCAAGGAAGACGAGACCATGGCTGAAGAAAGTACAACAAGGAGGTAGACACTGGGGGGTAAAAGCACAAGAAAAACAAGCAGAAAGAATTAAACAATTCCAACGTTCTACATGTAGTTTTAAAGAGCCCTTGATGATAAAGTAAGCACCAAACTCCTTGCATTGTAGAGCACCAGAGCCACCAATTATACCACCAAGTATCATATAGGCACCAACAAGAGGTCACCAAAACTTCGTCTGTCTGTCTGTTTATCCCTATTTCCGTTCAAGTACCTCTTTCTGTCTTTCTATTTGTCGGGGAATGTCTCTCTATTTCCAAATTTGTCTTTCAATCTATGTGTCCGTTTACCCCCCCTCGCTTTACACTTCTATCCGTCTATTTGTCTGTCTGTCATCACGCAACCACTGATCCATCGCGTCACGCTGCTGTCGTCTAAACTGGATATATAGTGCCTGTGTAAACTTCAAACGGGAAGAAAATATTCAGATTACCTCATCAACTTCTTTACACGTTCGAAATTGATTTACTCATTTCAAATGGACTTTCAAACTATCGTGCTAACTCCTGCTCGAGAGGAAGATGAAAAAAAAAAGACCAACAAGTTTGTCTGATGATTTTGGAAGGATTTTGGATCTCAGATATTTTAGTTAAGTATCAATAGAATATAAATTACAGGTAACATACACCTGTAGATTATTGGTTGTGGGTAGCTTTCTAGATTTAATTTGTTGGTTGGGATTAAATTTTCATTACTATTGGTTTAAATTCAGTTGGGCCATGGAGGCAACGACGAAGAATTGTGATGAAAGAACAGAACCGGGATGAGTGTTTACTTAGATAATTCATAAATTTTCAGTAATCAACAAGACACTGAACTTGTATATCTCAGTTTCATTTCATTTTCACTCATATATCTGTGTCCCCCTCCCACTCACCCCTCCCACATGACACTCTTTTGAGGACGAAGAGGGGGGGGGGGGGGGGGGAAATCCACGTACTTTTCTCTCAAATATCCGGCAAGTGACAAGCGGAAGGTCAAAGTTTACTACGCGGTAAATTGTCCCTGACCCGTGACGAGTTGGTGGTACAAAGTTCATAACCTTACCTAACCTAAGGGCGTGATCCATATGAGGGAACATGAGTTTCATGAGAAAGGTCGAGGGTTATTAAACAATGTTATTAAGAGTGATTATTCGTAAAGGAAAATAGAGAAAGAATTAAATGCCAGAGATTAATAATTAAATTTCTACATTTGTGTTTTCTCCACCACACAACCTTCCACCACCCACCACCCTCCCCCACACAATTATTCACTAAACTCCAACCTTCCGGCAGATATATTTCTTTTTATAGGACAGACAACAATAGATGATTAATCATGGCAATATTCACGACTGGGCGCCTCTGTATCCGAAAAATTGCGAGAATATTCATCGTTCCCGAAAAAGAGCGAAGGTACACAATTTTATTTTTTTTTCCATTATTCTTTTACGGTTCACATTACATCTAAACAATTCATTTATAAAATCATATAACGCAGTAGTTTTTTAAGAAGGCCGATATTTAATTTATATATGCATTAATTCTCTCATTCCGGGGAGAGAAATACTGTATCTTTAAGGGCATCTCCTGATTTATAGCCACTTGTCGTTTGGGATTATTCTACCAAAAGATGATGTAAAGTGATGCTCAGTTATGCTTCACACCCCCTCTCCTTCCCTACCCCCTCCCACTCCCTCTCTAACACCCGCCTCCTCTCAGTGCTGCCATCTTGAGCCCAGAGCGTGAAGTGTGTGTGAAGCTCTACGCCGTGTCTAGGCAGTTCTGTGTCGTAGTAAATGGTCTCATTCTCGCCCAAAATGTCCCTGAAATACCATTTTTTTCGTTTACTAAAGGAGGGGAAAAAGTAAAAGCCGTAATACATTGCTTTGTTTTTCTGTTTTCACGATTGTGGGTAAAGTCTACACGAATTTTGTGGATATTATTATTATTATTATTATTAGTAGTAGTAGTAGTAGTAGATATCATAATAAATAATCAATCTTGTTATTAAAATCAATTATTGTTAAAGTAATTATCATTGTCATTACTTCAAATATTAAAGCTAATTTTGTTATTATATTACTATTATTATCATCGCCCGCTGGAACTACCAACATACACACCCACATTAACAATCTCCAATATTCCCTTGACAATGACTCATTTTGGCGTTGTATTGCTGACATGTTGAGGAGGATGGGATACAACATTACTTGGCGTGTGTCTGTACCACTGGGAGGACCAGATGGGTTGAGAGAGAGAGAGAGAGAGAGAGAGAGAGAGAGAGAGAGAGAGAGAGAGAGAGAGACACGCTCTGACATTAAGACTACACGATAAAAACATCCTAAAAATCATAACCAACATATCTTTTTTTAACAATCATAGTAATGGTTGGAAGCATGTGAACGAAATGTACCTTAATTCTGAGAAAATTTGTAATGTAATCTGACATGAAATATATATTTTGATTTTAATGATCCAATGGTTCCAAAGATAATGGACGTAATCCTATCTTGGATGGACGGATAGACAGACAGACGGATAAACGAACAGATGAGAGCGGAATGACAAACCCACAGATATTAATTCTATTTTTATTTCCTTTGCTCTTCTAGCTGCTGCGGGGAACAAAACCGCACCCTAACGTTACAACATTTTCCCATTTTTTTTATCCATACTGACATAACTGAGGTCGTGAATAAACTACAGTAGGAGGCGCTGAAGGGGTTGGTGCTTTCCCCTGGCATATTGAACGGGCTATAGATATGATACGTCCTTGGCTTATGTCCATTGCTTCCATACATCCGGTCAGAGGTAGAAAGGTCAAGGATCAGGAGTGAAGAGTCAAAAAGGTCAGGTGGGTCAATATGTAAGGAGGTAGGGGTTAAAAAGCCAGAGGTCAGAGGTCGGAGGTCACGAGGTAAAAAAGTTTGGTGTAAAGTGTGAAACCATCAGAGGTCAAAGGTCAGAAGGAACAGTATAATACTAATACTAATACTACTACTACTACTACTACTACTACTACTACTACTAATAATAATAATAATAATCCAGACTGAACATAATATAAGAAATAGAACTTATAAAAAGCTCTTGAAATATACTAAGAATATACCAAATGTATCTTTACGTTATTTAGCGAAAGTGGAGGCAAGAAAAGATCAAGGCAAAGTTAATATCAAGAGAAAGTTATATTACAACGAGATTATACCATTAAGATTTTCACTATTTCTCTTTCCCTCTATAATCCTTGATATATATCTTTCTCTCATTCTCGCTAGCATATCAGATTGAACATTTGTTAACTGCATTGTATTTCAGTGTAATATTTGCCGCAGGGATGAAGCATTATTGTGAAATATGCTCTGTCTGTCTGTGTGTCTGTCTGTCGTTCTCAGATTAATGTTTGTAATTTTCCTTGACTACATTGCATTATTTATGTGTGTACGCAAAGGTGAACTTAAGCCTTAAGATACAGTAATTATATTCTGTGAAATATTCTCTCACACATTCTTTCTCACTCTCCTACATTCTAACTCACAATCTCCCTTTTTCTCTATTTCACATTCTTCTACATTTACTCTCTCTGTGTATGCCTCCTCTGCCTTTCATACACTCTCCTATACACCTTCTCTAGCTCTCTCCAATATCTTTCATACTCTTTCTTACTCTTTTCCTCTCTGTCCCTTTCCCTCTCTCTCTCTCTGTTTGTCACTCCCCTACACTCTCTCATTCTATCTTTCTCCATCTTTCCATATTTCTTACCTCCCTTATACTCTCCCTCCATATCTCTCTCCTTCTCATTCTCTCTCACTCGTCATTTCCTGTTTCCGTAGAGGTAGAGAGGGTCAGGGGTAGAGTACGGTACATGTCCACACTTCCCTATGCAGAGCCGTAATCAATGTTTACTGTGGGTTCTCCTCGCTTACGTCTTGTTGCTGACCGTACAGAGCGTCGGGGTACCAATCAATGTGGACCGAGGTTTCGACTTCTTGTCACGATAGAGCAACGCTGACAGCCAGAAGGTTGACAAAAACGATCGTTTGGCATAGCAACTGAAACTAATTTATTGAGGTGTGTGTGTGTGTGTGTGTGTGTGTGTGTGTGTATTTCGTTTTCAGTGACATAGTTTCTAATATTATTCACCTAGAGTATCTCATTAAGACAAAATATAGACTTTTAACTCACAAGACGTGTGTTTATCGATTACCATTGCGTTTCCCTCTCACCAATTTTCAACATAATCATCGTAATTTTCTCTTAAGTTATCAATGACGTGCATATATTTGCTAAGGTATGCGAGCACTTAGAGTAGGAATGCTACAACTCAGCAAATTTTATCGTCCTGATACGTTCATACCTCTTATATTAGCGGGAAATTGACAAAAAATACAGGAGGGTGTGTATTCATCACCTCCAGGCTGTAGGAAAACCATTATTGACGTTCGGCTACTGTGTGTGAATCTCCTTCTCTGTCTCAGTTATATATTTACGTAGAATCTAAAGGTTCCAGTCGTATAGAAAGTTGTAAACCAAACAGGCCACAGTGGCAGTAGTTTCCAGCTTAACTTAACCTAACTTAATCTGATATAATTTAATCTAACCATGAAGAATAGAGATCTTTAATACTCGATTCTATTAATACTGTACTTGGGCCAATTAATGCTAGTGCTCAATAGGACTTGGATTCAATCTATCTATCTGCTAGTACCTCATCGTCATTTTATTGGCAATGAAAAAAAAAATATCATTGCTTATCTTGTACACTTACTGAGCGCCTCGTGGAGTTTATGGACCCGAGCGAGGCTAAAATTACTTCTTTCAACCCAGTTTTATGTTGGAAACTAGGGAGAGGAGGGGACTCTTTTTTTTTTTCTAGTGTGTCGTCCACTGAGGGTGAGTGAGTGGCTGTGGTGGACGGGGAAGACCTCGTAGGGATTAAAAAAAAGCAAAAAAAGAGGAGGAAATGTTGGTTATAATTTTTAATGTTTTTTTTTATCGTGTAGTATTAAAGTACGAGGGTTTGGAATTGAGAATAAGATAGTCTCTCTCTCTCTCTCTCTCTCTCTCTCTCTCTCTCTCTCTCTCTCTCTCTCTCTCTCTCCGCAGCATCAAATGTGAGTTACAAGAGAAGACAACGAACTTATTCCCTCAACTTAGCTACCTTGGTGTTATCGTTCCTCTCGTCTGCCTCCTTCAGATTTCCTTCTGCAGGAGTCTAAGATGAGAACTTGAGTGTGATGCAGCAGTTGATGGGAGTTGTTGTCAGATGGTAATGGAAAATTGAGTGGGCTAATGCTGAGTTTTAGTTGAGTTGTGACGGTGAAGGTGTTGAGTTCAGGAGAGAGAGAGAGAGAGAGAGAGAGAGAGAGAGAGAGAGAGAGAGAGAGAGAGAGAGAGAGAGAGTTTCTGTTGCTAGTATTGAACAAGGGTTTATGAGTGTATTGGTATTGTAATGGCGTTAGCGGTGTTTGTGAACAGAGAAACCCACTCAGATACACCTATAAACACACAGACACACACACACACACACACACACACACACACACACACACACACACACACACACACACACACACGTCCATATAATTGGGATTGAGAATATCAGCACCTCGCTTGTCTCTCCCTCTTTTAGGAATCCCTCACCATTCTCTTGAACTTCAACTGGATTTTTACTTCCAAATTCCGCTAGTGGTATCTCTTCCTCCACCTCCTCCTCCTCCTCCTCCTCCTCCTCTTCTTCCCTTTCTTCTCATCTTCCTCCTCCTCCTCTTTCTCTTTCTTCTCATCTTCCTCCTCCTCCTCTTTCTCTTTCTTCTCATCTTCCTCCTCCTCCTCTTTCTCTTTCTTCTCATCTTCCTCCTCCTCCTCCTCTTTCTCTTTCTTCTCATCTTCCTCCTCCTCCTCTTTCTCTTATCTTCCTCCTCCTCCTCTTTCTCTTTCTTCTCATCTTCCTCATCCTCCTCCTCGCCTGTATCACCACACAAGGTATCGTCCTCACCCTCTCTCTACCTCTGAGGGGAAGTTGTGTTATTTAAACCTTCTCAGGAATAACTATTGTTTTATAATTATTTTCTATTATTTTTTTTTTTTTGAGTTACAGTCGCTATTTTGTTCAGTATTTAACAGTGTTGCGCCATGATGATTCAACACTCTCAGCTTAACCCATTTCTGTTTATTTTTTTTCTTTCGTATTATTAAACGAATCTATTCCTCTCTTTATGTTGTGAATTCTTCTCCCCACCTGTTTCTTATTGTTCTCTTCTCTCTCTTTCAATTCCATTTTCTTACATTTTTCTCCTATCTCTTTCTCCTTAAATTTTCTTCTTCTCCCTACATTCTTATTTCCTTCATGTATCTCTCTTCTGCTTCTTTTCGCATACCGATCCTTCTGCCATCTTTTCTTCATACACCTCCCCTTCCTTTCGTTATTTTCTTCACTTGCCCTCCCTTCCTTCCTCCTTTTCTTCACCTACCTCCCTTTCCTCCTTCTTCTCTTCACTTATCATTCATTCTTCCTTCTATATACCCACCTTTACTTCCTCCTTCTAGTCACCATTTCTTCATCTATCCTTCATCTTCTGCTGCACATTCTTCCCTCACACAAACACCCCACACCACCGACCCACCCCACTACCACTACCACCACCCCACACCACCACTATCGGCGTAGGTGATGCATCGTGTCCAGTAATTGATTCGTCTCCTAAATCTCGCCGGTATTGAATTGCACTGTTAAACACGACGTTACTACTAACTGCATAAAATGTACGCAAAAACATTTAGGAAATATTAGGTCATCTATCTGCCGGGCATCCGAGCGTCGTCTGTCCTGTGGGATGAATCGAGGCAGTCTGCAGCATCCGACGTACAGGTATATATCTTCAGGTGGTTCAGCGTGACAAATGCCTTGCCAACAACACCTGTACTCTGCGTCCACCACCGGTTGGTTAGTTCTTGGGGAAGTGCTTGTCCGTAACTCAGACGATTGTTGAGGTTCGTGGTTGGTGTTTTCCGTCGCGCTGTTAAATTTGTGTGTTGTCCGTGATGAGAACAATGCGTGATGGTGTCCGTAACATGGCTGATGATAAGAATGGTTGTCCGTGTTAAGTATAATGGTACATTCCTCCGCCATCTACTACTACGTGTACAAATAACAAACACGGGTCCATTATCTTCTTGGCGATGAGCGGGTCGTGTGTCGGAGAGATGAGCCAGCACGCCCGGCCTTCAACAGTACTGCATTCTCCAACTGTCACTTCTGCCTCTGTCGCCGTCTGCCACTTCTGTCTACACAAGATAAATGTATTGGTCCTATTTCCAGTTCGCAGCAGTGTCTTCAACAGTACATATATCTTGTCTAGGTTGTTGGTGCTGGTGGAGTGGTGAGAGACGTGTTGTGGTTTTGTCTTTCCCTGGGTGTGATGTACTGGACTACACCTTCTGTCTTTTTCAACCTTTTTTTATTGACTCTAAGGAGAATTTCACAACAACGGCTTCAGCTCTAGATACACACTCACACGACTCGATGTTTCTCTTGCTTTTGACATAATGTATTTATCGAATGCCCAGTCCTGTATGAAGCGAATGGTACTGACATTGTATGATATTCTCTGAGACTAGACATTCAGTTCAGATCCTACATGAGTAAGCTAACTATAAGCAGAGGTTTGTTTCCCCTGAGATACTAAATTTATTATTAGTTTTTCTACGAGCGTCAGCCATCTTCTCAGGACACACGCCCTTCTTAGCATATCTTTAGGCTATAGGTGCAGTTTTCAGCTTCCTATTAGACCGGTTCAGGAAATTTCTACACCAATTGATTTTTAAGGCCGGAAGAGAACGAATTTACACCATTTTTATTCTGTACTCTCTTAGTATTGGCTAGGCGGGTGAGTGGGAGGAACATAATTAAATAAATCACCCTCCCAAACCGCTACCTTATCCTTCATACCCCCACTGCACACCTCCCACCCTCCTACAACTATGTCACAACTCCACATCATCATCACAACCCCCGTCATATCTTACCATCACCTCTACACACACACATACACAAAAAAAAAGAGACGCCCCAATAAGCCCAGCCTTCCATGAGTTTTCCAACAAGTTTCGGCTGATTAACACTGGTTGGGATGAGACATTTCCCCTTAATTTCCCGCTACTCCAAAATTGGGAAAACCAAGATTTATTGTTGACAGTCAGGCGGCGGGTGTGTGTGTGTGTGTGGGTGTGTGTGGTGTGGGCGTGTGGCCGCTCTCGTCTGTCACCTTCTGGCCAATTAATAGTGCCACCCCTGCCCTGCCTGTTGCTCTTACCTTGCCACCCCTGCTCTCCAGCCCTTACCTTGCTACCCCTGCCCTCACCTTACCCCCCCCCCCCCCCAACATATATACTTCATACCCTCAATTTATATACACAATCCAATACGTCTTTACTATCCACAAATACTTGGAACAGAAGTCTTACGGATAACTAACTGTTTATACCTAACGAGACTGGGGATATTAACGGTATAGCCAAGAACTACGGATAGTCTACAGTTGCCGTTATCGGGCCTGTAAGACGAGGACGTAAGGAAAGGAATATGAAGTATGGTAGGAGGTGATAATCAAGCTCTATGGTAACACTCTATATGTCATTCTTCCCTATACGGTTTCCCTCCCGTCTCTTGGTATATGTTTCCCTTGATCTACCTTACGTAAATCTGACAGAGTATTGAAGTGAGAGTGGGTTCTATACTTAGTGTTTTTAGGTTGGTTAAGCTCCTTAAGGGATGGTTTAAGATCTTTGTTGTGGTCATTTAGCTTAAAACAAACAAACAAACAAACAAACAAACAAACACACACACACACACACACACACACACACACACACACACACACACACACACCAACATTATGAAGTTTTGTGCGATAAGGCAGTAAAGTTTTAAGTGTATACATTTCACCTGAACTATACTTATAAATCAGCTTACAGCTTCAAAGCCGTCGTAAGCTGCACCCTAGAGTCATGAACGAGTCTCTCACTCACTCATTTTTGATTAGGCTCTAAATATCTCGTTTTCTTATCTTATTTCGTTTTCTTCTCTCTTTTATTGTTCATCTTCATCTCCTTCTCTTTTCCCCACTCTCTCTCTCTCTCTCTTCCCCATTTAGTTCAAAATTTGCACCAGACAAAACTCTTGTTGAATATAACATCTGATATGACTTTCTGATTGTTAAAAATGAAGAGTTTTATAAAAAAAAAAAATTACATTCTTATGATTAGTACAAAGACGAGTTGACAATGAGGAAGACAAGTAGCCACCAACACCAGCACACAGAGCCCACCAACACCAGCACACAGAGCCCACCAACACCAGCGCACAGAGCCCACCAACACCAGCACACAGAGCCCACCACCACCAGCACACAGAGCCCACCAACACCAGCACACAGAGCCCACCAACACCAGCACACAGAGCCCACCAACACCGCACAATACCCAGCAGCAGCAGCAGCAGCAGCATCACCACCACCACCACCACACAGTACCCAACACCAGCACCACTACCACACAATACCCACCACCAGCACCACCACCACACAATACCCACCACCAGCACCACCACACAATACCCACCACCAGCACCACCACAACACAATACCCACCACCAGCACCACCACCACACAATACCCACCACCAGCACCAACAGCACACAATACCCACCACCAGCACCACCACACAATACCCACCACCAGCACCACCACACAATACCCACCACCAGCACCACCACACAATACCCTCCGCCAGCACCAGCACCACCACCACACAATACCCACCACCAGCACCACTACCACACAATACCCACCACCAGCACCACTACCACACAATACCCACCACCAGCACCACCACACAATACCCACCACCAGCACCACCACACAATACCCACCACCAGCACCACTACCACACAATACCCACCACCAGCACCACCACACAATACCCACCACCAGCACCACCACTATAACCACCACCAGCTGGCAGGTCAGTGTTAGTTATGGCAGCCATAAGTTCAGTCCGTCTGCAGCTGGTGGAGCGGCCACGTCCTCCTCTCGTAAACACCACCAATATTGCTTTTTTCTGGCTCTATATTTCCCTGACTCCAGTGTGTTATAGGAAGCTCAGGCGGTAGTGGCTACAAAGCTCTCATGTTCCTGATGCCTATCGCGGTGAATGGGATTTACACACCGACTGACACTACAGGATGTTTAATGTGGATTACTGTCGTATAAAGCTATTTGAAACTAATATTGTTTGTAAGGTTTGTTTTGGAAAAATGAGGGACCTTTGACTCATAGCCCTCCTCCCAACCGCCTCCTTGGCCGCCCTCCCGTCACCTCACTACACAGTTTACACAGTTAAGTTACGTTGTCTCTTTTTATTTTGGTAATGCGTTTATAATCAGAACAAAGAATTACATGAGGTTTGCTGATTCACTGTTATTGATGCCCTTCGCTCGGCTGGGAATGGTTTACAGTGGTGCCACAGCGCTTGGGGAGGCTAGGAGTACGTTCAGTTGCGCGCTATGTACAGTACATAACCATCTATCCTCCCGTAGCCTGGTGGGTGGACGTAGAAGTAAATACAAGTGAACACAGGACTCGGACTACCTTGTCTGGTCTCCTGCAACAGTGCCTGGGCTATAAGCCTCTAAAGCCGCCAACTGTTACTGACAGACTGTCGCTCGTTACGAGGCAATAAAACAGCGATAATTAACTCTCCCTCACGAACGTTTACCCTGATGTCGAGATACAATTACTAATGGTTAACCTTTTTACCTTATCCGCCTTAACGTAACTCTTGGGCCGGAGCAGCAACTGTAATCCCACTGTTACTGTTCCGTCAGCCTGGCAGCCACCACTCGTCCTTACACTCTGTTAAAACTATTACTGATACCTGAGCACATGAGACGTAGCACATATAGCTATACAGTATATATCCCGAGGGAACGTGACATATAACACTTACAAAGGCAAATATCAACACTCATATAGTTTAGTTGGTAAATAAAAACACGTTAGCGAGGTCACCGGGGTAAGGCGAGGTGACATTAACACCGAGACTGAATTGATAATTTATTTACTGTTGCTTTGTTTTAATATTCTCGTATCAAATGTCACTGTAATCTGAGCCCCGTTCGTTTATCTGAATTAGTTTCATGATTTTTCTTTTAAATATTTTCTTCAGACTTGGTGTACATATTGTTGCTAGAAACTATTACAGGGCAATTCCAAGGATGACATGGTATAATATTCTGCACAGGAAATACAAATACTCTATTGTGTAATATATCCACACCTGACAATTATTCCACGCATTATGTATACAATATTCAAACTTCGTCTAAATTTATAAACATGAACTGATCACTGCACTATGACATTATGGCCGTCTCAATAATAAAACTCCAAATCACTTCCAACTCTGTATTAAATTTTCAGTTTAATTACAATAAAATTACCAACGTACTGGAATGCGGTGGTCGAATGGATACAATGTTCGTCTCCTATCATAAACCTCGTTGGTTCGATTTCGGGTTACACCCAATCTACCCAGCTGTAAATGGGTAAGTTCAAGGTGAGAGAGTGTATAGTGCTAGACACGCTGAGTACCCAAGGCATATTATACAACATGCTGTTTTCACACTGTTCCTAAATGCACAGTCAGGCATATAGGACCCATTATCACTGACACCGTTTAGAAGATTATCCTAAACAAAATGGAATTGCATCGACGAAAAATACAAAATAAAACATCCTATATCAACCCAGTAAATGGAGATGAAATGCCTGGAATGATATTAAAACAAAGTGTGAGGAGGTTTGTTTGTTCCTGGTCCTTCTCGGGGGCAGGCAAGATGAAGACTTTCCTCGGCATCACCTCCCAAAGCTCATCATCAGCAGGAAGTGTCTCGCTGCCTCTTTGTTCATCTTATAATCCGTCGACTGGAGAGGCATCAAGTCAGCCACGCCTTAAGCGATTGTCTTGAGGCGTGAGAGATTGAGTTAAGGTTTTGTGTTGATATTTATTTTTCTTTAGAAGTGGATATGATATGATAAATAGATTCAAGACAGTCAAATGATAGAAACTGTACATATAGCAAGTTTCTCCAGTATATTGTTGAACAGAAAAAAAAGTACATCTTGAGTTCCATTATCCCGGGAGAGACTGATCTGCTGCCAGCCTTTATGAAACTAAGTCAGTCGTAACTGTTCCCTAAAGCGGGGAATATGTAGGAAGACTCAGTAGTGTTCCACGAACGTTGATGGCAATCTAATCTCCAATCACAGAACTTGATGAGTTTCTCTTTCCAATAGAGTCATTCTGATGCACTAGTATAGGTAGTGAATACATTACTTCAGTGGTCGAGTACGTGTGTTCGGTGGCTGGTCGTAATGTAACAAAGGGTTGCAACTAGGCTACACAGGTTCGAATTTTTAGGATTTTTGTTTTGATTGCGGCAGATAACGTAATTGTAGTTCGCTGTTAAAATCGTTAATGGTGATGATCTTTAGCAACACGACCCTCATGGCGCAATACACTGAAAGTTCTCTTCTTAACCAACGGAGAAAAAAAAAATAACGCCGTACATTAAACAGCCGATGTATGGTTTGATACCTGACCATCAACTGTGACTGTTTGACCTTTAATACAGAGACACAGATTTTGGTATTCGACAATAAATTAATCTAGCGTAAAGTTTTATCAAAATGTATACATATCGATAAAAGATTTATGCCAGGAAAATAAAAAACAAAATATGAAAACAAATTGTACTGACAGACCCCTGGCCATATGTTTTTTTTTTCTTTTCGTCCTTATAAAACAAAAAAAAAAAAAACGTGGATGGATTACAGAAATAAATAAAACAACAACTCTCACACAACCCTGGATCAGTAACACACACAGAACATGCAAGTTTATTTCGTATTTACAAATATACAAAAAAAATGACAGTAACTTCAAACAACTGGAGCATCAAAATCAAACACACATACAACTATCATCATCGTTATCAGCACTAAAGCAAACATCTTAATATAACACAGAAGAAGACCACGAACTATTCTCTTACACTGGCATCAGCACCATCGACCAAACATTGAAATATTTAGAGCATCAGGGAAGGACCAAACGCCACCTGCTTGTTCGCTATGTGATTGATCCTGAATTAGTTACACGGAGCAGGAAGATTTTGTTTAATATGGGTTACGTACGGCCGTCAAGTGAAGATATTATTGAGACAAACGAGATCTTTGGTTAGTGTTTGGGTAAGGAAATCACAATAGGTAAGTATAAGTAGGATATGAAAAAGGAAAGAAATTTTATAATAAAAGTTTACGTCATATCAAGTCGTTTATGGTGAACCTAACGATATACAATAACAAATGAACCTAAGGCTTATATAATGTAGTTCTAATTTAAGACATAGGGGAGTAAATGCCGATGTTGATTAGATAGCTTAGGTTCGAAATGAATTCAATTTTATGTTTAGTATCTCTCAGGATGTTTATTTTTATATTCTCTGTTACTCAACCTTATTATCAGACGTCTCTCTCTCTCTCTCTCTCTCTCTCTCTCTCTCTCTCTCATCTTAGCGACACTACCCGGGTCTTGAGCTTTGATGTTATTGTCACTACGTTATTAACTCTCATGTCATTGAAAGTAAATTGGTCGTTAGATTCCATTTAACCGATACTTTCTTGGGTTTATAAATCCTTAACCATTCGACACAGCGTGAGAGAGAGAGAGAGAGAGAGAGAGAGAGAGAGAGAGAGAGAGAGAGAGAGAGAGAGAGAGAGAGAGAGAGAGAGAGAGAGACCCAGACATTACGTAATATTAAGAATAAGAGATTGATAAATATAT
Organism: Homarus gammarus; assembly: GCA_958450375.1. Classification (NCBI taxonomy): domain Eukaryota; kingdom Metazoa; phylum Arthropoda; class Malacostraca; order Decapoda; family Nephropidae; genus Homarus; species Homarus gammarus. The sequence continues at coordinate 3,993,583 of CAUDMG010003264.1, forward strand.
TCCTGAGATTTCAACAACAACAACAACAACAACAAACAACAAGACAACAATAATATCAACAACAACAACAACAACAACAACAATAAGACAACAACATCAACAATAACAAAGTCATATCAACAACACACGCAGCTGAATCATCCGTATCTGTAGGTTAACTAAACACTATGTTGTTAACCCCGACACAAACTCACTGAAACTATTAACAAATGTGTATCATATTTTCATTGTTTTTATTCCCGACACAAAATGTATTTCACTCTTGTTATTTACTAAGGCAGATTTCACCAGATTTTCGTAATAAGTAACGAGGTAAGAATTTTATTATACCTTTCTGCTAAGGATTTTCTCTGGGAAATCTTTATGGAAATGACCCAACGAGAGAGAGAGAGAGAGAGAGAGAGAGAGAGAGAGAGAGAGAGAGAGAGAGAGAGAGAGAGAGAGAGAGAGATACATGCATGCCTTCTTACTTTCTCAACTTCAATTCCTTTTCTTACTTTACCAAGCCTCCCTCTCTCTCTCTCTCTCTCTCTCTCACCCCAGTTTCATTTCCTCCTTGTTAATTCCATTTCCGTTGCTTATATTCCTATGTTTATCTCTTTCCGTGTTCCCTTTTATCCATTTATCGTCCCCCCTCTCTACTTACCTCTTGTTATCTGTTCTCTCTGTCTCCCATATCTTTCTCTTTCTTTCTCTTTTTACTTCCATTCTCCCTCTCCCCCTGACATTCTTCCTCCTCCTCTCTCTCCTGTTCTTATATTCTCCCTTTCTCCCTCTTACCCTTCACTATTTCCCTTCTACCTCTCTTTCCACTTTCCCTCCTCCCTCTCTATACGTTGACTTTTCTCAATCTCCTTTTTATTTCTCCTCGTCCTCTTCCTCCTCCTCTTCTTCCTCTTCCTCCTCCTCTCCTTCCAGTGCTTCTCTCAATTATCTTACGCCTAGTAGGTCTTCAGGAACCTTCATGATAATGACTAAGTTCACCAGAAAACTACAAATTCAGAGTCAAGTCGCTGTCTCTTCCAGGAAGGTGTTTGGGAGTGCTGTGTTTGTCGTCTTGTGATGCTGTGTTGTGTTTGTCGTCTTGTGATGCTGTGTTGTGTTTGTCGTCTTATGGTGCTGTGGTGTGTCTGTCGTCCTGTGATGCTGTGTTGTGTTTGTCGTCTTGTGATGCTGTGTTGTGTCTGTCGTTCTGTGATGCTGTGTTGTGTCTGTCGTCTTGTGATGCTGTGTTGTGTCTGTCGTTCTGTGATGCTGTGTTGTGTCTGTCGTCTTGTGATGCTGTGTTGTGTGTGTCGTCTTGTGTTGTGTCTGTCGTCTTGTGATGCTGTGTTGTGTCTGTCGTCTTGTGATGCTGTGTTGTGTCTGTCGTCCTGTGATGCTGTGTTGTGTTTGTCGTCCTGTGATGCTGTGTTGTGTCTGTCGTCCTGTGATGCTGTGTTGTGTCTGTCGTCTTGTGATGCTGTGTTGTGTCTGTCGTCTTGTGATGCTGTGGTGTGTCTGTCGTCCTGTGATGCTGTGTTGTGTCTGTCGTCTTGTGATGCTGTGTTGTGTCTGTCGTCTTGTGATGCTGTGTTTGTCGTCTTGTGATGCTGTGTTGTGTTTGTCGTCTTGTGATGCTGTGTTGTGTTTGTCGTCCTGTGATGCTGTGTTGTGTCTGTCGTCTTGTGATGCTGTGTTGTGTGTGTCGTCTTGTGGTGCTGTGTTGTGTTTGTCGTCCTGTGATGCTGTGTTGTGTCTGTCGTCTTGTGGTGCTGTGTTGTGTCTGTCGTCTTGTGATGCTGTGTTGTGTTTGTCGTCCTGTGATGCTGTGTTGTGTGTGTCGTCTTGTGATGCTGTGTTGTATTTGTCGTCCTGTGATGCTGTGTTGTGTGTGTCGTTCTGTGATGCTGTGTTGTGTCTGTCGTCTTGTGATGCTGTGTTGTGTCTGTCGTCTTATGATGCTGTGTTGTGTCTGTCGTTCTGTGATGCTGTGTTGTGTCTGTCGTCCTGTGATGCTGTGTTGTGTTTGTCGTCTTGTGATGCTGTGTTGTGTCTGTCGTCTTGTGATGCTGTGTTGTGTTTGTCGTCCTGTGATGCTGTGTTGTGTTTGTCGTCCTGTGATGCTGTGTTGAGTCTGTCGTCCTGAGATACTGCATTTTTTCTTTTTTTCTTTTCTGTGCCTCTCTGATGCTGCGACCGTTGTTTTGTGTTGTTTGCTTATCTGTGACACAGCAACTGCCGCCTTGTCTGAACCCATGTGACACTCCGACTGCCATTTCGTGTTGTTTATGTCAGGTTGATATTCGTTGTGGTTTGCGACTCTAGTACAGTCAATTACATTGTCTCTCTGTGACCCTTTCTGCGGTTTTCTTCCTATCGTCCTGTTTAGTATTTCTCGTCTTACTTGTAGAATAATTTAATCAAAATATGAAACGTACTTCGATATATCCATCTATCCTTAACCTCTTGCCAAGGTAATTACTTCCCGACTCGTGTGTGTGTGTGTGTGTGTGTCTTCTGTGTGTGTGTGTGTGTGTCTTCTGTGTGTGTGTGTGTGTGTCTTCTGTGTGTGTGTGTGTGTGTCTTCTGTGTGTGTGTGTACTTGGACATTTCATTGAACCTGAAAACAAAAAATCCTGCTTCAATTATTTTTAAGCCTCTCTGTGACCTGGATAGAATTTTATGCTTGGTATATAAGATATCTCCATTACATAACCTGGAGTGTGGTGCAAATGGAGTAAAGAAGAGAGGGGATGATGGATTGAATGGCATAATCACCGACTATGACCGCGAGGTAGGAAGTAAGTGAAGGACTATTGCTTGAAGTTTGTTTAATAATGACATATAGAGCCGTTCTGTTGAAACTCCAACGCGTAAGAACAGCAGTCTATGTGGGGGCGGATATGGCTATTGTTAGAAAAGTAAGTGGTTCTCTAAATAGGATTTATTGGTTAACGTAGTATCAATGATATAGATATTGGTGGTAGGTACAGTGTGCGTGTTATTGAATGAAAATAGAAGCTGGAAATAACTCTGTGAGAGACGATAGCAATGTGTGTGTGTCTTAGTGGCATTGAATCTAACAGTTAATACTCCCCACTGAGCTGTAGGTGAAAGTGTATTTATTGCAGTTGTAGTATTTATTATTTGTGTAACTCAGTGTCAGCAGCAAAGGACAGTGTGTTGATGGAAAGGATGAGGGGAGGTCATAAGGGTGGAGTTAAGTAGAGAGTAGGAGCAAGAATTGAGCCATGAGGTACTCCACGGTCTCCAGCACTGATAGGAATTTACTCTGAGCACGCAAACACAATGAGATGTTTATCCCAATATAATATAATTGTGGTGTTTTTCGACCTCAGTGAACGACAATCCAAGTCCAGGGATTTTAAAAGTTGGAGAAATGTGAATTCAGAGATTACCAAAATATTAAAATAGACAGGAGGCTAGAAGGACAGGTGATCTAACTGCTGGGGATGAGGTAGCCAACTTCAGGGATACTGCGTCATACATCAAAGGAAAGTTACCCAGCGAAGGTAATATTGTAGAGTGGGGGAGCAAAACGTTGTCACAAGCTCCACTGACAAGAAAATCGTGTCAGGGGTGAGGCCGTGTAGTGGTAGTGCCAGTTGTGTCATTTAATCTTGGTTAGTTTGTTTAGAGAAACTGATTGATGCCACTTGAGGGTTTTGTTTTTGCTGGTGTTTTTGTTGTTTATTGTTACTGTGTTGTTGTTGTTATTTTGTTGTTGTCATTAATCATAGGACTTTCCATAATATTATCATTTTCTTCATTTGTAAAAAGTCGTATACTTAAGCAAAATCATAGGCAAGTATTCACAAACCAAATTGATGTATCTTTTATAATTTTGAATTGTTGATGTCAAATGTAATGACAAATTGAGTATGGTATATGTGCTTACAGACCTTAGTTGTTGAAACACAGTAATTCGTTATAACAACATCAACTGTGTTACTAGTGACAGAAACACAAGACCACCGCCACAGTCCGTCGGCCCATCCAACTAACATCTTCATTACAGAACACGAATATAACACGATGATAAGTGGCGTGAAACGAACCCCAAAAATATTGTAACTAACATTTTACGGAACTTCAGAGCTAAAAACTACAAAAAAAAAAGAGAACATAACAGAGTAATTAGCAGCTGTAGTACGTGCAATTTGATTAAGGGAAGTTTTGCTGGTGATTCGTAGTAACTTAAGTATTCAGAGGGACTGGCTTCTTTCCTACCCTCGGCCCACCTCCCCCGAGCTGAAGGAAGAGCTCGCACTCACCAGAGGGCGGCACAAATTAGGCGTTCTCTTTGATGGAAAACCTTGGAATGATAATGGGGCTGAGCTTAATGGAGGAGTCGACGTGGGAAGGATGAGACTTCGTATTACGTGAAGGCAAGAGCAGGAAACACTCCCTAATATTTATGCCAGAAGGAGTGACATTAACTCGTATATACTGTATTGTATTGTTTACCTTCCATACGAGACGTGGTACTAATGATTCATGTATATTGTTACTGGTACACAAGAGAATTTTATGAAACCTCTCGTGTACTGTTACTTCTCATATACTAGAGAACTGATATTAACTAGTTATTTATCTTTGAGATTTTATAAGAACTTGTATATAATGTTGTTTGTTTAGCTCTATCTTAGCAATATGCTCGGCATTCACTGTCAGTTTGGGTTAAGTTAAATAAGGATAACTGCAGATAACTTCTGTGTATTTACCTTTTTTGTTAATTTCTGACTGGCCATAAGCGATCATGTAGATCACAGATATACATATAAATGAATAGTTTCACACACGCACACACACATATATATATATATACATATATATATATACATATATATGTATATATATATATATGTATATATGTATATATATATACATATATATATATATACATATATACATATATATATATATACATATATATGTATATATACATATATATATATATGCAAGTAAATCACTGTAGGTGCGCGTGATCTAGGTATATGCTGATAACCACAAGGAAAGAAGAAAACACGAAGTTCCCAAGCGCTTTCGTGTAATTCACATCTTCAGGGGTGAGTACAGACTAGAGAGAGTAATACAAATCAAGGTGTATATATACAGAGGAGGGTGAGACCAGGTCCACAATGGTCAGGTATTAGGTAATGACCCTACTAATCTTTAAATAGCACACAACGGTTGGTGGTCAGGTCAGATGGTCAGGTGATCCGCCTTCTCACCTGATCACAAATCTTCTTAATTACAAAATTGTCCAGCTTGTACATGCCGTTACTCAAATTCATGTTGAATGCTTCGGTATGTTTAATATGACTAGATTCTATGATGTTCCTACTATCAATTGAATTACATGGTAATATTGAGGAGGCATTATCCCAGTCAATGCAATGCTTGTTATCCCTCAAATGAACAAACAGAGCATTGGATTCCTGGCCTGTCCTAACACTGTATTTGTGTTGTTTAATTCTAGTTGCAAGATCTTTGCCTGTCTGGCCTAAGTAAAACATATTACATTCCTTGCAAGGAACTTTATAAATGCAACCAATTGTGTTGTTGGGGGAGTTCTTGATTAACATTTGTTTAACAGTGCATGAGTTTTTAAATGCCACATTGACGTTCCAGGTTTTTAGCTGTGCAGGAATGTGTGAGAAATTTTTGTGAAATGGTAATATTAAGATATTCTTATGGTCATGGGTGGGCTTGGGATCAGTTCTATAAAAAGTTTTCTTAGTAATGTTTAAGCATTTGTCTATGAAGGATCTAGGGTATTTAAGGTTTGAGCCAATATTATATATATATTTGTATTCCTCATCGATGAATTCCGGACTGCAAATTCTCAAGGCACGTAAAAACATTGTTGTAAATACTGACTGTTTGACTTTATTATGGTGGGCAGAATAATAATGAATGTATGAACACACATTAGTTGGTTTTCTATAAATACTGAACTTAAAAGTGTTACCTATTCTGTGTATCAGACAGTCTAGGAATGGCAATTTACAGTCTTGCTCTAATTCCACAGTGAATTTGATCGAGGGGGCTAAGTTGTTAAGTTGTGGCAGGAAAGCTTTTAGGTCCTCATTACATGGCCAGAGACATAATACATCATCAACATATCTAAACCAGACTGCTGAGGGTGGTAAAATATTACTTAATAGTTTCTTTTCAAAGAATTCCATATATAGGTTGCTTAATACAGGTGAGAGTGGATTACCCATTGCCATGCCAAATTTTTGAGCATAATATTCCCCATTGAATTCGAATTTGCAATCCTTAATACAAAGTTTGATGAGTTCGATGAAGTCGTCTTTCGAGACGGGCAGTGAAATGTTATCCAGGGAATCTATGAGGAACTCTAGTAAATCATCAACTGGGACCTTTGTAAAGAGTGACGTTACATCAAAGCTGACCAGTTTAAAATCATGATTAATGTGTAAGTTATTGAGTTTATCAACCAGATCCATATTATTCTTGATATTGGAGTTAGATATGTTGCCAACTAGGGGGTTTAGTAAAGAAACTAACCATTTAGATAGTTTATAAGAGATTGACCCAACAGAGCTAATGATGGGTCTTGCTGGGTTGTTGGGCTTGTGGGTCTTGATTACACCGTGTTTTCTTCTTTCCTTGTGGTTATCAGCATATATTTATATATATATATATATATATATATATATATATATATATATATATATACATATATATATATATATATATATATATATATATATATATATATATATATATATATATATATATATATGTATATATATATATATCTTGATAAAATCACACGGGAGAATGGAAACAACGTGTGATTTTATCAAGATTTATCTTATCCACGTTTTCATTGTGGATTTACATGAAATATATATATATACATATATTTATATCAGCAGAGTGGCGCAGAGGAAGCGCGCTGGGCCCATAACCCAGAGGTCCGTGGATCGAAACCACGCTCTGCTTAGAATATTTTGTTAGGTAGTAGACAGCTACCAAACAGTGAGGTACTGCAGCCTGGGAAGATATTGGAAGCATAATTCATTGTCTAATGGTAGACCCTGCTGCCATATAACATCATGAAAACTGTGACCAAGTCACAGGTTGCTGATCTGACTTTCTGCCTCATTTACACACAATTGCAGGGTCTCAATTGTTTCTCTTACTATTGACAACAAATCATACATATATTGTTTCTCACAATCGATTTTTATTTAATTTTTATTTTTTTCCTTATGGTCCCCGATTTTTTTATTTAACGGGGACCAGCCCACCCGGGCACAGGCCACCAACTCACATCGGGCCGGGAGGCGAAAATGTAGTAATAATAATAATATATATATATATATATATATATATATATATATATTATATATATATATATATATATATATATATATATATATATATATATATATATATATATATATATATATATATATATATATATATATGCAAGTAAATCACTGTAGGTGCGCGTGATCTAGGTATATGCTGATAACCACAAGGAAAGAAGAAAACACGAAGTTCCCAAGCGCTTTCGTGTAATTCACATCTTCAGGGGTGAGTACAGACTAGAGAGAGTAATACAAATCAAGGTGTATATATACAGAGGAGGGTGAGACCAGGTCCACAATGGTCAGGTATTAGGTAATGACCCTACTAATCTTTAAATAGCACACAACGGTTGGTGGTCAGGTCAGATGATCAAGTGACCCGCCTTCTCACCTGATCACAAATCTTCTTAATTACAAAATTGTCCAGCTTGTACATGCCGTTACTCAAATTCATATTGAATGCTTCGGTATGTTTAATAAGACTAGATTCTATGATGTTCCTACTATCAATTGAATTACATAGTAATATTGAGGAGGCATTATCCCAGTCAATGCAATGCTTGTTATCCCTCAAATGAACAAACGGAGCATTGGATTCCTGGCCTGTCCTAACACTGTATTTGTGTTGTTTAATTCTAGTTGCAAGATCTTTGCCTGTCTGGCCTAAGTAAAACATATTACATTCCTTGCAAGGAACTTTATAAATGCAACCAATTGTGTTGTTGGGGGGAGTTCTTGATTTACATTTGTTTAACAGTGCATGAGTTTTTAAATGCCACATTGACGTTCCAGGTTTTTAGCTGTGCAGGAATGTGTGAGAAATTTTTGTGAAATGGTAATATTAAGATATTCTTATGGTCATGGGTGGGCTTGGGATCAGTTCTATAAAAAGTTTTCTTAGTAATGTTTAAGCATTTGTCCATGAAGGATCTAGGGTATTTAAGGTTTGAGCCAATATTATATATATATTTGTATTCCTCATCGATAAATTCCGGACTGCAAATTCTCAAGGCACGTAAAAACATTGTTGTAAATACTGACTGTTTGACTTTATTATGGTGGGCAGAATAATAATGAATGTATGAACACACATTAGTTGGTTTTCTATAAATACTTAACTTAAAAGTGTTACCTATTCTGTGTATCAGACAGTCTAGGAATGGCAATTTACAGTCTTGCTCTAATTCCACAGTGAATTTGATCGAGGGGGCTAAGTTGTTAAGTTGTGGCAGGAAAGCTTTTAGGTCCTCATTACATGGCCAGAGACATAATACATCATCAACATATCTAAACCAGACTGCTGAGGGTGGTAAAATATTACTTAATAGTTTCTTTTCAAAGAATTCCATATATAGGTTGTTTAATACAGGTGAGAGTGGATTACCCATTGCCATGCCAAATTTTTGAGCATAATATTCCCCATTGAATTCGAATTTGCAATCCTTAATACAAAGTTTGATGAGTTCGATGAAGTCGTCTTTCGAGACGGGCAGTGAAATGTTATCCAGGGAATCTATGAGGAACTCTAGTAAATCATCAACTGGGACCTTTGTAAAGAGTGACGTTACATCAAAGCTGACCAGTTTAAAATCATGATTAATGTGTAAGTTATTGAGTTTATCAACCAGATCCATATTATTCTTGATATTGGAGTTAGATATGTTGCCAACTAGGGGGTTTAGTAAAGAAACTAACCATTTAGATAGTTTATAAGAGATTGACCCAACAGAGCTAATGATGGGTCTTGCTGGGTTGTTGGGCTTGTGGGTCTTGATTACACCGTGTTTTCTTCTTTCCTTGTGGTTATCAGCATATATATATATATATATATATATATATATATATATATATATATCTTGATAAAATCACACGGGAGAATGGAAACAACGTGTGATTTTATCAAGATTTATCTTATCCACGTTTTCATTGTGGATTTACATGAAATATATATATATACATATATTTATATCAGCAGAGTGGCGCAGAGGAAGCGCGCTGGGCCCATAACCCAGAGGTCCGTGGATCGAAACCACGCTCTGCTTAGAATATTTTGTTAGGTAGTAGACAGCTACCAAACAGTGAGGTACTGCAGCCTGGGAAGATATTGGAAGCATAATTCATTGTCTAATGGTAGACCCTGCTGCCATATAACATCATGAAAACTGTGACCAAGTCACAGGTTGCTGATCTGACTTTCTGCCTCATTTACACACAATTGCAGGGTCTCAATTGTTTCTCTTACTATTGACAACAAATCATACATATATTGTTTCCCACCATTGATTTTTATTTTATTTTTATTTTTTTCCTTATGGTCCTTATGGTCCCCGATTTTTTTTTTTAACGGGGACCAGCCCACCCGGGCACAGGCCACCAACTCACATCGGGCCGGGAGGCGAAAATGTAGTAATAATAATAATATATATATATATATATATATATATATGCAAGTAAATCACTGTAGGTGCGCGTGATCTAGGTATATGCTGATAACCACAAGGAAAGAAGAAAACACGAAGTTCCCAAGCGCTTTCGTGTAATTCACATCTTCAGGGGTGAGTACAGACTAGAGAGAGTAATACAAATCAAGGTGTATATATACAGAGGAGGGTGAGACCAGGTCCACAATGGTCAGGTATTAGGTAATGACCCTACTAATCTTTAAATAGCACACAACGGTTGGTGGTCAGGTCAGATGATCAAGTGACCCGCCTTCTCACCTGATCACAAATCTTCTTAATTACAAAATTGTCCAGCTTGTACATGCCGTTACTCAAATTCATATTGAATGCTTCGGTATGTTTAATAAGACTAGATTCTATGATGTTCCTACTATCAATTGAATTACATAGTAATATTGAGGAGGCATTATCCCAGTCAATGCAATGCTTGTTATCCCTCAAATGAACAAACGGAGCATTGGATTCCTGGCCTGTCCTAACACTGTATTTGTGTTGTTTAATTCTAGTTGCAAGATCTTTGCCTGTCTGGCCTAAGTAAAACATATTACATTCCTTGCAAGGAACTTTATAAATGCAACCAATTGTGTTGTTGGGGGGAGTTCTTGATTTACATTTGTTTAACAGTGCATGAGTTTTTAAATGCCACATTGACGTTCCAGGTTTTTAGCTGTGCAGGAATGTGTGAGAAATTTTTGTGAAATGGTAATATTAAGATATTCTTATGGTCATGGGTGGGCTTGGGATCAGTTCTATAAAAAGTTTTCTTAGTAATGTTTAAGCATTTGTCCATGAAGGATCTAGGGTATTTAAGGTTTGAGCCAATATTATATATATATTTGTATTCCTCATCGATAAATTCCGGACTGCAAATTCTCAAGGCACGTAAAAACATTGTTGTAAATACTGACTGTTTGACTTTATTATGGTGGGCAGAATAATAATGAATGTATGAACACACATTAGTTGGTTTTCTATAAATACTTAACTTAAAAGTGTTACCTATTCTGTGTATCAGACAGTCTAGGAATGGCAATTTACAGTCTTGCTCTAATTCCACAGTGAATTTGATCGAGGGGGCTAAGTTGTTAAGTTGTGGCAGGAAAGCTTTTAGGTCCTCATTACATGGCCAGAGACATAATACATCATCAACATATCTAAACCAGACTGCTGAGGGTGGTAAAATATTACTTAATAGTTTCTTTTCAAAGAATTCCATATATAGGTTGTTTAATACAGGTGAGAGTGGATTACCCATTGCCATGCCAAATTTTTGAGCATAATATTCCCCATTGAATTCGAATTTGCAATCCTTAATACAAAGTTTGATGAGTTCGATGAAGTCGTCTTTCGAGACGGGCAGTGAAATGTTATCCAGGGAATCTATGAGGAACTCTAGTAAATCATCAACTGGGACCTTTGTAAAGAGTGACGTTACATCAAAGCTGACCAGTTTAAAATCATGATTAATGTGTAAGCTATTGAGTTTATCAACCAGATCCATATTATTCTTGATATTGGAGTTAGATATGTTGCCAACTAGGGGGTTTAGTAAAGAAACTAACCATTTAGATAGTTTATAAGAGATTGACCCAACAGAGCTAATGATGGGTCTTGCTGGGTTGTTGGGCTTGTGGGTCTTGATTACACCGTGTTTTCTTCTTTCCTTGTGGTTATCAGCATATATATATATATATATATATATATATATATATATATATATATATATATATATATATATATATATATATATGTATATATATATATATCTTGATAAAATCACACGGGAGAATGGAAACAACGTGTGATTTTATCAAGATTTATCTTATCCACGTTTTCATTGTGGATTTACATGAAATATATATATATACATATATTTATATCAGCAGAGTGGCGCAGAGGAAGCGCGCTGGGCCCATAACCCAGAGGTCCGTGGATCGAAACCACGCTCTGCTTAGAATATTTTGTTAGGTAGTAGACAGCTACCAAACAGTGAGGTACTGCAGCCTGGGAAGATATTGGAAGCATAATTCATTGTCTAATGGTAGACCCTGCTGCCATATAACATCATGAAAACTGTGACCAAGTCACAGGTTGCTGATCTGACTTTCTGCCTCATTTACACACAATTGCAGGGTCTCAATTGTTTCTCTTACTATTGACAACAAATCATACATATATTGTTTCTCACCATTGATTTTTATTTTATTTTTATTTTTTTCCTTATGGTCCTTATGGTCCCCGATTTTTTTTTTTAACGGGGACCAGCCCACCCGGGCACAGGCCACCAACTCACATCGGGCCGGGAGGCGAAAATGTAGTAATAATAATAATATATATATATATATATATATATATATATATATATATATATATATATATATATATATATATATATATATATATGCAAGTAAATCACTGTAGGTGCGCGTGATCTAGGTATATGCTGATAACCACAAGGAAAGAAGAAAACACGAAGTTCCCAAGCGCTTTCGTGTAATTCACATCTTCAGGGGTGAGTACAGACTAGAGAGAGTAATACAAATCAAGGTGTATATATACAGAGGAGGGTGAGACCAGGTCCACAATGGTCAGGTATTAGGTAATGACCCTACTAATCTTTAAATAGCACACAACGGTTGGTGGTCAGGTCAGATGATCAAGTGACCCGCCTTCTCACCTGATCACAAATCTTCTTAATTACAAAATTGTCCAGCTTGTACATGCCGTTTCTCAAATTCATGTTGAATGCTTCGGTATGTTTAATAAGACTAGATTCTATGATGTTCCTACTATCAATTGAATTACATAGTAATATTGAGGAGGCATTATCCCAGTCAATGCAATGCTTGTTATCCCTCAAATGAACAAACGGAGCATTGGATTCCTGGCCTGTCCTAACACTGTATTTGTGTTGTTTAATTCTAGTTGCAAGATCTTTGCCTGTCTGGCCTAAGTAAAACATATTACATTCCTTGCAAGGAACTTTATAAATGCAACCAATTGTGTTGTTGGGGGAGTTCTTGATTTACATTTGTTTAACAGTGCATGAGTTTTTAAATGCCACATTGACGTTCCAGGTTTTTAGCTGTGCAGGAATGTGTGAGAAATTTTTGTGAAATGGTAATATTAAGATATTCTTATGGTCATGGGTGGGCTTGGGATCAGTTCTATAAAAGTTTTCTTAGTAATGTTTAAGCATTTGTCCATGAAGGATCTAGGGTATTTAAGGTTTGAGCCAATATTATATATATATTTGTATTCCTCATCGATAAATTCCGGACTGCAAATTCTCAAGGCACGTAAAAACATTGTTGTAAATACTGACTGTTTGACTTTATTATGGTGGGCAGAATAATAATGAATGTATGAACACACATTAGTTGGTTTTCTATAAATACTTAACTTAAAAGTGTTACCTATTCTGTGTATCAGACAGTCTAGGAATGGCAATTTACAGTCTTGCTCTAATTCCACAGTGAATTTGATCGAGGGGGCTAAGTTGTTAAGTTGTGGCAGGAAAGCTTTTAGGTCCTCATTACATGGCCAGAGACATAATACATCATCAACATATCTAAACCAGACTGCTGAGGGTGGTAAAATATTACTTAATAGTTTCTTTTCAAAGAATTCCATATATAGGTTGTTTAATACAGGTGAGAGTGGATTACCCATTGCCATGCCAAATTTTTGAGCATAATATTCCCCATTGAATTCGAATTTGCAATCCTTAATACAAAGTTTGATGAGTTCGATGAAGTCGTCTTTCGAGACGGGCAGTGAAATGTTATCCAGGGAATCTATGAGGAACTCTAGTAAATCATCAACTGGGACCTTTGTAAAGAGTGACGTTACATCAAAGCTGACCAGTTTAAAATCATGATTAATGTGTAAGCTATTGAGTTTATCAACCAGATCCATATTATTCTTGATATTGGAGTTAGATATGTTGCCAACTAGGGGGTTTAGTAAAGAAACTAACCATTTAGATAGTTTATAAGAGATTGACCCAACAGAGCTAATGATGGGTCTTGCTGGGTTGTTGGGCTTGTGGGTCTTGATTACACCGTGTTTTCTTCTTTCCTTGTGGTTATCAGCATATATATATATATATATATATATATATATATATATATATATATATATATATATATATATATATCTTGATAAAATCACACGGGAGAATGGAAACAACGTGTGATTTTATCAAGATTTATCTTATCCACGTTTTCATTGTGGATTTACATGAAATATATATATATACATATATTTATATCAGCAGAGTGGCGCAGAGGAAGCGCGCTGGGCCCATAACCCAGAGGTCCGTGGATCGAAACCACGCTCTGCTTAGAATATTTTGTTAGGTAGTAGACAGCTACCAAACAGTGAGGTACTGCAGCCTGGGAAGATATTGGAAGCATAATTCATTGTCTAATGGTAGACCCTGCTGCCATATAACATCATGAAAACTGTGACCAAGTCACAGGTTGCTGATCTGACTTTCTGCCTCATTTACACACAATTGCAGGGTCTCAATTGTTTCTCTTACTATTGACAACAAATCATACATATATTGTTTCTCACCATTGATTTTTATTTTATTTTTATTTTTTTCCTTATGGTCCTTATGGTCCCCGATTTTTTTTTTTAACGGGGACCAGCCCACCCGGGCACAGGCCACCAACTCACATCGGGCCGGGAGGCGAAAATGTAGTAATAATAATAATAATATATATATATATATATATATATATATATATATATATATATATATATATATATATATATATATATATATATATATATATATATATATATATGCAAGTAAATCACTGTAGGTGCGCGTGATCTAGGTATATGCTGATAACCACAAGGAAAGAAGAAAACACGAAGTTCCCAAGCGCTTTCGTGTAATTCACATCTTCAGGGGTGAGTACAGACTAGAGAGAGTAATACAAATCAAGGTGTATATATACAGAGGAGGGTGAGACCAGGTCCACAATGGTCAGGTATTAGGTAATGACCCTACTAATCTTTAAATAGCACACAACGGTTGGTGGTCAGGTCAGATGATCAAGTGACCCGCCTTCTCACCTGATCACAAATCTTCTTAATTACAAAATTGTCCAGCTTGTACATGCCGTTACTCAAATTCATATTGAATGCTTCGGTATGTTTAATAAGACTAGATTCTATGATGTTCCTACTATCAATTGAATTACATAGTAATATTGAGGAGGCATTATCCCAGTCAATGCAATGCTTGTTATCCCTCAAATGAACAAACGGAGCATTGGATTCCTGGCCTGTCCTAACACTGTATTTGTGTTGTTTAATTCTAGTTGCAAGATCTTTGCCTGTCTGGCCTAAGTAAAACATATTACATTCCTTGCAAGGAACTTTATAAATGCAACCAATTGTGTTGTTGGGGGGAGTTCTTGATTTACATTTGTTTAACAGTGCATGAGTTTTTAAATGCCACATTGACGTTCCAGGTTTTTAGCTGTGCAGGAATGTGTGAGAAATTTTTGTGAAATGGTAATATTAAGATATTCTTATGGTCATGGGTGGGCTTGGGATCAGTTCTATAAAAAGTTTTCTTAGTAATGTTTAAGCATTTGTCCATGAAGGATCTAGGGTATTTAAGGTTTGAGCCAATATTATATATATATTTGTATTCCTCATCGATAAATTCCGGACTGCAAATTCTCAAGGCACGTAAAAACATTGTTGTAAATACTGACTGTTTGACTTTATTATGGTGGGCAGAATAATAATGAATGTATGAACACACATTAGTTGGTTTTCTATAAATACTTAACTTAAAAGTGTTACCTATTCTGTGTATCAGACAGTCTAGGAATGGCAATTTACAGTCTTGCTCTAATTCCACAGTGAATTTGATCGAGGGGGCTAAGTTGTTAAGTTGTGGCAGGAAAGCTTTTAGGTCCTCATTACATGGCCAGAGACATAATACATCATCAACATATCTAAACCAGACTGCTGAGGGTGGTAAAATATTACTTAATAGTTTCTTTTCAAAGAATTCCATATATAGGTTGTTTAATACAGGTGAGAGTGGATTACCCATTGCCATGCCAAATTTTTGAGCATAATATTCCCCATTGAATTCGAATTTGCAATCCTTAATACAAAGTTTGATGAGTTCGATGAAGTCGTCTTTCGAGACGGGCAGTGAAATGTTATCCAGGGAATCTATGAGGAACTCTAGTAAATCATCAACTGGGACCTTTGTAAAGAGTGACGTTACATCAAAGCTGACCAGTTTAAAATCATGATTAATGTGTAAGCTATTGAGTTTATCAACCAGATCCATATTATTCTTGATATTGGAGTTAGATATGTTGCCAACTAGGGGGTTTAGTAAAGAAACTAACCATTTAGATAGTTTATAAGAGATTGACCCAACAGAGCTAATGATGGGTCTTGCTGGGTTGTTGGGCTTGTGGGTCTTGATTACACCGTGTTTTCTTCTTTCCTTGTGGTTATCAGCATATATATTATATATATATATATATATATATATATATATATATATATATATTATATTATATATATATATATATATATATATATCTTGATAAAATCACACGGGAGAATGGAAACAACGTGTGATTTTATCAAGATTTATCTTATCCACGTTTTCATTGTGGATTTACATGAAATATATATATATACATATATTTATATCAGCAGAGTGGCGCAGAGGAAGCGCGCTGGGCCCATAACCCAGAGGTCCGTGGATCGAAACCACGCTCTGCTTAGAATATTTTGTTAGGTAGTAGACAGCTACCAAACAGTGAGGTACTGCAGCCTGGGAAGATATTGGAAGCATAATTCATTGTCTAATGGTAGACCCTGCTGCCATATAACATCATGAAAACTGTGACCAAGTCACAGGTTGCTGATCTGACTTTCTGCCTCATTTACACACAATTGCAGGGTCTCAATTGTTTCTCTTACTATTGACAACAAATCATACATATATTGTTTCTCACCATTGATTTTTATTTTATTTTTATTTTTTTCCTTATGGTCCTTATGGTCCCCGATTTTTTTTTTTAACGGGGACCAGCCCACCCGGGCACAGGCCACCAACTCACATCGGGCCGGGAGGCGAAAATGTAGTAATAATAATAATATATATATATATATATATATATATATATATATATATATATATATATATATATATATATATATATATATATATATATATGCAAGTAAATCACTGTAGGTGCGCGTGATCTAGGTATATGCTGATAACCACAAGGAAAGAAGAAAACACGAAGTTCCCAAGCGCTTTCGTGTAATTCACATCTTCAGGGGTGAGTACAGACTAGAGAGAGTAATACAAATCAAGGTGTATATATACAGAGGAGGGTGAGACCAGGTCCACAATGGTCAGGTATTAGGTAATGACCCTACTAATCTTTAAATAGCACACAACGGTTGGTGGTCAGGTCAGATGATCAAGTGACCCGCCTTCTCACCTGATCACAAATCTTCTTAATTACAAAATTGTCCAGCTTGTACATGCCGTTACTCAAATTCATATTGAATGCTTCGGTATGTTTAATAAGACTAGATTCTATGATGTTCCTACTATCAATTGAATTACATAGTAATATTGAGGAGGCATTATCCCAGTCAATGCAATGCTTGTTATCCCTCAAATGAACAAACGGAGCATTGGATTCCTGGCCTGTCCTAACACTGTATTTGTGTTGTTTAATTCTAGTTGCAAGATCTTTGCCTGTCTGGCCTAAGTAAAACATATTACATTCCTTGCAAGGAACTTTATAAATGCAACCAATTGTGTTGTTGGGGGAGTTCTTGATTTACATTTGTTTAACAGTGCATGAGTTTTTAAATGCCACATTGACGTTCCAGGTTTTTAGCTGTGCAGGAATGTGTGAGAAATTTTTGTGAAATGGTAATATTAAGATATTCTTATGGTCATGGGTGGGCTTGGGATCAGTTCTATAAAAAGTTTTCTTAGTAATGTTTAAGCATTTGTCCATGAAGGATCTAGGGTATTTAAGGTTTGAGCCAATATTATATATATATTTGTATTCCTCATCGATAAATTCCGGACTGCAAATTCTCAAGGCACGTAAAAACATTGTTGTAAATACTGACTGTTTGACTTTATTATGGTGGGCAGAATAATAATGAATGTATGAACACACATTAGTTGGTTTTCTATAAATACTTAACTTAAAAGTGTTACCTATTCTGTGTATCAGACAGTCTAGGAATGG
This sequence comes from Homarus gammarus, assembly GCA_958450375.1. NCBI lineage: Eukaryota > Metazoa > Arthropoda > Malacostraca > Decapoda > Nephropidae > Homarus > Homarus gammarus. The sequence continues at coordinate 4,011,679 of CAUDMG010003264.1, forward strand.
CAATTTACAGTCTTGCTCTAATTCCACAGTGAATTTGATCGAGGGGGCTAAGTTGTTAAGTTGTGGCAGGAAAGCTTTTAGGTCCTCATTACATGGCCAGAGACATAATACATCATCAACATATCTAAACCAGACTGCTGAGGGTGGTAAAATATTACTTAATAGTTTCTTTTCAAAGAATTCCATATATAGGTTGTTTAATACAGGTGAGAGTGGATTACCCATTGCCATGCCAAATTTTTGAGCATAATATTCCCCATTGAATTCGAATTTGCAATCCTTAATACAAAGTTTGATGAGTTCGATGAAGTCGTCTTTCGAGACGGGCAGTGAAATGTTATCCAGGGAATCTATGAGGAACTCTAGTAAATCATCAACTGGGACCTTTGTAAAGAGTGACGTTACATCAAAGCTGACCAGTTTAAAATCATGATTAATGTGTAAGCTATTGAGTTTATCAACCAGATCCATATTATTCTTGATATTGGAGTTAGATATGTTGCCAACTAGGGGGTTTAGTAAAGAAACTAACCATTTAGATAGTTTATAAGAGATTGACCCAACAGAGCTAATGATGGGTCTTGCTGGGTTGTTGGGCTTGTGGGTCTTGATTACACCGTGTTTTCTTCTTTCCTTGTGGTTATCAGCATATATATATATATATATATATATATATATATATATATATATATATATATATATATATATATATATATATATATATATATATATATATATATCTTGATAAAATCACACGGGAGAATGGAAACAACGTGTGATTTTATCAAGATTTATCTTATCCACGTTTTCATTGTGGATTTACATGAAATATATATATATACATATATTTATATCAGCAGAGTGGCGCAGAGGAAGCGCGCTGGGCCCATAACCCAGAGGTCCGTGGATCGAAACCACGCTCTGCTTAGAATATTTTGTTAGGTAGTAGACAGCTACCAAACAGTGAGGTACTGCAGCCTGGGAAGATATTGGAAGCATAATTCATTGTCTAATGGTAGACCCTGCTGCCATATAACATCATGAAAACTGTGACCAAGTCACAGGTTGCTGATCTGACTTTCTGCCTCATTTACACACAATTGCAGGGTCTCAATTGTTTCTCTTACTATTGACAACAAATCATACATATATTGTTTCTCACCATTGATTTTTATTTTATTTTTATTTTTTTCCTTATGGTCCTTATGGTCCCCGATTTTTTTTTTTAACGGGGACCAGCCCACCCGGGCACAGGCCACCAACTCACATCGGGCCGGGAGGCGAAAATGTAGTAATAATAATAATATATATATATATATATATATATATATATATATATATATATATATATATATATATATATATATATATATATATATATATATATATATGCAAGTAAATCACTGTAGGTGCGCGTGATCTAGGTATATGCTGATAACCACAAGGAAAGAAGAAAACACGAAGTTCCCAAGCGCTTTCGTGTAATTCACATCTTCAGGGGTGAGTACAGACTAGAGAGAGTAATACAAATCAAGGTGTATATATACAGAGGAGGGTGAGACCAGGTCCACAATGGTCAGGTATTAGGTAATGACCCTACTAATCTTTAAATAGCACACAACGGTTGGTGGTCAGGTCAGATGATCAAGTGACCCGCCTTCTCACCTGATCACAAATCTTCTCAATTACAAAATTGTCCAGCTTGTACATGCCGTTACTCAAATTCATGTTGAATGCTTCGGTATGTTTAATAAGACTAGATTCTATGATGTTCCTACTATCAATTGAATTACATAGTAATATTGAGGAGGCATTATCCCAGTCAATGCAATGCTTGTTATCCCTCAAATGAACAAACGGAGCATTGGATTCCTGGCCTGTCCTAACACTGTATTTGTGTTGTTTAATTCTAGTTGCAAGATCTTTGCCTGTCTGGCCTAAGTAAAACATATTACATTCCTTGCAAGGAACTATATAAATGCAACCAATTGTGTTGTTGGGGGAGTTCTTGATTTACATTTGTTTAACAGTGCATGAGTTTTTAAATGCCACATTGACGTTCCAGGTTTTTAGCTGTGCAGGAATGTGTGAGAAATTTTTGTGAAATGGTAATATTAAGATATTCTTATGGTCATGGGTGGGCTTGGGATCAGTTCTATAAAAAGTTTTCTTAGTAATGTTTAAGCATTTGTCCATGAAGGATCTAGGGTATTTAAGGTTTGAGCCAATATTATATATATATTTGTATTCCTCATCGATAAATTCCGGACTGCAAATTCTCAAGGCACGTAAAAACATTGTTGTAAATACTGACTGTTTGACTTTATTATGGTGGGCAGAATAATAATGAATGTATGAACACACATTAGTTGGTTTTCTATAAATACTTAACTTAAAAGTGTTACCTATTCTGTGTATCAGACAGTCTAGGAATGGCAATTTACAGTCTTGCTCTAATTCCACAGTGAATTTGATCGAGGGGGCTAAGTTGTTAAGTTGTGGCAGGAAAGCTTTTAGGTCCTCATTACATGGCCAGAGACATAATACATCATCAACATATCTAAACCAGACTGCTGAGGGTGGTAAAATATTACTTAATAGTTTCTTTTCAAAGAATTCCATATATAGGTTGTTTAATACAGGTGAGAGTGGATTACCCATTGCCATGCCAAATTTTTGAGCATAATATTCCCCATTGAATTCGAATTTGCAATCCTTAATACAAAGTTTGATGAGTTCGATGAAGTCGTCTTTCGAGACGGGCAGTGAAATGTTATCCAGGGAATCTATGAGGAACTCTAGTAAATCATCAACTGGGACCTTTGTAAAGAGTGACGTTACATCAAAGCTGACCAGTTTAAAATCATGATTAATGTGTAAGCTATTGAGTTTATCAACCAGATCCATATTATTCTTGATATTGGAGTTAGATATGTTGCCAACTAGGGGGTTTAGTAAAGAAACTAACCATTTAGATAGTTTATAAGAGATTGACCCAACAGAGCTAATGATGGGTCTTGCTGGGTTGTTGGGCTTGTGGGTCTTGATTACACCGTGTTTTCTTCTTTCCTTGTGGTTATCAGCATATATTTATATATATATATATATATATATATATATATATATATATATATATATATATATATATATATCTTGATAAAATCACACGGGAGAATGGAAACAACGTGTGATTTTATCAAGATTTATCTTATCCACGTTTTCATTGTGGATTTACATGAAATATATATATATACATATATTTATATCAGCAGAGTGGCGCAGAGGAAGCGCGCTGGGCCCATAACCCAGAGGTCCGTGGATCGAAACCACGCTCTGCTTAGAATATTTTGTTAGGTAGTAGACAGCTACCAAACAGTGAGGTACTGCAGCCTGGGAAGATATTGGAAGCATAATTCATTGTCTAATGGTAGACCCTGCTGCCATATAACATCATGAAAACTGTGACCAAGTCACAGGTTGCTGATCTGACTTTCTGCCTCATTTACACACAATTGCAGGGTCTCAATTGTTTCTCTTACTATTGACAACAAATCATACATATATTGTTTCTCACCATTGATTTTTATTTTATTTTTATTTTTTTCCTTATGGTCCTTATGGTCCCCGATTTTTTTTTTTAACGGGGACCAGCCCACCCGGGCACAGGCCACCAACTCACATCGGGCCGGGAGGCGAAAATGTAGTAATAATAATAATAATATATATATATATATATATATATATATATATATATATATATATATATATATATATATATATATATATATATATATATATATATATGCAAGTAAATCACTGTAGGTGCGCGTGATCTAGGTATATGCTGATAACCACAAGGAAAGAAGAAAACACGAAGTTCCCAAGCGCTTTCGTGTAATTCACATCTTCAGGGGTGAGTACAGACTAGAGAGAGTAATACAAATCAAGGTGTATATATACAGAGGAGGGTGAGACCAGGTCCACAATGGTCAGGTATTAGGTAATGACCCTACTAATCTTTAAATAGCACACAACGGTTGGTGGTCAGGTCAGATGATCAAGTGACCCGCCTTCTCACCTGATCACAAATCTTCTTAATTACAAAATTGTCCAGCTTGTACATGCCGTTACTCAAATTCATGTTGAATGCTTCGGTATGTTTAATAAGACTAGATTCTATGATGTTCCTACTATCAATTGAATTACATAGTAATATTGAGGAGGCATTATCCCAGTCAATGCAATGCTTGTTATCCCTCAAATGAACAAACGGAGCATTGGATTCCTGGCCTGTCCTAACACTGTATTTGTGTTGTTTAATTCTAGTTGCAAGATCTTTGCCTATCTGGCCTAAGTAAAACATATTACATTCATTGCAAGGAACTATATAAATGCAACCAATTGTGTTGTTGGGGGAGTTCTTGATTTACATTTGTTTAACAGTGCATGAGTTTTTAAATGCCACATTGACGTTCCAGGTTTTTAGCTGTGCAGGAATGTGTGAGAAATTTTTGTGAAATGGTAATATTAAGATATTCTTATGGTCATGGGTGGGCTTGGGATCAGTTCTATAAAAAGTTTTCTTAGTAATGTTTAAGCATTTGTCCATGAAGGATCTAGGGTATTTAAGGTTTGAGCCAATATTATATATATATTTGTATTCCTCATCGATAAATTCCGGACTGCAAATTCTCAAGGCACGTAAAAACATTGTTGTAAATACTGACTGTTTGACTTTATTATGGTGGGCAGAATAATAATGAATGTATGAACACACATTAGTTGGTTTTCTATAAATACTTAACTTAAAAGTGTTACCTATTCTGTGTATCAGACAGTCTAGGAATGGCAATTTACAGTCTTGCTCTAATTCCACAGTGAATTTGATCGAGGGGGCTAAGTTGTTAAGTTGTGGCAGGAAAGCTTTTAGGTCCTCATTACATGGCCAGAGACATAATACATCATCAACATATCTAAACCAGACTGCTGAGGGTGGTAAAATATTACTTAATAGTTTCTTTTCAAAGAATTCCATATATAGGTTGTTTAATACAGGTGAGAGTGGATTACCCATTGCCATGCCAAATTTTTGAGCATAATATTCCCCATTGAATTCGAATTTGCAATCCTTAATACATAGTTTGATGAGTTCGATGAAGTCGTCTTTCGAGACGGGCAGTGAAATGTTATCCAGGGAATCTATGAGGAACTCTAGTAAATCATCAACTGGGACCTTTGTAAAGAGTGACGTTACATCAAAGCTGACCAGTTTAAAATCATGATTAATGTGTAAGTTATTGAGTTTATCAACCAGATCCATATTATTCTTGATATTGGAGTTAGATATGTTGCCAACTAGGGAATTTAGTAAAGAAACTAACCATTTAGATAGTTTATAAGAGATTGACCCAACAGAGCTAATGATGGGTCTTGCTGGGTTATTGGGTTTGTGGGTCTTGATTACACCGTACATGTATGGCAGTGGAGGGGACGTTGAAGTAAGATGTTTAATGAGAGTGGCTTTGCCTCTCAATAGAGACTTCAGTTTTTTGTTGAACTGGGTGTTGACAGTGTTGAGAGGATTATTTATGAGTTTAGAATATGTTGTAGTATCACATAAAAGGTCATTCATTTTAGAGATATAGTCATCTTTGTTTAAAATCACTACTGTGTTGGCTTTATCTGCTTTAGTGACATGTAGATCCTTATTTTTCTTAAGGGCTTGGATTGCTTTGGTGAATCTTTCTGGACAGTTTGGAACACAAGGCTTGGACATAGATGCATACACAACACCTTTACACATGTTCACTTCTTCACTTGTCAAATTACTGAATTTCTCCAAATTGCAAAATGCTCTGGCTGTGTCAACACTGTCGACTCCCTTGTTAGAACCATAGTAGGAACATCATAGAATCTAGTCTTATTAAACATACCGAAGCATTCAACATGAATTTGAGTAACGGCATGTACAAGCTGGACAATTTTGTAATTAAGAAGATTTGTGATCAGGTGAGAAGGCGGGTCACTTGACCATCTGACCTGACCACCAACCATTGTGTGCTATTTAAAGATTAGTAGGGTCATTACCTAATACCTGACCATTGTGGACCTGGTCTCACCCTCCTCTGTATATATACACCTTGATTTGTATTACTCTCTCTAGTCTGTACTCACCCCTGAAGATGTGAATTACACGAAAGCGCTTGGGAACTTCGTGTTTTCTTCTTTCCTTGTGGTTATCAGCATATACCTAGATCACGCGCACCTACAGTGATTTACTTGCATATATATATATATATATATATATATATATATATATATATATATATATATATATATATATATTATTATTATTATTATTACTACATTTTCGCCTCCCGGCCCGATGTGAGTTGGTGGCCTGTGCCCGGGTGGGCTGGTCCCCGTTAAAAAAAAAATCGAGGACCATAAGGAAAAAAATAAAAATAAAATAAAAATCAATGGTGAGAAACAATATATGTATGATGTGTTGTCAATAGTAAGAGAAAGAATTGAGACCCTGCAATTGTGTGTAAATGAGGCAGAAAGTCAGATCAGCAACCTGTGACTTGGTCACAGTTTTCATGATGTTATATGGCAGCAGGGTCTACCATTAGACAATGAATTATGCTTCCAATATCTTCCCAGGCTGCAGTACCTCACTGTTTGGTAGCTGTCTACTACCTAACAAAATATTCTAAGCAGAGCGTGGTTTCGATCCACGGACCTCTGGGTTATGGGCCCAGCGCGCTTCCTCTGCGCCACTCTGCTTATATAAATATATATATATATATATATATATATATATATATATATATATATATATATATATATATATATATGTGTGTGTGTTTCTTGCTTGGTATTTCTTTTAACTTTATGTATGACTTTACTTTTAGTTTCCATTTGATCCATCATGTAAGAAAAGAAAGTTTGTTTTACCTGAGGCCATTTTAGTGGCTGTGACTCCTCTGTGTACACAAGACACACACCAGTTTTTATCCTCAGGGCTCTAGTCCTCTACCTTCAACTTCTGAGCCTTGTCGTCTACAAAAGAAATTTTCCTCGGCCCAAACAACAGTATATATATATATATATATATATATATATATATATATATATATATACACATATATATATATATATATATATATATATATATATATATATATATATATATATATTAAAAAATAAATTTCACTTGTCAGTTATGTACTACTGACCGTGATCTGGTACAGCAATATATTTTTAGTATACTTTTAACCACTCCAAAGGGTCAGATTTAATACAAAACAGACAAGTTAAGACAGACAACAGAGAGAGAGACGGCGGCGGCTGGTGTATAAAATAAAAGTGAAACGTCAAGTCCATTCATACATTATGTCTGACTACACCTGTATTTAGCAGTGATAATTAGACAAAGTTCCCCTTTCTTTATGGTGGATTAAGTCCAAGACAAAGACGAGAAAACCTGTAAACGAAACATAAATGTCGCGTCCATCAGCAGCACCGCCAAGAACCTGGCTCAGGAGTGACGTTTAAATAAAGCGCTGTGTTTAGTATCTTTAGACGAAAAGTTTATACTCAAAATCTTTCACGGAACAACTGTTGGACACCTCGAATAGTCCTCTAACTGTTTTAATTAAGGAAGGACACAAAAATATTCTGTCAAAATGGTGATGTTATGTTACTGAGACTTTACGGTAGGTTGACTGGTTCTCCCTTTCCCTTGTCAGGGGAGAAAAAATGTATAGCATGAAAGTTGTATAATCTAGAGCCCGGGGGCAAGGGCTCAGCTGCTGTGTCCTACTGCTGTGGGTGGTGGAGCAGACCTCCCACGATCTCTCTTAGGCTGTACATGAAGAGGGACGGCGGAGGGGGAGCTGTAGAGGTTTTATTCATTGATGTCTTTGCTCTGACAGGTACTCAGTGAGTCTCTTCAAGCCAACAATATATATTTCCTTAATAGTTTAATACATACACAAACCATACTCCCCTGAAGTTAGCGAACCAGGCAAAGGCAGAATAAAGAAAATACTGATATAAACATTGATATGATGTGGAAAACATAATCCAAAGACCCATTCTCTAGTAGTGGCGCTCTGACTCGTGCCTTTGAAGCCGGGAAGGTAAAGCGCCAGGCAAGGGAGAAGAGAGAGGCACTGATCCACGAGTCTGACAAGCATACCCCCAACTCGATAACACAAAACACCACAAAACTCATAAACATCAAACAGTCCCCTTTTATTTTCTTTCATTCATCTGACCGATTCCATGCTATACGACCAAGAAAATAGTCACGTTGAAAGCAAATTCACAAGGAAACGTTCAGAGAGATATTGTCAAAGGAGCTTCGAATTCCCCGAAAGAGCAATATCAACGGTGGGGGCTGAGGTCGCCCCGGTGTCGTTTTATATTGATATTTATTGGACCGTAAGACTTCAGAAGGCACGGGTCATTGTTTGCATGTTAAAATTCCCACGATGAAAACAAATACGGGGCGAAGTTCTGTGAGTCAAGTTCTACCGACGAAGCTTTGTGGGGGAGGTTCTACAGACAAAGATCGACGAAGTTTTAAGAGTGAAGCTAAACAACGGAAGTTTAATGACAGTCATTTCTACAAAGGGGAGTTTTACAACCTAAGTTTCAGTAGTGAAATGAAACCAGCAAAATTCTACGATTAAAGTCATATGAGTGACGTTTAATTGGAAAAGTTTCATGACTCCATGACTTACCAGGAATATTTTTTAGTCAGAGTTACACCACCACAATTCTACCGTATATAATTTCTACCAGTAATGTTCTACTACGAAAGTTCTTAATTAGATAAAACATAAAAAACTCGTACACATGTAGATAAGAGTAAAAAAGTTAAAATATATTAAAAAAAGTTTTACGTAGGACTTTTTCTTAGATGTTTGAGTAGCCCGAATCCTGCGAGTAAAAAGGAATGCTTAAAGGAATGACATCCAGCGTTACTCCGGAACTTTTATGGTATTTTATTCACTCTTCCGTTCCTAATGAGATAACTTTACATTTCCATATTTATTATTTTTATTTGGTGAGTAATTCGACATTATTTTGTAATCGGGTAACTCGTAAATACTACCACCACCACCACCACCACCACCACTACTACTACTGCTACTACTAATAATGTTTAAATAATGATAATGATGATTCTACCAACACAAATATAGGTACATACTGTATCTACATATAGTGCTAAATTCGTGGATATGTACATACACATTTATTAAACTAACTCTCTCTCTCTCTAACTCTCTCTCTCTCTCTCTCTCTCTCTCTCTCTCTCAGAAATACACACAATCACTTACATCCACCACCAAGACTGCCTTCATCACCACCGAACATAGATTGATTGAGAGTGCTGAGGGAAATCATATATATATTAGCATATTCAAAAGAGACAGAATACAAAAGAGAAGAAGGAAGAGGAAGGTAATATTGGTCTCGCCTTAAAGAATGACTCCAGTAATGGCCGCCTGTTGAGTGACTTAGTACTGGGTCATTTCGTCTTCCTCTGTGGACGATGGTTTAATGCAGGAGAAATAATGGGATCTTTTAAATCATGATATATCGGTGTTTGTGTGGTATTGTGAGGTGTGTGTGTGTGTGTGTGTGTGTAGCTAATAGTAACTGCAGTAATGATAAGAGAAAACTAGTATACGTCTCGTTCTTGATGTTTCCTTACAAACGTGTATCAAGTAAGACATCACCACGGGGTACAGTAGATCGTTACAGAGCATGGCTGAGGTGCTGTAAACCAGGAGATCATTACACACACACACACACACACACACACACACACACACGAGATCCAAATATACGCAAATAACACCATAGGAGAAAAAAAAGTGAGATCAAGTCCCTAGGCACAATAGGTATCCACCAACTTCAGGTCATTAAGCAGTTACCCAAACCTTTTACCTGGTTACAAATCTTCTTAATGACAAAAATTACCTAATATTTTCATACCATTACTCGTATCACTGTTAATAGATTCAGTATGTTTAATGAGACTAGATTCAATTATGTTTCTATTGATAATTGAATTGCAAGGTAAGAGTGAGCTAATGCGTCCTCAGTGTTTTGTTGTATTTATTGTACGGGCTTAAGAACATTATGTGGTGGTACTGTATAACATCAGCGTTGTTGATTCATTATTTGGAGGCTGGAACATAGTGAGTCAGGTACATATTTTTTTTAAACTTTTTGGAGGGGAGATTTAGGGGTTACATATATGTTAGTTTTGTCTTATATATTAAATTATATATTAAACGACTAATGCTATCCTAATTTACCTGTTCATTAAGGTTATTTACAATTCACAACTGTATTTAGTAATCTATATAATTTGTTTTTTATAATTGTATTCTTTGTTTATTTTTTATTTGTTTTATTATTGTTTGTTATATTTAATGGTTTAATTATCTATTTTCATTTATTTGTTTGTTTTCGTTTAAAAATAATATAGTAACTGAAATATTTATTCTTGTTCATTTATTGTTTTATAATTTGTGTTTGTATATTCGTATGTTGTATTTATCTCTGTACTACTTAATTTACTGAATTAATTATATATTTTTGGATCAATTTATCGAATTACTTGTATTAATTTTCGTCAATTATTATCTTATTATATAATATTTTACCTATTTCTATTTCATTTCATTTATTCACCCATTTAGTTATATATATTTTTTCCTATCTGTTTATCCTTTCATTTTTACCTATTTACATATTTATTAATTTATTTTTTTTCCTCGGCACGTGTTAAAGAGGCACTCGAGACCCAAAACAAGACACGGCAACTCCAGCGAGAGGTCATTACGTACTGCCAAGAGGAAGACGAGGAGAGGGGCCTTGACGCGATGGCCAAGATATTATGCCACTTTATACATTTAATAGATGCAATAATTTGTTTCCCTCTTAACTGGAGATGAATGATAATTAAGTACGTCATCAAGTTGTTGTTGGAGTTAAAAGTGTCTAGTTTTCTTTTCGTGTGCTGTAACTTTCTGGCTAGTTAAGGTAAAAGCGTGACAAGACTCTTACCCACCCCTAGTGGTTTTTCTCTCCCCTTCCCTTAACGTAATTATGAAACCCTCTTATTCTGCTCTAAAAATACACTTAAGACATTCACACAAATCGATTTAACCAGCGCTCAAGAAAGACAATACCTAACCAATGTTAACAAGTGTCGCTGGGAAAATATGGGAGTCTTATATAAGAGTCGTATTGGTTAAGTGAGTCTTCTGGTGTTAATATTGTCCTCCGGCTCTACTAAGTGAACTTATGTCTTTTTAAGGTGAAGTACTCAGCCTAATTTTGATCCTCTTTGGGAGCTATTTTTGTGTTTCTGCTTAAGTACGGCACTGGGCACGTCAATGAATATCCACTTACGAAGGAAAATTAACTTATGAATTTTGCGAGTCAATAATCTGGGTTATTTTGGTGAGAGGAACCCCTCAGGCCACCTTCCCTCTCATTTACCCTTTTCTGCCAAACCCGTCAACTGGTCTCCTCATCCTGCCCCCCCCCTACCCACGAGCCCCTTCACTGCTTATTGTTATTATGTTTGATTGAGTTTATCTTCTCTTTGTACGGCTAAGAGGTGTTAATTATTGTAAAGGGGATGTTCCAATAAAGTTTATATATATATTCGGTATTTTCTGTTACGCCTTCACTACATCTTATTTCTCCAGTATCTATCAAACACATATTGTATATTCCTCCGATACATTCTCTTATTCCTCCAACACGACTCTTCCTTTATGTTTCTCGCTGTTTTGTGAACTTTCTCTTAACACATCTTTGAGACCCCGGCACCCTCGTTGACGGCGTCGAGCACTCGTGTTTTATTTAATTCTTTGTCCGTCTTCACTCCTCACCTTGTCAGTCTACGCGACCAGATGTTCCCGTCTCAGAAATTCCTGCTGCACCGTTTGTACTGCTGCTGCTGCTCCCCAACGGATCATTCCCATGCAGACGAGCCTTGCTGCACCGGTCATCAGTCAGACGAGCGCCACAGCCAACACATTCTCACTCACACTGAGCATGTTGTTGTTGTTGTTCTTCTTGCCTCACCAAGCCACTCTACGCTACTTACTGGTACCCTTCCTCCACCTTCCTCACCACTTCTCTCCCTCATCACCAGTGTATCTCCATTCCATCTCCTGACCTTCCATTCATCTTTCTTTTACTTCCTCTTCACATTCACGCGATTTCCTTCACTACTATACACATTTTGGTGTTTCCTAACTCTCTCCATCCTCTTAAAGTTACCTCTTGCACCTCCCGCTCTACCTACCTCCTCTCCCTCTACCTCCTCTTAAAGTTACCTCTTGCACCTCCCACTCTACCTACCTCCTCTCCCTCTACCTCCTCTTAACGTTACATCTTGCACCCTTCACTCTACCTACCTCCTCTCCCTCTACCTCCTCTTAAAGTTACCTCTTGCACCTCCCACTCTACCTACCTCCTCTCCCTCTACCTCCTCTTAAAGTTACCTCTTGCACCTCCCACTCTACCTACCTCCTCTCCCTCTACCTCCTCTTAAAGTTACCTCTTGCACCTCCCACTCTACCTACCTCCTCTCCCTCTACCTCCTCTTAAAGTTACCTCTTGCACCTCCCACTCTACCTACCCCCTCTCCCTCTACCTCCTCTTAACGTTACATCTTGCACCCTTCACTCTACCTACCTCCTTCTTACCAACCTCTGCCTCTACCTCTCCTCCACATGTTATTCGCCCTTGACATATATACCACTAGAATATTCAAAGTCCTACACCCACCAAGTGTTCAGCTAGTGCAGCATCTTACAATACTTCCACACAGACGCATTATTTATGTATCTATATAAAACCTTTACTTGATACTATTTTCTGTTTTAAAAGAGGTAAACAACAGTTCTTAGAAGATTAAAACATCTCCCTCAAAGAGTTAAAACTTCGTTATCAAACGGTTAAACGAGCATTCTCAAAGGGTTAAATCAATATTCTCAAAGGGTTAAATCGTCAGCCTCAAAAGATGTAATAGGTTGAACCTTCTTCATCAATGGGGTAAGGGTGACTTAGATCCTTGACTTGAAAGTGAGAGCAATTCATTTTTATTGAGGCTTGTGATTAGTAAAATCAGAGTAATGAAACTGGTTTAGACGAATTCAGAATGAGGCGTAGATGGCTTTAGCGTGGCTTATACAAATTCAGAGTGATGTTAGTCAGTTTTTAGCGTGGCTTAGACCAATTCATATTGAAGGGTAGTTAGCTTTTAGCGTGGTTTATGCCAATTCAGAATAAGGTTAGCTAGCTATGTGTGTGTTAGACCAATTCAAAGTGAAGGGTAGTTAGCTTTTAGCGTTGTTTAGACCAATGCAGAATAAGGATACTGACCCAGACGAATAAAACTCAAGGTTAGGATCGTATTCTTTAGCGTGGGTTGAATCAGGTGGACCCAGAGTGATGCTCGTCTAAATTATACATACCAACGAGGCGGTGATATTTCAAAGAGCCCAGATCAACGATGAATTAATAACGAGTGAGAGATGAGTGAGAAACAAGTGTGACATTACTCTCTCTCTCTCTCTCTTGGTATTTAGGTGGCTGAGAAAACGCTGAAATCCTGGAGAATATGATAGTTATTTTGACCAAGTTCACACAGAAGTTAAGATAAGATTTTGATGATAAACTAGACTAATTTTTATCGTTGGTGTCAGTCATATGGTGTTGAGGGTTGATTACAAAGATAAAGCAGTTATATATATAAATAAATTTGAGTAAATCTATTAATTGGATATAATTAAAAAAAAAAAACTTGTGAAAAACTAGATGAAAATTTTATTATTTTCCGAGGAAATAAAAAGAAGGAATATAGAGTTAAAATTTGTATAGTAAGAAATGAATGTTTTAAGTTTTAGTTAATAATAATAATAATAATAATAATAATAATAATAATAATAATAATAATAATAATAATAATAATAATAATAATAATAATAATAATAATAATAATAATAATAGTGTTGCTGTTGTTGTTTTATTCCATTTACTAGTGTGCGAAGAAAATTAATTTGATGCCTCTAAAAATATATATAAGGTATTTCTATCATCTGGTAACACTGCCTACCGGGACTCTGGTGACACCTCTTGTAACACTCGCAAGGTATTGGTAACACTAAATAAGGTTTCTACTACAGTACTCTATATATTTCTCTGGTTGGCTATATGTAGTCAAAAGAATATCAGTCTTTTTTGATCTGACTGAGTGTTTGTTTTTTTTTCCACTCTGAGGGATTATCTCTAAGGGGCTTAACGCAGGTTACTATGGGTCACTGTTTGTTTGTTTTTCTCCTCCTTTCAGCCGAGAGTTTGTGTTTGTAAAAAAAAAAAGTGTTTTGTTATGTATTGTACATTTGTTTACGTGTTTAAGTTGTGTCTGTGAGTGTTTATGTGTCTGATAATGTTTGTTTACGTGTCTGTGAGTGTTTGTCTGTGAGTGTTTGTTTGCAAGTCTGTAAGTGTTTGTTTACGTGTCTGTAAGTGTTTGTTTGCGTGTCTGTGAGTGTTTGTCTGTGAGTGTTTGTTTGCGTGTCTGTGAGTGTTTGTTTACGTGTCTGTGAGTGTTTGTTTGCGTGTCTGTGAGTGTTTGTTTACGTGTCTGTGAGTGTTTGTTTGCGTGTCTGTGAGTGTTTGTTTGCGTGTCTGTAAGTGTTTGTTTGCGTGTCTGTGAGTGTTTGTTTACGTGTCTGAGAATGTTTGTGTACACTCGTATATTCACACTAATATAAAAACCCAAAAAACTCTTCAGTTCTCTCTCAGAAACACATCATACATTAGGGACAGGTATTTCACACTGTCTCGTTAACTTCTCGGATAATTAGTGGATTCGTTCACTAAATATACAAAAGTTATCTATAGACTCAATATAAAGATCTCTCTCTCTCTCTCTCTCTCCACATCTATGTCTATTGAATTCTCCGCCCATCTACCTGCTTATAGCCTTCTCTTTTGCTACGGTAAGATAGGTTAGATTATGGACTATAGCGAGGCAGTGTACATCAAGTTGATCACTAATGAGTAACTGCAGCTCTTCGTCTTCCTGGTTTTATGGCAGCGCTTCGTGTTCCTACCGGAGACCTGCCGGAGAGGAGGGAGGTACTGAGTAGGTCTGAGGTGGTTATAGTTCCTCATTGTAGATATTTTTTGTTATCGATCTTTTTATTTTTTATTTCACGGTGTTTCCTCATTTTCTTTCCTGGTATAGTTAAAATGCTGTGGGTGGAGGGGTGGAGGAGGTAGGTTGGTGGAGGGTGTGTAGGGTGGGGGAGGGAAAGGGGGGGGGGTGGGTGGGTGGGTGGGTAGAGAGCCTATTGATTTTGTATTCTATCTTCATCTATTGTGATATATCTCCCCCTCGCGTCCCTGATCCACGCGCGTCAAGGACTTCTCACGCCTACGTCACTGATTCACGGGCGTCAGGGACTCCTTAATCTCTCCTAACTGATTCTTGTTAAATCATTAATTTACTCAGAAGGTCAAACACATCCACGTCTAATTTCTCAGACACTGAATAAAATACGTGACATTTAACTCTGGGAAATGAATTATAATAGAATTGATTTCGACGAACATTTCTGAAATCTATCGCTAATTTCTCTAAACCATTGGATAAATTTCTAATTGTATCGCGGATTATCTGACACAATTTATTTTCCTTAGTGAATATTATATAATTTTCTTGATGGATTTGTTCATATTATCGTAAGAGTTACTGAACATAAAAGGTAACCCAACTGATAATTGCTATCTCTGGTAACCTCTCAGATGAGCAAGATTTATTATCTAAACAGTCCAAGTTGAAAGATTGATTCTGAGATCTTTTTTAATATACATGTAAAAATTTAGGGTCACACTGAACTTTCTTCAAATACCAGCCTTGAACACCCCAGCAGTTTAATTATTAAGTGCTAGATTGTTTTTATGCATTAGAAACTCTGGGTGACATTTAAATTGATTCTCCTCTTCTCTTACTGACAAAGCGAAACAGAGAAGCTCATATTTGCATACATTAATAATCACACACACACACACACTACTCTCGTTTGTGTGCCTCTTTCGTAAATACCTTTCATAAATCAGGGGGTATATTCCCGAGACATAAATATATATATATATATATATCGAGAGGGAGAGAGACAAGAATGAGAAAGAGGAGAATAGGTCCCTCCCCTCAGTCGTCCATCCCTGTTAATCCAGCCTTTGTGTTGTTGACATTATCGCCAACACCAGGGTGGGGCTCAGAGGATTATAACCTTGTGTCTAGCAGCAGGAGGCAGACCCACGGGTAAACATCCAACTCGCTCTCTCCCCCCCCCCCCAAGTGTCACTATCCTGGCAACCTTTATCTAGATCCTTCAACTATTTCCGGTCTGTCTGGGGCACGATGTAAGCTTTATCCTTTTACTTAGTGACGACTGAATGTATAAGTTGATATCCTTTTTTTTATCTGTTAAAGCTCACTCTGCTATGTTCAAATATCTCTCACCTTTGTCTTTTTGAGAGAAAATATCGGCAAGTGCATCAGTCTTCTCCAACTTGGTCGACCTGTCGTGTAATGTGTTATTTTCGTTCGTTTGTCTGTCTGTCTGTCTGTATGTCTGTCTATCTCTCTGTCTGTAGCAGCATCAAATTAAATACAAAGGGTATAATAAATTAGCTGCTCCAGAGAGAAAGTGTAGGTTTAGTGTGGATAAAAATACTGGATAAAAGGTCAGGGAAGACTAAGGAACTGAACAAAGAATTAGGTCACTGACTCGAGCAGTATTTTGTTCAAAACTCCCTCGGGTGTGATGAGACTTAGAGCTTTACAACCCACACTGATTTTTACAGCTCATAAAATATATGACCAACGGACTCACTGAATATGTCGATGTGAAAGTGGGTCGGTGCCATAGGTCTGACGGGGAGAATGCCGATGGATACTGGTCTGGACATCAAGCATAGGTGTCACTGTACTCGACCGACCTCACATCCTCAACTGTAGATTTAGGTACCCAATCATAGATAGGGTAGGTTTAGGGTAGGTTAGGTTAGTGATGCTCTGGCCGTAAAGTAATGACCCTTAGGACAGTGCAAGAGGCAGTCCAGACAGAGACAGTGAGCTATTCGTCTCCTGCTTCCCCTCTCTTCCTCTCATTCCCCCTCTTTCCCTCCGTTCCTCTCATGCTTCCCCCTCTCTTCCTCTTACGATCCTTCCCACTCCCTCCTTCCTTACCCCTCTCATCCTTTTCCTTTCTTCCTCCCTCTCTCTCAAATTTTATAAATTCCATCTTTCTTTCCTCCAAAAATTCCCTCCTTCCCATGTTTACTCTCCCACTGTATCCCACATTCACCCACCAATTCCCCCACTCTCTCACCCTCCCATTCACCCCCCTCTCTCTCTCTCTCCCTTTCACCCCTCTCACTCTCGCTTGATATTCTCGAAGGGAAAGCTTACCGAGATCAACAAGAATTGAGAGTGTGAACAGTAAAACGCTAAGTGGCTCAAAGCTCCTTCGAGTAGGATCAAGTCTGTCTCTTAAAGTCCCGTGCCAGAAGCCGTAAAACTTGGTTAAAATTACCCACTCGCCCACAGCTGCCTTAGAGGAGGGCGGGGAGGGAGGGAGGGGGGTTCCATCTGCTAATTAATGCTTTATCTACAAGTCAACACATAGATGGTTCGTTTCAGAGAGAGAGAGAGAGAGAGAGAGAGAGAGAGAGAGAGTGTGTGTGTGTGTGTGTGTGTGTATAATAATTCGTTTGTTTATCAATTGATTTATTTTTTTTTAATATTTATTTTTTAGTGAATAGATGTAAAAATACTCTTACAAATAATAAGATGATAAACACACTCTTGTTTTATCCTCAGTTCAATTCCTCATCCCAACATTCTAGAAAGCAATTTAGAGTCGTTAGGGCAGCAAGAACCAATCACAAGTGTTTTCTTAAAGTCCTAGCTAATTATACTGTCTTCTGATTGGTCGCAATACCCTAGGGGGCGTGGTCTGTGCTCAGTATGGCCGACATTCCTTCTGTTGGCCTGGCGTGTGCAGTAAACACTTGATATCGTGAGACCGTAGACGTGGGCGGTGGGGCGTAGTGGGCGGTTATGGGCTGTGTGGTTGGCCCTTGTGCTACATAATACCCCCCCCCCCCCCCCAGCCCCCTACCAACCCCACACGGTCGATATTTTGAAACATATCACAAATTTCAATCTTAAACCTTAGCTAAAATCTAAGTACATCCTGCAAGGGTATTATCTCAAACAGTGGGTATTGTATTTTGAAGAGCAAAATAAAAAGAGAATATCTCCTATAGTCTCTCCTCTCATTATCTCTATCTCTTTGTCTCTCTCTGTCTCGCTCCTAAGAGAGAGTAAATTGCTTTAAACTCTATTAGAATTAAGTTCATGTCATAATATAAGAACATACAGAATAATAACGTGGAAATCATGTCAGTATTTCGTTTGGCTGAAGTGATTGTTATTAGTGAACGCAGAAACACACCAAAGACTCAATGGATAACATGTAACACCTTATTAATGTTCACTTTTCCCATAAATAAGAAATGGTCCAGTTTATGTATGCTTTTACAACACCAACACTGCTACCCGCACGTTCACTCCAACACTGCTACCCACACGCTCACTCAGGCGTCAACACTACTACTACCCACACGCCCACTCAGGCACCAACACTGCTACCCACACGTTTATTCAGGCACCAACACTGCTACCCACACGTTTATTCAGGCACCAACACTGCTACCCACACGTTCACTCAGGCACCAACACTGCTAACCACACGCCTACTCAGGCACCAACACTGCTACCGACACGTTCACTCAGACACCAACACTACTACCCACACGTTCACTCAGACACCAACACTACTACCCACACGTTCAATCAGACACTGCTACCTACACGTTCATTCAGGCACCAACACTACTACCCACACGTTCACTCAGACACCAACACTGCTACCCACACGTTCTCTCAGGTACTAAAAAACTTTCATTATCCTTCCGGGGTCACTGTGTCTCCTCTTCTCTCTCCTCAATGCAAAACAAGAAAACAAAAAACTTGCCTGAATAGTATAAAACTGCATATAGGAATAATGACCATAGTATTTGGGACGGACTTTATTCTTATGTTATGTAGGAAGGAGGAAACACGACCTGAAATTCATGACCTACTGACCTGTGACTTGAAGTTGTTTACTAACATTCTAACAAAACACACACCTTTGAAGAGCCCACAGTTTGACCAATTCATCATCATCGCGTATGTAATTGGAGGTTTAAATTATTTCCATCCAAGAATTAACCCCCCCCCTCCCCCCCCCCCCCAAAAAAGAAGATTGCGTTTTTCCTCCTATGTTGGTCAAGACATTTATCGATGAGAGACGCGGCCAAAACATCTTGTTGCTCAGTTTCCTCAGCCATGATAATTTTGTTTTGTCTTTGTTTTTAGGGGCTTCGGGTGGGGTGGGGGGGGGGGGGGGTTGTAGGACTCAGCACCTCAACACGAACTAGATCCATCAGTCAGTTTACCAGTTCACGAACAACTGCCTCCACACGCAGATGAGTTTAAGATAGTTCCCTGGTTCTACTACGATGAACTTTTATGGGTTAAGTTAGAGAAGGTGATCGCGTTTTGAGGAGATGTGAGTTAACTTTATGATAGTGGCAGCTGTGAGTGGTAAGCAGGCGTTTTATTATTATTATTATTATCAGTATAATTTCTTTGAACCTCTTGAGTACGGGAAATAGCCAACTAGTTTGATATCGCAACCTCATGAGCATATTTTCCTTAATCCCTACAGTTCAATGACACTCCTTCGAATACGACATCTTAACACTGCTAAACGTCGATTCATCCTTACACTCAGGTCTGTGAATAAGGATTACACTGTCTGTAGCTTAAAATAAATCCGTTTAAACTTAAGCAAGAGTGTAGATACGCCGCATTCTCTCCCGTAAACCCAGTCTTTAGATGACTTAAATAATATGTTATAAAAATATTTTTTTTAATCAGTCTGTTATCAAGCTTGTTTAATCTCTCGATATTGCCAACACGTATGAGGCTAAAAGTAGATCTGCATATACATTTTATCATTTCCAGTGAGCGCTTTGATTCCAGAGTCAAATTTATGTTTTGATGTCAGTATTTAAATTTTCATTATTGCCATACTGCAGTTATTACAGTGAGGGCCTCTCCACTTTATATATATATAAAGCCTTAAAATATATATTTTTTCAATTAGGTTAGGTTAGGCTAGATTAAGTTTGGTATGAAACTATTCTTTTATATATTATTTTTATGATCTACATGATCGTTTATGACCGGACAGAAGTTTCCCCAAAAGACAAATACATAATAATTATCGGTAACCGGTTTATAATTATCCCTGTTTAGTGTAACAGATGTTCTTTGTTTTATATTTTGGGTGATTTATTACAGTTAATTTAAACTAGTTCAACCTGACTCTTTCTTAAACAAGTAAAAAACAAAACAAGACCCGACACTGTCCTACACACTGCACACGTGTGGCTTACATCTCCGTGAGAGACTGGACAAGCTACCGGGTAGACGAGGATAAACTTAAATTAAATCCATGTGAGGCAGTGGTCGACCCTTGCCTCCCTAGGTGACACTTTATGAGGACACGTTCTCTTTGTTGTTGGATAATACCAGTGAGGGTTGGCGGTAATACTGAACATAAAAGCCTGTTATTTTAAGCTAATGTTCCTGTTCTTTTTTCCTCTTTTTCTCCATGATAAAAAAAATAATACATTTTTATATTACAATATTGTCTTAATTTTGTGTGTTTCTTCTGTCTGTTTGTTTGTCTGTCTGTATTTCCCGTTCTCTTTCTCTCTACCTGTCTCTCTCTGTCCCACCCATCTCTATCTGTGTGTGTGTGTGTGTGTCTGTCTGTCTTGTCTATCTCCCTAGCTTTCTGTCTCTGTCCATTTCATCCTGTCTGTCTGTCCGTTTGACCCCTCCCACCTCCATAACGCGACCAAGGGACCACAACCTTTATATATATTTATATATATATATATATATATACATTAGCATACGTCTTTGGGGGAGACTTTGTGTGTATTTGTCGTTGACTTTGTCGTTAAACTCCCTTTATTGCTACACGCATACTAGTTATGGCTCAATAAACCCCCCTGCATATTTTGTTGCATGCCACGGAGCACCTGAACACAATAAGGTGTAGCGAGAGAGAGAGAGAGAGAGAGAGAGAGAGAGAGAGAGAGAGAGAGAGAGAGAGAGAGAGAGAGAGAGAGAGAGAACGGAGATGTTAAATGAATAAATGGAGGATAAGTTAAATGAATAAATGGATGACTAAGCGAACGAGACCATCACTCTGGGTGCAGTGAAATAAGTCATTCAATAACAGTGACTTTAGCCTCGTGTTTACAGTGTCTTTCACTGTTTGAGTATGATGATTTTTTATCCTTGGGTTACGATGAACTAATTTATTGAGGAAGAGGGCATTGTACTCAAGGTGGTTAAGTTATCGTACTCAAGGTATAATGTCATTTAATTCTAGAGGTTAGCTTATCATATTCAAGGAATTAAGTCATCATATTCCAGGGTTAAGTTATCTTACTCAAGAGGTTATCGTACTCATGGGTTAAGTTATTGCGTTTAAGTGGCACGAACATCGTACTTATGGAGTTACATCATCGTACTAAAGGGGATGTTATCGTACTCAAGGAATTAAGATATATACACCACAACATATTCTCCAGTCATCCTCATGAGTGCCAAAACACAGTAATTGTTAAAAGGATATACCGAACACGTTTTGTGAGGTCCCCAGCTTGTGTCTAATTCTTCTTCAATGAAACAGACTACTGGAGCGCAATATCTCCTGGGAGTCACCAACTTACCTCTTGTTTCATCAAGGCTAATGTCCAGATCAATGTTTTATCGCCAAGGAATTATTTAGCCCCTGGTATGAATATATGTTATCTTTACGAACTTCAAATATATTAATTATATATCTGTCTATATCAAGTTATATGAATTAATTCCATCCATAAAAAATGTATTCCATATAGTCATTATGATTTGGTTCAAGTTAAGCGAATTAGTTTAGCTCATAACTGCAATATAAATATATATACTTTATGTTATTCCCATTGACTGTCTTTTATGTTCATTACCGTCTCAGAATGTTTCCATCTGGTAATGACCTGAACGAGGAGATATTCCATTCCCTTGTCACAAACAGAAAGGTAAACAAACTCCAGAACCAACACACCTCCAGCCGTCATCAGAGACTACCCGCAGATAAAGCGTCACGACATCGTAAAAGAAAACGCTAAAGAAGTCTGTGATCACCGATAGACGGCTAGATTATGGTAGAACACAAGACAATGAACTGAATCCAAAGAGCGGTGAAAGGGATAAAAGACAAGAGAAACATCGTCAAGGAAGAGTAAAGGCAAATGATACCCCCCCCTGGAGAAATTTTATTAACGTTTTGAATCATGTTAACGAAGGGAAGGACAAGAGAGCCGTATGTTTTTGTCTAACATGTGAAGCCTCAAACAACTGGGTGGCCTTTCGTCAACACGTCTTGGAAAATTGTAAAACTTTTCTGGGAAGTAATGAGACGTTTTTACCTCGTCATGATGGTGGGCATTTGGTCACTGGTTGACGGTGGAGCAAAAATACGGTGGAATGAATTTGGTTGTTTTCTGGGTTTGAATGCTTGTTAAGAAGACACTTAACCATAGAAACACAAAAATATTAAACATAAGACTATTTATTGCATTTTATATGACTCGTATCCTACAAACCCATCCGCCATCAAAACCGAACCCACGCTACAACCTCAACCATAACCCCTATCTATAACCATAAATTTACTCACACCATAACCCTACCCACAACCCCTCTCATAACTCCATCCACAACCTCAACCACAATAAAACCCACAACCACAGCTCTACCTACAATCACAACCCCGCATAAATCTACAAATCTCTCCGCAATCACAACCCCATCCAGACCAGAACACCTCCAACGTCACAACCTCGTTCTAACCACCCTTCTACATCCTCACCCACACCACAACCCTGCACAAAATCACAACCCCGACCACAACAAAAGCCCCTCTCAAAACCACATCCCCACCACAAGAAAAACTCACCCTCACCACAACCCCACACCTTCACCACAATTCCGCCTATAACCACAATTTCCTTTTCGTCTTCTCCCTGAAAAGAAAATAAGAAGGAATAGGAAGAACCCCTAACTGAGGAGAGAAGAGCAAGGAAGAGTAGGGCATGAGATTACCATCCCGTCTTCTGTTCCACTTCCTCTTCCTTCTCCTACTCTCCTTGAAAGCCATTCCTTGTCTCTCGCGGATTAGCATGTTCGATTGGCCGGAACAACTGAAAATTTTGTTGGGCAACCACAATTTAGAGACTACCTGCCAGACAGTCAACCAACATTGCTAATAAATCCACAACATTACCCGCAATATCCTCAAGTAGAACACTTTACATTACGTCCTATGTGGCTATTTATGAAGCCAAATGTGGATAGCTATTAGTCTATTTCGTATTTCGCATCAGTGGTATACAGAAACTAACAGAGTTGCTTGAACGAAAAACTACATTCCCACAGAATTTCACTCAACCGAGCAGTCATGTTATCTTTTACCTCTATCTTCACATCATCACTGCTATGCCACGACTCGCATCATAAATTACTGTATAGTTATAAACATTACCGGAAGCATTTTTAGCAGTGTGTGTGTGCGTGGCGGAGCGGAAGGGGGGGGGGGGGGGGATTAAGACGAAAACAAAAAAGTACTTTAAATCAGTGGTTCCCGTCCGTCGCTCTTTTCTCATTCTTCTTTCCCTGCTCGTTTTCCATTTTCTTCCGTCCTCTTTGTCTTCGTCTTCTTTATCCTCCCCCTTTTTTTCTATGTCCACTTCTTCGTCCTCCTTCCTGTTCTCTCTCCCCTTCACTTTCCTTGTCTTCCATTGCCTGAAGACAAGAGAGTGAAGAAGAAGAGACCGCTAAGTTACCACCGAAATGCTTGGTGTGTTTCAGGACAGAATTCCTTTGCACCTAAAAAAAAAGAAGGTGTTTCAGAGTCTTCAACATTTCAGAGGTAGACAAAGACCTCCTCTCGCCTCCTGCACCAGATAACACCTCCCTCTGATGACATACTGCCACCACTCTTTCTTCACTGTCTTCATCAGGAGCCAACAGTTTCTCCCACACTCTCTGTTTCTCTTATTCCTTCTGTGTATTTCTACTTTTACTGTTCCTCCTTCATGAATTGTAGTTTCTTTACTCTACAACTTCTTTTCATTTAATCTCTCTCTCTCTCTCTCTCTCTCTCTCTCTGGCTTTCTAAAAAAAAATCCTTCTCGTATTTCTCTTTATTCTTGGCATTTATCTCTTTCTATCCCAATTCCTTTCTATTTTTTCCTTCACTCCTTCCTTCCTTCCTTCTTCTTGACCTAAATCTCTCTCTCTCTCTCTCTGTCTTCCTTTTTAGATACAGTTTCCATTCCTTTCCTCTAACCACCTCTATCCCTCTATATTTATCTCTCTCCCACTTTCTGTCCCTTCCTTTATATTTTCCTTCCGTCTCTTCCGCCGCCCGAGGTCCCCATCACTATAGTTATGATTTCCACCGGACTTTTTTTCTGGGTGGCAGGGACATCAGGAGGTGGCCAGAGGAGGGAAAGTCCTGCTTGTGTGATTGTTTATTCTTGTCTCGTGCCTTTGAGTCTCTCCTTGGCGTTGTGTTTTGTTA
Organism: Homarus gammarus; assembly: GCA_958450375.1. Classification (NCBI taxonomy): domain Eukaryota; kingdom Metazoa; phylum Arthropoda; class Malacostraca; order Decapoda; family Nephropidae; genus Homarus; species Homarus gammarus. The sequence continues at coordinate 4,036,563 of CAUDMG010003264.1, forward strand.
TATACGTTATGTCTCTCCTTCTCTGTCTCATCCAAAACACCGTGATGGTTTACTCTGTTACACCCATAGTCAACAGATATATAGTAGTAAATAATTGCTCTTAATTTACTTTGTCCTCGTGATAGAAGCAAGAGGTCTTAAATTACATACACAAAAAGGTTATCCGTGAGGTATATACACTACTTCACGAGCTATATTTAATAAAGGTGAATTTGGTGTCCTTCATCGCTCTCGCTGGCTGGTTTATGAATGACATATTAGCTTGTTGCATATAAGAGTAACTGTTCTGTCAATTGTATATTTATGAAACTTCAATAAATGACCACATAGTGAATATGTGCACGATTAATATCCCCGAATTTCTCTATTTAGTAAATTTACAAACACGGGTACAGTATTAGTGTTGCGCGCTCGCGCATGCACGCACACACACACACACACACACACGCACACGCACACGCGCACGCGCGCGCGCACACACACACACACACACACATTGTATCATATCAACTGTGAACTCTTGAAGTGACCACAGTCCATTTATTACGTTCTTACAATTTTAGTCACTAGTGAAAGAAAATAACAACAACAACAACAACAACAACAATAATAATAACAAACGACAGACGACACCTTTTGAGATTCCTGACGCTTGGTTTTCCCTGAAGAAGACTCATGATATTACAGCGTGTTGCATCAGAAATTATAACCAAGGGGGTAATAAAGGTATACACAGTACATTAAACACGGGAGTAGTATTTCCTAACTTCTACACACTTTTTAACTGCCTCGAGGAGTTGAAGAAACACAGTCATTAAGAAAGATTACCTCAAGTTTGATCTTTCTCCATGGCAGCCTTGTAGAACCATGATACACTGTTCTAAAGGAGGATGAAGAAGAGTAGGAGGAGATGGAGGATGATAATAATGATGAAAGGGGGAGATAGAAGAAGGGTGGGTGGGAAATAAAGAGGGGAGGAAAAGGAGTGTAAGGAGGTGAAAGAGGTGTTGGTGTTTTCCTTTTCATTTCATCCTCCTCTTCATATGCTTGTCATCGAGAAGAAGAAGAGGAAGAGGAGGAGGAGGAGGAGGAGGAGGAGGAAGAGTGGACCATGGTATGCGTCTACTCTTTCTCGTTTACTTTTTAGGTAGACGAGGGGGAAAGGAAGAGGAGAGGAGGAGGAGGAGATGGAGGAGGAGGAATGACGAAGGACGAGACGACGAAGTGGACCAGATGAAAGAAGAGGAGGAGGAGGAGGAGGAGGAGGAGGAGGAGGAGGAGGAGGAGGAGGAGAAGGAAGAGTTAATGTTTTTCGCTAATCATCTATTTACTAGCTAGTGTCGTCTTTGTTGAAGAGTCTACATTAGGACCTCAGTGTTGGCTCTCCCATACGCCAGAATATATTATTAAATGGATAAATAGGTCCGTGGATATAGACATAAATGGAGTTGATAAATGTATGGACAAAAATAACACTGGGGAACACACTTTCGGTTGCATGAGTTCTGACACTTGATTCTGGTAGATTTGAGGTCACAAATTCTGAAAATGGCATTCGTTTGTGCAGATCAGGTCTAGTTTTGATGCTACGCGGCAATTTACATATCAGGTCGCAGATTCTGAAAATAGCAAAGGGAGGTAATAAGCATATTAGTTTACATTCATCAAATATAATTCTTAATTACATCAGTGCGTCAAATATAGATTTGTGTGTGCATTAGTGTATATCAACAGAACCGCAAACATTTAGCCACGCAGAACTCAATGACTTAGTTCGAGATCTGGGTCTGTCTAAAAAGCTGTCAGAATTGTTGGCTTCACGGTTAAAAGATAAAAACTTGCTGAAAATAGACACAAAGGTAACATTCTTTCGCAACAGAGAAAAGAACCTCTTACAGTTCTTTGATTCTAAATTTGACTTCGTCTACTGTTGTGATATTTCTGGATTAGTCACCGCGATGGGAGCTCCAGGTTATGATCCGAAAAAGTGGCGCCTCTTTATAGATAGCTCTAAGCGGAGTCTGAAGTGTGTTTTATTACATATAGGCAACATCTTTGGCGCAATACCCATAGGGCACTTAGTACACCTGAAAGAAAAATATGAACACATCAAAACGGTTTTGGAGCGACTCAAATATGAAGAACACAAATGGATCATCTGTGTTGATCTAAAAATGGTCAATTTTTTGCTAGGACAGCAAGGTGGGTATACAAAATTTCCTTGCTTTATCTGCCTCTGGGACAGCAGAGCCAAAGACAGACACTGGATTCAGAAGGAATGGCCAGTTAGGGAAAGCCTCAATGTTGGGGAAAAGAACATCATTTATGAACCCCTAGTGGAACGTGAAAAAGTTGTTTTCCCGCCCCTTCACATCAAGCTGGGCCTTATGAAACAGTTTGTCAAGGCGCTCGATACTGACAGTGACTGTTTTAAGTATCTGTGTGAAGTGTTCCCTGGTTTAACGCTAGAAAAACTCAAAGCAGGTATTTTCGACGGCCCTCAAATTAGGACGCTGATTAAAGACCAAGCCTTCACTCAATCCATGACTGATGTTGAGAGAAATGCATGGGGAGCATTCGTTTCTGTTGTAAGGAACTTTCTTGGAAACAGGAAATCAGAGGACTATAAAAAGCTCGTTGAATCTTTGATGGAAAGTTTCCATGTGTTAGGTTGCAACATGAGCATTAAGATGCATTTCCTGAACAGTGAGTGATGAGCAAGGTGAACGCTTTCACCAGGATATCAAAGTCATGGAAGACAGGTATCAAGGTCGCTGGGACATTCACATGATGGCAGACTATTGCTGGAGCATTCAGCGAGACTGCACTGAGAGGCGACATTCAAGACAGTCCATTAAACGCAAGTTTGTGCCTGGCATAGTTCACAAAAGCAACTGATGAATCCAAAATATGCTTGTCAAGGTAAATAAAAGTAATTAAGAATTAATTCTACGTGTTTGGTAATTCCTCTCTGTGTGCTGGTTTAGATTTTTAGCAGTAGTATATGATAGTCTAACTATATATAGTAGTAAATGGTAGGTAACTCACCACAACAAAACTAGACCCGATAGAAAAAAACCGGTGCCATATTTGAAATCAGTGACCTCAATTTACCCAGAAACAAGTCTCAAAATGTATGCAACTGACAAAAAGTTGAATTTTGTTCCCCATTGTTATGCTTCCAATATCTTCCCAGGCTGCAGTACCTCACTGTTTGGTAGCTGTCTACTACCTAACAAAATATTCTAAGCAGAGCGTGGTTTCGATCCACGGACCTCTGGGTTATGGGCCCAGCGCGCTTCCTCTGCGCCACTCTGCTTATATATATATATATATATATATATATATATATATATATATATATATATATATATATATATATATATATATATATATATATATATATATATTATTATTACTACATTTTCGCCTCCCGGCCCGATGTAAGTTGGTGGCCTGTGCCCGGGTGGGCTGGTCCCCGTTAAAAAAAAAAATCGGGGACCATAAGGACCATAAGGACCGTAAGGAAAAAAATAAAAATAAAATAAAAATCAATGGTGAGAAACAATATATGTATGATTTGTTGTCAATAGTAAGAGAAACAATTGAGACCCTGCAATTGTGTGTAAATGAGGCAGAAAGTCAGATCAGTAACCTGTGACTTGGTCACAGTTTTCATGATGTTATATGGCAGCAGGGTCTACCATTGGACAATGAATTAATCATAGATGAACTGATAACAGATAGAATAATAAACAGCTTAAATAAATAAAAAGGGAAAAAAATAAGAACAAAATCAGAAAAGTAATAAGTCAAATAATTATTTCTTGAACGTAAATTTTTTAATAACATGGGCACTTTTCTTATCAGTTACAATTATCTATTGAAAATGAAACGCGATGGAGTCTTGATTGGGTGCAATTAAGATGAAAAAAAGGACTCGTATAGATGTAAACGATGATAGCGTTATAAAGATCTATTATCATACGTAATTACTAAGAATTTCCAAATTAGAAAACGAATAGCAGACCAAACGACCTTAAATCAGCACTGCTATATATATAAGTTATTTCTCTCGTGTGACAAAAATAGCGATCAATTCGATTTTTATCTCGACGAAATCTTAAAAAGAAAAAAAAACCAGTTAGCAGAAAGATGTCATATTTTTATATTTTATTAATTTGTTTATTCATAGCATATAGATTAACTGATCAAATTGTGGGTAGGAAGGCCAGGTGGTGGGAGAGACTGGGAGATGAATGAACTTAGTGGCGTCACCCTGGGAAAAATGCAGACTCTGAGAGGACTGGTCTACACAACCCGGAAATGTATGGAGTGGCCACACACACGCACACACACACACACACACACACACACACACACACACACACACACACTGCCTCTCTTAGAAACAATATGCAGTTCTGTTTTAATAAGAATTTTCAATATGTAGAAATTTTCGAAATATTGTCTTTTTGAAATGTTAAATTGTTTAACTACAGTAGGCGTCATGTGTTTGAAACTTTGAGGTTAGACTTATAGCTCTCTCTCTCTCTCTCTCTCTCTCTCTCTCTCTCTCTCTCTCTCTCTCTCTCTCTCTCTCTCTCCAAACATGAGAAACTATAAAATTAAGCACCAAGGAATACTACTACTTTTAAAATATTGAATTATTATATACGAGTAAGAGGGATGTGGGGACGCCAGGACACATAATAGACATAATATTAACGTGGCTCCCATGACGACATTTAATTAAGAGTGAGGCGAGGCCGGGTGACAAGCGAGGCCAGGTGACAGAGGCGAGGCCGGGTGACAGAGGCGAGGCCGGGTTGACAGAGACCCCGCAGTCAATAGTCCATTTTTGTCTGAAAGCAATTCCATTCACCGGTCCATCGTAAGTGTCCTTTGAAGGTGAGCATCTGTATGTGCCCTAACCTAACCTAACCTAACTAATAATTTGGCTGTTTTTTGATGGTAAACAACATTAAAGTGAAACAGAGCAAATTTTACCACACGCCAATTAATTTCTATGAAGTTCGACCAATAAAAAAACGTTATCCCTATCTGGCAAAAGCGTCAGTTGAATTTTAAAGCTTAATCGATGATTATCCCAATTTAACGAAAGCTTCAATGACCAACGTATGTTTTCATCCTCTGGACTGAGTGTTAAAAGTTCAGGCCAGTGTGTCCTGTCTGGTTAACAAACACGAAGGAAGGAAGGAAAGGAGGAAGGAAGGAAGGTAGGAAGGAAGGAAGGAAGGAAGGAAGGAAGGATAGAGGAAAATAACAGCGGGAAGAGTGAGAGATGACCCCTGCGACAGCTATAATACTCACGACTTTCAACATATTTCCCCACATGAGGCTGAGGAGACGACGAGCGTCTTATTATTATTGCGTGTGGGGAGGGAGGGGTGACGGAGGGGTGACGGAGGGTAAGGGAGGGTTAGAGTGGGATGAGGGAGAGGTGAAGGATAAGAGAGGAAAGGGCAGATTACGGAGAAGGGAAGGGGGAGGAGAAGAGAAAAAGAGGAAGAGAGGAGGGACACGGAGAGAAAATATGTAGTAAAGAACATCACCATCAAGACTTAAATGAGCAAAATGGAGGCGAGGGGAGAGGTAGAGGAAGAGTGAAGGAGGAAGGAAGAGGAGGCGAGCTTCATATTGTTATCTACTCGTGATAATAAGATAATAACGAGGCTTTATTTTCCCCTAAAGCATCAGCTCTTGTTATCGTCGTAGTATACGCAACAGTGCGCTGTAATATGTCACGAGAACAGCTCAGATAAGGCGTCACCACGACAGCAGGGGCCGACGGCTCAAGACTTCAGTGACAAATAGACTAAGAGGAAGGCAGCTGTCACCTTGTCAACACTTCGAAGATAAAGTCTGTCACGCGCCATCTTGTAACTCTCCCCTTTGTCTTGATATGTGTCATACCAGTATGCTGACTGACCTAGTGAGAATTTAGGTTAATTTTCCAGATGAAAATATCTCATATATATATATGTATATATATATATTTATATATATATATATATACAATAAAAATCCCTTATCAGGGTCTTGCCTCGATCTATTGGGAAAAATAACTTTGGCAATTTCGCTAGGGTCAAGTTTCCTCGATATCGGATAGTGAAGAGATAAACAGCTCAGGCCAGGCTTTCATAGTTTCTTCAAACAGACGTCCACACTAAGGAAGCACATCTGATAAGAAAATCTTCAAACTTTTGTAAAATGATCTTGAAGGTTATGATGACAAGCAAACTCGTCATCCACCTTAAATATACCGTAGTGTGTCGATAAAATAGTTGTAATATTGAAAGTGGGTCCCATAGGCATGACTGCCCGTTTGGGACAGTGTGGATACAGCACGCTGTAAACTAAAAGCCTTCAGTACACAAGGGGCAGCATGGCCGGTACTGCATTCACTTCCCCAAGTTGTAAACTTGGGTACCCATTTACAGCTGGGTGAACTGGGAGTGCCAGCGCTGTATGCATTCGACTGGCGCACCCGTAGAAGAAGTAATAGTTGTTGTAGTATCCAAAAGACCAGCAGCAGTAATAGTAGTTATAGTAGTAGCACTAATAATAATATAACAATAATATAATAATAATAATATAATAATATAATAATATAAATATAATATAATAATAATAATATACTATAATAACATAATATAATAATAATAATATACTAATATACTAATATATTATTAATAATAATATTATTATTATTATTATTATTATTATTATTATCAAAAGAAGTAGTAGCAGTAAAAAAAAAAAAAAAAAAAAAAAAAAAAAAGTAGTAGTAGTAGTTCACTCTGATGACTGCACTACGCCCCACAACAAGTCAGGAGTGGGCGTGCCTTCCCGTAATCACAGGCTGGGAGAGAAGATCCCACAATTGTGTTAGTTCCCCCAACACTCCCTCCCTCTCTCCCTCCCTCCCTTGACGGGCATTTAATGGTTTTCTTGCTGGGGAAACTCTCCCAGTGGCAGCCAGCCAACACTCGGGGGAGAAACGACACCAGAATTAATGAGAAAACCAATTTATATTTACATAGAGAAAAATATACATATTAAAAAACAATAAAATTAGACATGCTGATAGACCATTGTGTGTATAGGTTCTTGGATATACACATAATATACAGTACACATAAACTAATTAAAAATATATAGGAGCTGATATATCATTACGTATATGTACTGTATATAAGTGAACAGTCAACGTGATGATGTCTTTGAGGTGATTTCTAGAGTTAATTCATATTATTGTCCATATAAATTTAGATGATAGTGAGTAACTTATACTTTAGTCAATCTAGTAAGACATTAGCATACCGTGATCATTGACAAGATATTAATATGACTTATGGAGTTGAATATGGTGGTGGTGGCCAGTGTATTGTGTCTGTTTGTGTGATTTCTATTGTGTTCCTATTACTATTTGTTATGAAGGTTTTATTAGTGATTAAGTAAAAAATGAATTAGTACAAGAAAACTTATTATTATTATTATTATTATTATTATTATTATTATTATTATTATTGTTATTATTATTATTATTATTACTCTTATTATTATTACTATTATTATTATTACTATTATTATTACTATTACTATTACTATTACTATTACTATTACTATTACTATTATTATTATTATTATTCCCTTTATAAGCTTTATCATAATTATTATTTCCATTAAATATATGTAAAATTTAATTAAATAATAAAAATGAAAACGATAGAAACTAATCGAAAGGTAATGACATTCTAATGCATTTTAGTGTGTGTGTGTGTGTGTGTGTGTGTGTGTGTGCGTGTGTACTTGTGTGCGTGTGTGCGTGTGTGTGTGCGTGTGTGTGTGTGTGTGCGTGTGTGTGTGCGTGTGTATCAGTGCTATAGTCGAGGCCAGGACTTATTATCAGAGACCGAGATCACTCAAAGGAAACTGAAATTTAAGGGTTTATTACATGGTCTCCAAAAGGTCTAGGGCAAAAATCCAAGACCACAGGTGTCCCAGACCGAAACTAATACCGAGATCGAAGCATCCAAGACCAAGTTCGAGGCTGAGACCTAAAGAAAACCTCTCGAGACCTAAACCAACTGATGTATATACATGTGTGTGTACCGCTGACAGCCGTGGTTAATACCGCTGACTGCCTGAGTGTTTCCCGTGGCATAGACTGCGATTAAGGAAGACAGAAGTTCCTCAGTCAATCCAAACTTCAGTTCTTCCCCAAAATAACTCCTTACTCGTGTCTCTTCTTGTCTCTCTGTCTCTTGTTATCTCTCTGTCTCGTGTCCTGTTTCCTCTGTATCTTTCTCATTGCTTTTTTTTTCTTTTGTCTCTTCGTATATTTTTCCTCTCTCTCTCTCTCCCTCTCTTTCACGTGGTCATTCTCCCTGTTTCTCCATCACACACATTCCCACATAACCGGAGACGTCACAATAATACAGTGGAAGTGAACTTATGACAGAACCCCATAACGTGAACCCTGAGGGAGTATCACCCATCTCTACCTCTCTCCCCTCCTTCCTACCGTCTTCACCCACCCACGTCAACACAAAGGAACCCAATCTTACGGAGAAATACGGCTGCCGACGCCCCACTATTTCTTCACTAACAGAGATTTGTGGTTTAAAGGAAACAATGCTGCCTCACAGTGTTGAATCGTATTGCCTTAGCCTCTCAGTAATCACGTACTCCTGTCGTCCTGTGGAAAATAATCACTTTCTGCTCGATATGGTTTTGAAGCGGAGTTGGTATCGTGATAACAACAGCTGGAAGGGTCGAGTTAGTTTATGATTTTTTTGGGGTCATGTTTTAGGAAGGTTTTACCCAATTCTTGGAAAACCTTTGTTTACCTCCATTAAAAAAAAAAAAAAAAAAATTTCGAATCTGAATTTAAATTATTGTCTAATTAGACGTCTGGATTGGTTAGTGAGTTCGGGTGACAGTGGTGAATGAGATTTCTAGTTGTTCTTAGATTAAACCAGAATAATACGGGTGGTTTAACCGAACGTTGTATCTACTCGTACCTTAGAATAAACTTACTAAATTTGAATCTCAACTTGGATAATATCGGAAGCTGAACCGGACGATGAGTTTGATTTGACGGTGAATTAAAGTCGAGAGGGATAATGAGGTCAGTTTAATTCTGTAGCCGAGGTAAGTGGAGTATGTGATCAACGGTGCGTCAAAGGGAGCTCTGAGAGGAACTGGACTGTCAATAAAATGACCATTCAGGTTTCAGGGTCTAATAAGGCTTGTCAGTCACGTCGTTATTGTCATGTCAAAAGCAGGAATGACTTTGGTAGCATGTCGATGGTCTACATTTCGGCAAAATCACAAAATCATGTATAACACACACACGCACATACAAACACACACATAGAGAGGTGTGAGAATATATACAAATTTAATATCGTTATCAAATAAAAGCTCAGCTCAGAGTACGAGCTGTGTGGTCAATCGTCACATCAAAGTCGGAGGGAAAATGTCAATTATGGTGTGAGGAGGGAAAGAGACCGACAAGTGGTTTGCTGTGGTCAGTTGGTCGGGATATTAAACCCCATATCTTTGATCGTTGCCTAGGAGACCTCTCCAGGCAGCCTTCCGGGGGGTTAAGACCTTCCAGTGATGTAACCTCTGTGTTTCATTTTCTCAGACGTTTTCAAACATCAGCTTTCCTTCAGCCTATTACCCCACCTACGATAAAGCTTTTTAACCGCAGCTTCCTCTAACTTGAATCCTCTTACCTGCAGCTTTACCTAACTTGAATCCTCCTCACTGCTTCATGTTCTTCACTAAAGTCTATTCATCTTCCTCATTAGCCTGTACCGAAGACCCCCCACCCACCTTACCTTACCTGTCCCACACTCTTATATAAGATTACATTCACGAACGAAAAATCTCGACCATAGTATCACCTGCCCCCTGTCTCCTGACCTGTTGTAAGTGAGGTGAGGGTCTTCTCTCTCTTTTGTTGTAAGTGAAGTGAGGGCCTTCTCTTTTTGTCTGCAGGGGCACCTTATCTCTCTTCTAGTTTACCACAGGTGAGGGCCTTCTCTCTTCTGTTGTGGCTCAGGCAAGGATCCTTCTCACTCTCCTTTAGCCTTACAAAGCTACGTCGCCTTTTCACACTATTGTTTAATTTCTCCCCTTTACCCCCTTAGCTCTTTTGAGTCAAGCTCCCGTTATTTCATTTGTTTGACTTCCTAAAGCTCCCCTCTTCCACTATAGGTGCAGCGTGGCTTTAGTGTCTCGTGGCCCTGTAGCCTCCTCATGTTCCCGTAATTTCAGTAATCAATAGAGTTTCAATGTTCCTAGATGTGTAGCCTAAATGATTCCCTTACATAAAATTTCATCCCTTATCTCGTAACTTCAGCTATGTCCAAGCTATAATATCAACTTCAGCTATATCTAATGTTGTGGTTTCAGCTATCTCAAACTTCAGCTATCCCTTGTGCTGTAACTTCAAGCATCCCCTGGTGGAGTAGCAGCGTCTCTAGGCTAGAATGACCTTGTTGCTTCAGTTGCCTCAGAACCCACAAACTTTACCTCCCCCCAGGCTCTCTAACTTGGTGAGTTCGGTCAACTAATCACAGCCAGTCCCGTGTACCATGACCCTTCGTCCTACCATTCTCACAACTATTTTCTCCCCGTCTCTCCCTTCCTGGTGACTGGTTCTTTCTGTCTCTCTCTTCTTGGTGACTAGTTCTCCCTGTCTCTTCCTTCCTGGTGATTATAATCTCCCTGTTTCTCCCTTCCTGATTACTATTTTCACCCTGTCTCTCCCTTTCCTATAGTTCACCTTTATTGCCTCTTTATTTACCACTTCTACACAAATCTCATCTCTCTCTCTCTCTCTCTCTCTCTCTCTCTCTCTCTCTCTCTCTCTCTCTCTCTCTCTCTCTCTCTCTCTCTCTCTCTCTCCTATTCTTTTTTCCTCTTATTTTTTTCCTCTCATTCTCCATCTGTCCTCCCCTCCATCCCTCCCCTTCAACTTCTCTTTTTTCCTCTCTCTCTCTCTCTCTCTCTCTCTCTCTCTCTCTCTCTCTCTCTCTCTTATGCTCCTCGCTCCACTTCCCTCCCCTCCTCCTCACCATTACGGGAGGCGTTACGGTGTTTCTGGCCCAGTACCTTCGTCTTTGTGGCGGTGGTGGAGGCTGGCAAGTGGAGGTATCAGGTGGAAGCACCGGGTCGTCAGGGTGGCGACTTGGTGAAAGAGGTGTACTGACTCTTCTGGAGGATTATTCCCAGTCTCAAGAGTTACGCTGGTGGGTTATATAATTAAGGTTTGAGGGACGTAGAACACACACACACACACACACACACACACACACACACATGAATACCATTAGGTCAAATAACTCAGGTAGCGTATCTAGAATTTTTTTTTTTTTTTTTTTTTACGCAATCATAGCCAATTCACCAAGCGAGGTGACGCTGGGGGAAGAAAGAGCACCATCACCATGATTACTAGGATACTCCCTTCACCAACAACATCCATGTCACCACAAACGTTACAGCAGAACGTCACCATTCAACATTCACATATTGATCCCTAACATTCCGCCCATACCAGAGTGAACATATCAATCAATCTTGTGTGAAGTTTCAGGTTTCCATCGCCTTCCGTTTTGGTTCAATGGCTGGGAGGTAGAATTTAACGTACAGGTTAACAAAGGCAACAATTACAAGACAATCAGATAGCATTACTGTGGCCCTTAGTCCCTGGGGCGGATTAAAGGACAGACCCAAAAGCCCTGAGACCTCTTGGGGTTGAAAGCTAGGTGGAAATATCTCGTCTACTGGGGCGCCCATGACCTCACACCACTTAAGTAAGTAATTACAAGGAGAGAGAGAGAGAGAGAGAGAGAGAGAGAGAGAGAGAGAGAGAGAGAGAGAGAGAGAGAGAGAGAGAGAGAGAGAGAGAGAGAGAGAATATTCGGCCCTATTCCTCATCTGCTTTCTCTCTCTCTCCTTTCCATTTCCTCCCTTACAGAGAGTCTCCTATGGGACTCTGAAGGGTCTTAAGACTCCACCCGTGAGAATTCTAGATAAACATATCTTTTTTCTCCCTCACCCCCCTTCTACCTTCTCCTTCACCCTCTTCTACCTCCTCCCTCACCCTCTTCTACTTCCTTCCTAACCCTCTTCTCTCTCCCCCACTTTCTCTTCCTATTTAGGTACCTACTTCCATCACTTTATCTCTCACTTTCTCTTTATATCTCTAAAAGATCTCTTTCTCTATCTCTTTCTTTTCCTTTAGAACTTTGATAACATATCCTTCCCTCTCTTTCTCTCAGTAAGTCTTTGATAAAATCTTTGTCCGTGTCTCTGTCGCCGTGTCCCTCCCTCGCAACACTCTGTACTGTGTATCTAATAAGACAATCAACCAATAAACAATACTCGTCAATAACAATCAGGATGGCCACCTGACAATCAACCAATAAACAATACTCGTCAATAACAATCAGGATGGCCACCTCACAAACGAGTAACTCACGATCCCGGATTTATTGACACAAGCGAGAATTCTGTTATATACAAATAATGACACCCAATACCCAGCACTCAGCATCCAGCACTCAGCATCCAGCACTTAGCACCTTTTAGGAGTGTCAAATCATGAAAATGAGGAGGAAATGGACAATACAAACTTAGCACACTGGAGCCACGAGAAATAGGTTCTAAGGGAAAAATTACTACTGGGGAAGTGTTGTACATCTTAAATCTCTCTCACCATTACGGAACACATTCAGTTGTATCTGTGAAGTTAGTTTTTTTACTGCCACGTCAATGCTGTTTCTCAAAGCTGGTATTGTACGTCTGATAATGTATTAAATCAGGTTATTGTGCCTGGTGTCTTTTTCCACTAATACCAATCCAGTAATTTTGGGAGCGTTCGTTAAAGTACAGTATACCCGAACGCTGTTGCTTAATGACATGGAGCGCCATCTTGTTGAAAGACAATAGTGTTGAGAAATTATCTGGGAAAATTGTTTGAGAAATTGTGAAGCGTGTTAAGAAGAACAGATCCTGTCATTGTAGCTTCTGCAGAGAAAGGAAAAAAGAGCCGTAAATCTTTAATATGGTCATACCCTGTGGCTGTTTCATTGTAGTTTCTCATTTGCCAATATTAACATCGGCATTATATAAATAAATAAATAAATAAATAAATAAATAAATCTATCTGTCTATATCGGTGGTTTTGGCCAAAAAAATAGATTTCGTTAAAAATCTCAGTATAGATAGTCCTAAGCATGGTGATTCCGAATCTAATGTATATTCCAAGTGCAATTACGGCCACAATTACTCCGCAATCGAATTAGGGATCATAGATTCGGAGTTAGCTTTCTCAGGAATATGTATACCGAGATTTTAAACGAAATCTAATTTTTGGCCGAAACCACCGAAAATTTAAGACTCTCCCACACTTTCCACACACCATAAGCCCCTCGTCCACAACAAGTCCCTCTCCCACACTTCAAGTCCCTCTCCCACACTACGAGTAACTAACACAACCCACACCACAAGCTCCTCTCCCATAGCACCCCCCACATACACATTACAAACCCCTTCTCACTTATCTACCACATCCCACACCTCTTATATACCTCCCACACTCCCACAGCCTCTCCCACACCTCACACGACCCTCCCACACCTCGGTGCCACATCTCGCTCGGCCAGACAACATATTTGATGTGAGAAATCCCTATGGTTAATTCAAGTGGAACATCCATCGGTGTCATATCTCTTCTGATGTAATTAAATGCGATGTGTGGGTCGTGAAAACCTGGTGACGCTGGTGCAATCAACCTCTCCAAGTGGTGGCTCAGTTGGCTCTAGGGAACACGGTTGGAATCATGATGGAGTGTGTGTGTGTTTGTGTGTATGTGTTTGTGTGTGTGTGCGGGCGCGAGTAAGTGTGTATATTCCAAATATGGAGGTGCACACACATACATAACCTCAACACAAAGCTACATAGCTGCACGTTGTGACACACCGAAACTAATCACACACACACACACACACACACGCACGCACACGCAAAAATATAATGGGAAACTTTGGGCATATTTGACCTGGTCTCCGCCACTATTTTCCTTCTTCGACAAAAATCACTTCACCTCTCAATGAAAAGCACACCCCACTCACCATCCAACTCAACAAAACGCTTAAAACACTCATTCCCACTCAGCAGAAACGTATATAACACCACCCCCCTCTCCCTTCAACAAGACATATACATCATTCCCCCTTAAGACATGCTGTATACATCATTCCCCCTCTCACTTCAACAAGACATATACATCATTCTCCCTTAAGACATGCTGTATACGTCATTCCTCCACAACCTTTCAACAAGACATATACATATTTCTCCCTTAAGACATGCTGTATACATCATTCCCCCTCTCACTTCAACAAGACATATACATCATTCTCCCTTAAGACATGCTGTATACATCATTCCCCCTCTCACTTCAACAAGACATATACATCATTCTCCCTTAAGACATGCTATATACGTCATTCCTCCACACCTTTCATCAAGACATATATATCATTCTCCCTTAAGACATGCTATATACGTCATTCCTCCACACCTTTCAACAAGACATATATATCATTCTCCCTTAAGACATGCTGTATACGTCATGCCTCCACACCTTTCATCAAGACATATGCCTTATTCTCCCTTCCCCTCCAAGACATACGACTACACACAACACTTCCCTTCTTCAGCACCTCTCAATCTTTACTCCAATTCCACCTCTCCTGCCGAGTACAATTCTTTCATTAAATCAGGAAAAAAAATCCTAGAGGAGAAAATTAATAAAATAGTTTACCTTATTAACCATACAGGTGTCGTGGATTTCCTTCAGGTAGAAGCCAAGTACGTGAGATGTAATTAATGAGCCTTGACATATATTAAGGTGTAGGAGACGGTGTTGTGAAGGGTTGTGGCTGTGAATGGTTGTGAGTATTTGTTGAGGGAGGATGTTGTTGTGGATAGTTGTTGTTGTTGTGGATAGTTGTTGTTGTTGTGGATAGTTGTTGTTATTGTGGGATGGTGATGTAAAAGTGTGTTGTTATCGGTGTAGGAGGGTGTTGTGGGTAGTCGTCATTGAAGGAGGTGTCGTGTTGACGTGTGGGGAGTGGGGAGTTTTGGTTGTAGGAGTATGTGTATTAGGAGGATGTTGTTATAGGAAGGGGTGGTTGTGGGTGTTATTCTGGTTGTTATAGTGTGCAGTTATATACATACATACATACATAGAACCTGAAGAAAAAATAGGCCTTTTAGATATCAGATACTATGTAATATAACGAATTTTGCTGCACATTCCTGAGCAACGGAAGTCAAGGGGAATCAATTAGTTTTCGTGAGCTCTTTGAACTTTATTAACTCTATGATATAAGATGAAGTGACCGTATGAGTAACAGACAGGACAGAATATTAAGCAATTCATAAATATACTCACAAGAGACACCTCCAACTAGCTCATACATATGTGCTCACAAACAATAACACAACCATGTAATGAAGTTCCTAAAACAAACTCACATTCGAGAGAGAGAGAGAGAGAGAGAGAGAGAGAGAGAAATAATCAGGAGCTATAATTGTCTGGCTCCGTATCACGTATTAGGAAGTTAATTATGAAGACACGTGTCATATCAACCAATTCAGTAGCATTGATAGGTGTCAAAACCGAGTCTCCCGCTAGGTGGCAGCAGCAGCAGCAGCATTAATGAAAGTCCAACATTTAACATCACTTGGTTTTTGTATATATTTCTACATTCCGTCTTTATATTTGTTAATTACAATGCAACTCAGATAGGACCTAAATGCAAGGGTTAATATCTAATGGGAAATAAAAGTTTGTGGTGCTATGAGTAATAAGTTTCGTCTCAGTGTTGTGCTGTAGGATACACTAATCAGTACTAAGGTTATATAACAGTATCAATCTATTTAATGGCCTATAATTGGACATGTATAGAAAATAAATACCATTTTTTCTTCTACAATACAAGTGATGTGACCTTTATCAATGAAACATGAGCCACATCCGAGGTGAATGTCAGACGTACAGATTTTGTTACGTGTTACTTTAGGTTCTGAACTATTATTCCAGATTTCATAACATATCCTTAAAATTGTTCATTTTTTTGTCAACGTGTCTCGGTTACATTTCACACTCAGCCTCTCTTACTGCTATTTGTTTTCCCATTGTTTCAACCATAAAGGAATTACATAACTAAGTGGACAAGAAACGCACCTCCAGTTACTATATAAATCTCCACCCTCGTAAAAGAAAGACACACTGTTTTTCCTGCGTTTTTATTATTCTTTTTTCTTTCTTCTTTCTTCTTTTTCTTCTTCTTCTTCTTCTTCTTCTTGCAAAAAGGAACAATTAAAAGTAAACTAAAAGGTTTCGTTAGAGATACTGTAAAATCTCTTTCTTGTACAAAACACTGACTTTGATTTGAAAATTTAACCCTTGACTAAATTTGCTTTTAAGTCAGGTCTTTTGAGGTCAATGTTCAACCTGTCTTATTACAGTAAAATATCGATTGATTTTGTTTTTATTCAATATCAAACTTTTTAATTTTTTGACTGATAACTCTTCACTTTACACCTTCATTACTGACATATAAAATGGTCAAATATTCGCCATTTCCCAGCTGGTATTTGAAGCATCGTGCATTAATGATCTAAAAGTTTTCCAATCTCGTCTCCTGCCTCTGTCTTGTTACAACCATTCCCAATAACGCTTATTTAAACCACCAGGGTGATACATTTTTCCCGACAGAGACATTGTAATTCGGTTGATTTTATATATATTTTACCAAAGTCTTATAATGAACAGAGCATTGTCAGAAGAGGGAGAATACCAATGAGGGTAACCTGAACCTAGATTGATTTGGTATTTAAAACTTTTCTCTAAAAACTAGAATATAAATCATGATCACATCTTGTAAATATTCTCTTAATAAAATGAAGCAAATATGTTTTCAATGGTTTAGCAGCATTTATATTGTATCAATGGTTCTTATCCAAATCACCTATGTACAGCTTCTAGGGAGTTGCAGATTAGAGCTAAGTATTGTTATATCTTTGTCCCTTGGTTGAGAGCACCCTGGACCCTTGGACTTTCCTCACGTAGAGTTCAGAGTGAGTCTCATTTCATGCATATATTTTTTAATTCCCCTGAAATTTGACATTCTAAAGATATTTTAAAATTTCTTGAAGTTTCTCTATTTCAAAACGTCTTCCTCTCAGTGAACAGACTGCTATTTCAAGACATAATACAATGAAGCGAAACAAAAAATGATAATTCCTTTAAAGGTTATATGTCAACGGGCTGTTTCATCCTCTGGAGAAAAAACAAATATTTAGTGAAACACATAGGTAAAAGAATTCGCTAGAGCATTAAAAAGTTTCGTGCCATTTAAACAAAAATCCAATAGAAAAAAGAGAACCGGTTGTCTTTTGTGGTATTCATGAGAAGTGGAAACGAATCCTGTGGTTATTTATGTATTGTGACATTTCTTGTTGGTCAGATAATCGATACACTCCATTAGTGTTCGGGCGCCCGACTCCTTTCATGGTGTCGCCAGCTTGTTGAGATCAATGGCTATCGTGAAGTCTATTTCTCATTTAATTTGCTCTACTGCAGGAAGAGGACACGTTCAGGCTCCTGTAGAAGGGCGACTATTTTAACCATCAGCGTTATGTAGAGAACGACTGTGTATAAATTGTTCAACAGACTGACGCAAATGTAGCTGTCATAATGAAAGGATGTAGTATACTGTAGAGTTACCAGCAAAATGTGTCTACAGGAGTCAGCATTATGTATCATGTGACAACGTCTCAAACTCTACACGAGGAATTTGACCGATACTGTGAAAAAGTATAAACTCATAAGGTCGAACAGGAGGCCCACAAGGTGTCAGCCGTATATGTAGACTTGTGGGTGCATTATCCCAACCTGAATATGTCATCACTTTGGTAGACACTGATAGTTACTGATTTGTAGTGGCATGGAAAACATAGGTGTGAGCTGGAGTTTATTCCGTAACGTTTCAGCCCTTTGGCATTATTACCAGCGTCATTACGTCCACTAATTACCCCGAAATCAAATCGTGGACCATAAATTCAGAATCAGTATCTCAGTATGCTCTCTCAGTAACACTCAGCAAAATTCCAGAGATCGAGATTTTGGCCGAAACGATAAGCCTTAAGAATATTTCGACCGAAATATACTTTTCTCTCGGAATTGAAGTTTAAGAGGTTTACCCCGTACTTAGCGAGTAACTAGCACTGAAGAAATGTCTTTAAACTCTGCCAAGCTTCATTACAACCACTAATTACCCAGCACTCGAATTTTGGACCATTGACAGGCATAATCGGACACACACACTCACTCTTGAGTGTATACCCGTACATATTTATAGTATTTAACAAATCTCCTTTTCTTCCTAGGATGAAATGTGTGCATCGGATCCTTAAACTCTCCAATTGATTTTGTAAACACGAGGAGAACCAGACTCCAAGAGGGAGCGAGGGGGAAGGGAAATTGGGAAATTGACAGAGAGAGAGAGAGAGAGAGAGAGAGATTGATTTTGGAATTTTAAATAACACCAATATCCGTCACACACCGGCAGCAACTTAATGCTTGCAAGACCAAAAGATTTACGATCTTATTTTCCGCTTCTTTAATAAAACAGTTGACGAAATTCTACTTTGTGTTACATCCGATTCCCTAATGACTTCAAGATTCCAGTCAGGTCCAGTTTTTGTTTCTTTTAACACTTTTTACACTTCAAAATACATAAGACACTAGGTTTTCAGAGACGGATATCAATGGACTTTGCCTTTCCAAACATATGACATCGTCGGGATCAGTTTATTAAAGAATCGGTAGGAACTGTTCTTCACAC
Source organism: Homarus gammarus (assembly GCA_958450375.1). Lineage (NCBI taxonomy): Eukaryota > Metazoa > Arthropoda > Malacostraca > Decapoda > Nephropidae > Homarus > Homarus gammarus. Next base: position 4,055,528 of record CAUDMG010003264.1, read on the forward strand.
GTTACTGATTCATTAATATTGTGATTCCGACGTTGCCACCTGACACTTATCACCACCATATTCAATACTACAAATATCACTTACCTACACCTACAACCAACACCACCATCTACCACCTACACCACCACCATCATCACCACCACCATCTACACCTACACCACCACCATCTACACCTACCACCTACACCACGACCATCTACACCACGACCATCTACACCTACACCACCATCATTTACACCTACCACCTACACCATCATCACCACGACCACCCAACACCAACACTACCCCATCACCAACACAACCCAATTATTATCACCTCCACCACCGTATATAATGAGTGACATGTAATTGTATTGATAATTTCATTCATTATAGTTCCCAAAGTCTTATCATTATTTCCAGCAATAGTTTCCAGTATATCCACTATACATAAATAAAACATATTTTTCAGTTCATTCACAGAGTTTGGCAGAAGGACCTGAGTGTGCCAACAAGAAGGGGGGGGGGGGGGGTGAGGTGAGCCCCACGTCTGGAGGCAGGCAGGCAGGTACAACCACCCAAGTATTGGCATTCAGGCCGTCGTCCTCGGAAATACAGGGCCTGCAAGACCTATTTTCTCGCAAATAATCGGAAATAAATTGCTCTAAGAGCCTTTTCTGAGCTCTCGTAAAGAAGAAAACAGCGACTGTAAAAGGCAATTGTCAGTAACATAGTGGCTTCGACAGCGTCACACTGCCGGACCATCTTGCAGGGAGCCACTAGTGCTGCAGGAAGCTCACCACTACTGCAGGATGCTCACTACTACCATCAGGAGCACTCAACTATTGCAAGAAACTTCCCACTCACGAGAGAGAGCTCGTGTCTTCCATCTATGAGAGTCACTACATTGTTGGCTGGTCTGTCTGTCTACCCAGCAGTAATTGAGAACCTGGATGTTAATCGATTTGCGGATCGTGTTCCGGGGTAATGGTTGGCCAGTGCAGTTGGCGAGTTGTTCGGTCTTCTCGGACTATTCCTTAACAATGGGTCATGCAGCTTGTTAACTTAGGGTTTGGTTGTTGTGTTGGCGACAGTTTCTACACCTTAAACAAATTCACGCCTAGATGGCCCTTGGGCCGGCCATCTTCGTTACACGAGGGGCAGCCATTTTATTATGTATATCATTAATACCGGAGAGGTACTGTAGCTGTGTACGTGGAAGTCATCGGGGAACAGGACATAGCACCTCTCACGTCTCCAACTCCTTTTACCAGAACGAATGGCTTTCTACCCCTGTCTTCTCTCCTTCCTCCCCCTACTCCTCTTTCATCTCCTCCTCCTCCTATCCCCATTCAGATGTTTTCCACTTAGACTCTCTAGAACTTAATGCCGAAGTGAGAGGCTTACTACTCTCTTCTTCACTTCTTCCTCCACCTCCTCCTCCTACTAACTCATCGTATCCCCACTTAGGTCCTCTCCGGTGGTTGAGAGAAGCAGAGGAGTCGTTTGCCTTAGATTTCCCAAAGGATTAAGGTGGGCCTCCTGCCTTTAGCAGCCCCTCTAGAGACGTGAGCAATCAATACTCAACAGCAGCATCTGGGAAAATACCTAGACCTGTATTTCTCTTAGTGTGTGTATATATATATATATATATATATATATATATATATATATATATATATATATATATATATATATATATATATATATATATATATATATATGTGAAGAGAAACAAAACTAACACACACACACACATTTCTCTCTCTCTCTCTCTCTCTCTCTCTCTCTCTCTCTCTCTCTCTCTCTCGAAAGCCAATAGAGTAAAAACGACACTGGTAGAGAGGAGTGAAAGCAGCAGCGGCATGTCCCCCGTTGTAATGTTTAACATGCAAGTCTTTTGAAGGTTAGGTTTGACGTCAGCGACTGAGGGAGGCGGCCAAGACACAATGGAAGACAACTAGTCTCTTACCCCTAATATTGACAGTAGAATTAATGATAATAATCCTATTAATGCTTCTACTATTACTAATGATAATAATCCTATTAATGCTTCTACTATTACTAATGATAATACTAATATTACAACTATTCCAATTATTGTACTACTATTACTACTACTAATACTAATATTATTAATAATAATAATAATAATAATAATAATAATAATAATAATAACACGACTACTATATGGTAATAATATAAAGAAGAACAAAAATACCAATATTGACATAATTTTTAATCATAATAAAATATTTAAAACGTTTATCATGAATAAAGAAAATGGTGAATCTAATACTTAATCTAACACGATTATCATATACGACAAATACAGCCGGAGAAAACAATATATATATATATATAAATCAAGTTAAATGAATTAAGAAATATTAAGCTGTATCCGATATTACAAAACTTTTAGTAAGTTTCATAAAAAAAAGTTCCTATCTTCAATCTGTCGTGTGGATCAGAATTTCACGCTCGTCTTCGCTCAGGTGGAGAATTATATGTCTGGCTTGAAATTTTCTACCGATAATTCATGTTTTTCGCTATTTCTCATCAATCGTTTCTTCGGTAAAATTTCTTGCATGATTGTCTTTCCTGATTTCTTCTATAATTTTTTTTTGGTCAGGTAGATATTATGGTAAGTGTCTCTTAATGTATAGATGTGTGGTCAGCGGGAGTGTTCTACATTCTCTCGGGAGTTTTACTTGGACGAAATCTAACTAACTTACGGAAGATCTATGTCTCTCTACGTTTCAGGGAGATTTTCTGCTCTGTCGTCTCCCTCAGCAGACTTTTCTATCTCTCAGCAGTCGAACCTTACCCCCATCTCTCACTCGTGTCCTTCTCACTAGTCTCCCCCTATCACCAGTCAATCTCCTCTTCTTAATATCTCTCACCCATCTCCTTCACCAATTTCTCATCGTCACCGCTATATTTCCTATTCTTATCACTCACTCCTTCAACGTCATCTCCCCCTCCTTCTCCTCCCACACGTTCTCTCCACCTAAATCTTTTCACCACCGTTCCTTTCCCCCTTAAAACGTTCACATAACACCTCCTCCCCGAGGCTCACAGGGGTACGATCACCACCCAATTCTTCTTGCCGTTTGAGACAGAAATACAATGATGGCCAGGGTCGAGCTGTCGCGTCTCCAATATAATTCATCGACAAGAGAGACTCGACAGTCAGGCATGTAGAATACCTTTCCTTGTGGCTAGTTTTCTAGAGTCCCTTATATTTTGTGATCAGTTAAGGGTCGGAAGTGTCTCTTTTTCTGGGTCATGATCATGTAAAGAGAGTCCTTTTTTTACCTTTATCAATGTTGCGGGCTTTTACTGGCGAAAATTTTGGTAAATCAAAGTGCCCACTTGCCAACTTGAATCTATTCAATCTAAATATTATCAGAACCTCGTGTAATGTTGGACTACTTAAAAAAATATTACAGGCATCAAAATAAATGATTAAAAAATAAAGAATCTAAGGGTTAACGATCCTAGGTCATATATTTCTCTTAATTTACACAATAATCATGCAAGTTAGTTATAATTCACTTCCTTCTATTGGCAATCAAACTACAAGCTAATGACAACAATAATGAAATAAGTGCATCAATTGGGGACCTTATACAGGCTCTCTAATACGAACGAAGCTCCGAGAACAAATGCTGAGAAGCATCTGCCTCACTGGCGTCGCGCTGAGAAGCTGGAAAAACTTGGTGAATCTTGCAGAAGCTTGTCTTGAGTCAGGAGACAACCATCAGTTCTCTTCTGTTACTGAACAACTGTAAAGCGTTGTATGAACAGGATAGAGAAGCCAAACGTGACTTGTAGGACGTTGTCTTGAATCCAGGAGAAAATCGTCGGTCTTCCTCCTGAGTGAACAGGGAGAGGTGGTACAGTCGTCTCCTCCGGCGTGTGTGGGTATACTAGTTTACGAGTGGACAAGCCGGTAAATGGATTAGCCTCGAGTGAATCTCTCTTGAATCCATGAGACAACCGTCAACCTTCTTCTCTTTACATATCGACGGCACTCATGTGTGTCAACTGGGAGTGGTGTCAGACGGGAGTGCAAGGCAGTACATCTAACTCGCTTGGTGACTCTGGACCCACTGCCTCCTCCCCAGTTTTTTGAAGGATAAAGGAGAAAAATCAGTCCCCGGACCGTGATTTGCTGGGAGTGGTGACGAAAATGCAGCAGGGATGCCAAAAATTATGTACTAGACATGCCTCCCCGCGCCTGGACACACATTTATACATAACGAATTATCTGACATAACTCTGAAAAATTCCTCTCTCTCTGTCACATTTCCACTCACGTATTCTGTGCTATAAAACTATGTCTATTACTGTGGCAAACAACACACAATGTCACAATACACAGAATATGTGTTTAAGTGATGGTAGCGTTCTCATCATCACAGGAGGCCTAGATGGGAGACCCTTTTTCTGGGCCTTAGCTCAACCTCCCATGGACACCCCCCTTCCCCTTATCGTAACTTCCCTCAATAACGTTACGGTTTCTGATGCTGTAGACGTTTTGGGGGCTGGTCTGTAGAATGTGTGTGTGTGTGTGTGTGTGTGTGTGTGTGTGTGTGTGTGTGTGTGTGTGTGATGTACATTTATACCTGTTATTAGTATAATAGTAAAAAAGGAAGTAATCACCCTCTGTCACTTGCATATATCCAATTTTCGGATTCACCTTGATGAAGTTTGGTAGAAAATAAAAGATTAATATGAAGTGATGACAAGAAGATAAAGTTATGAAAGTTAGCAGATGAATGATTAACACGACACATAATAAAATACAATAGAAATAAATAAAAGAAAAAGAGAAACACGAAAATGGAGATAAACATAAAAAAACAAAAAAAAGTAAATAAAAAAAATAAACAAAACTAAATTAATAAATCGCAAACAAAAGAAACCGATGAACATAAAACAAAGAAAAACCCACGAAACATAAAAAAGAATTAAAACAAAAGTGAAACAAACAACAGCAGGTATTTTAAATCACATAAACACAGACATAACAACAACAGGTGGCCGGAGATAAGTCAAGAATAAGCAAGTGGGAAAATAATTATGCAAATTTTACTGTCATTAAATTCATCAGGTGAGTGAGAGCATTATGCAAATCGAGCCTAATACAGAAACTTATAGAAATATACTTAACTCATATCACCGCCATACCGCTTTATCCAAGCTTTATAGTAATGAGTTTATTTCCTGGGGCCTTTATACGCCGCATGAGTGCTCTCCTTTCCTGACAGACAGACAGACAGACAGACATAGATAGACAGACAGACAGATAGATATTGTTTTAGTAGTATTATCATATTATTATTGTTATTATTATTACTGTTATCATTTTTTTTTCTATAATATTACTTTTCTTCTGCTTCTTATTTTTTTTTTTTAATTCATTTTCTATTTAAGAATATTTGAACCTAAGTTAAGTCAGCATATTCAACTTCCCTCCATCTCTCTCCAGGAAATTTAACGGGGGTGTTTTATGGGTTAAGACAGCCATATTAAGTGTGGCAAACTTTTGAAAATACGAGGAGACGAGAAACTTGGTGGCGGAGTAAAACCTCTGTCTCTCTCTCTGTCTCTCTGTCCCTGTATCTGTCTCTCTCTCTGTCTCTCTGTCCCTGTATCTGTCTATCTCTCTCTGTCTCTCTGTCCCTGTATCTGTCTCTCTCTCTGTCTCTCTGTCCCTGTATCTGTCTCTCTCTCTGTCTCTCTGTCCCTGTATCTGTCTATCTCTCTCTCTCTCTCTGTCCCTGTATCTGTCTCTCTCTCTCTCTCTCTGTCCCTGTATCTGTCTCTCTCTCTCTCTCTCTCAATGGAAGATACGCAATCCTTGAAATATATGAAGGCTTTTACACTTAGCCTCGTAAAAAAAAAGGAAATGTACGTCTTTAGTCATTTATTTAAGAGGTTGGTATTAATTTTTTTTTTAACTTTGAGGGTTTACGATTCGGATAGTCTGAAAAAAAAAAATGTTTTAGTCTACACCAATGGGTTTAGAGTTTAGGTTTAATGATATTGTTTTGGGGTTTTTCAGTGTTTTTATTGATTATGTGTTTTATTATGTTTTATTTTCTTGTTTGTTATTGCTGCGTTTTATTGTGTGTTTTTATTTATAGTTTATCGTATGTTTTTATTGTGATTTTGTGAGTGTAAAAACCCCCACAGAAATACATGTAAATAAACACATACACACACACATACAAATCAACACATACACGCACACATGTAAACGAAGACATTCATACACACACAATAGATAAACAAACATACAATTACACAAATACAGTACTTATAATTTAAATAGTCTAAGCACACTATATTCAGTGATAAAGGTTAGGTTAAGTTAGGTTAGGTTAGGTTAGGTTAGGTTAGGTTAGGTTAGAGACGAAGAAGCCACACAGCTGCACAAAACTTCCAGTAATAGATCAGGTTCGTGACTGACACCAACAATTCACAAACGAAAAACTTACACGATACACTGAGACGATAAATTTGTCAGTTCTGGAGTCGGCAAATGAAGGGAGGAAGGTTTTGTACGCCAATGAAGACTGAAGGTGATATGTGTGTGTGTGTGTGTGTGTGTGTGTGTGTGTGTGTGTGAGTGTGTGTGAGTGAGTTATTGTTGATATTAAGCAACTTGTATGGTGTGTTGGTTTATCATTGTCATTTTCTTAAAACAAATATAGACTATCTTACAGGGCTGATTATAAAGGAGCCCAGTTGTCAATGCCCATCTCTCTCTCTCTCTCTCTCTCTCTCTCTCTCCAACTGTATTTAAGTGAATTTTTTAAAACTTTCAATCGTAAAGGTACAATAGTTTTTGTCCATGCATTAAGACGAACCTAAACTTAGTCTTGGCTTTAAGCACGTAGGATGAGTTGGGATGACTGATCAACGCTTGTCCTTTTCAAATTCGGCTTTTTCAGCGATTTTTTTGAGATGTAAAATAGTATAAATGATTGCTAAATCATCCTGAATGTAATGTTTATGATTAATAGCACATAAAAAAAAGTTATATAAAAGGCTAAAAATACTCAAAACTTATTAAAACTAACATAATAACATTAAACAAAAAAACATCAAAAGCATGTTTTTGCCAACCGTGACTCTCTTATTTACTCCAACAAAATCATTGTCAATCTACAGAGCTTCCGTTCTTGAGGATTTTTACTTCCGATTTCTTAAATACTGTCACTTATATTCACGAAGGAAAATGTGTGTTTCAACCACCGCTGAGCAATTACTTTGTGTTTAAGATCAAAAGAATTCACAATGTACTTACTCTTCACCGGTATGTATCAAGATTGAAGCTCACAATGTTCTCAGTTCGTGGTGCTGGAGTGTGTACGTAAGTGATATTTACATCGTTAAGAAATATCAGAAATGAAGAAATGTTTTATTTTCGTATTAAAAATTGTCAGGAGTTTGTCCACCACAGAAAAATTGGCATCCCTTTTCACGGTTGAAAATCATATCTTTAAACTGGTTTGATAAATTTGTACCATTCATAGTATCTGAAATCAAGAAACTCGACTCAAATAAAAAAAAAATAACAATACCCAAAACTTTTAGATAAACATGAAAAATCTCAGTAAATTCTATTTTGATTACAAAATTCCCACAAAATAAACAACTAACTTTACAAAAATAGCTCAGTGGGGGGGGGGAAGGTGGGAGATGGTTTCAACAATCCGAAAAAATACTGGCGATTTGAATAAATGATCGCATCTTCTTTTCACTCTGGGGGAATATACTCATATATTTTCATTTTTCACTTCATTTTTTTTTTCCAGTCGGGAGAGATATTTGCTTCAGCGGCAGAAGTCGTCGCTCAGAGGAAAGGAGGGAGAGACCCGTTGATGGCTGCCTCGTAAAGTATATAATATGGGCGATCATCTCCGCCAGGACATTGGAAGCCGATATTGGCCCCCTTCTGTTGGTGCATGTCTGTTCTCTTGACGCTATCTCTCTCTCTCTCTCTCTATCTCTCTGTCCGTCTTATTGTTGTTGTTGTCATTTTCGTCTCTCAATATCTTTATTAATCGGTCTTCCCGTCTCTGTCTTTGTGTGTATTTATGAATGATTGTGTGTGTGCGTGTGAGTGAGTGTGTGCATGTGTGTGTGTGTATGAAGGAAGTCCTCCCCCTCCCCCTACTCCCCTTCCCTACTTGCCAAGTTTCTGTCTTGTAATACACTAAATCAAATTAGACCAGACGGCTCCTTAATTGTTAATTCAATTTACTCATGCCCGGGAAAATAGGCGACCTCCGACCCCTTAAATTTTCCCTCCGAAAAGAAATTTACGAGAGAGAGAGAGAGAGAGAGAGAGAGAGAGAGAGAGAGAGAGAGAGAGAGAGAGAGAATATAAACTCGGGTGAGAGCTTAAATGGAGATATTATGTAAATTTTGTGGGTTTACGCTGAGGGACAGAGAGGAAAAGAAAGTAAGAGAGAAAGGAAATAATGGAAAGTAAAAGAGATAAGAAAAAAAAATTGAAGCTCGTTAAACTCGCTGGGAAAAAGAAGGAAAAGCTTTTTGTTTATTTACATTTGTAGTTTGACGTCAAAAATAATCCTGACCTTAAGAACTTGTGTTTGGGCACTTAGGGGTCATACCATTTTGTTCAAATTTCATACACTGGTACAACTTCTCATGCTGATTAAGGATCTGGATTCACAACTTAAAAACTCGAGTGATTAGTGTTAATTAATATGTCAAATTTACCCTCAGGGACGGATAATAGAACATAAGAGTTGACTACTCAGTTCTCTGTACAGTAGGTTTACTGGCTGTAAAAAAATTAGATATAAAAATTCTATCAGGACCCGATGGATGGCTAACGGATTCATGTTTGTAAGGTAAATGGATTTGACTGAATGGGTTCTAGGAAATGGAAGAGGAGTGACACATTCTTCTGAAAATAACCAACCTCTAAAAAAAAATTCAATTTCTGGAACGCGTGTTTAATTACAGTACTGGATTAAGTAGAGGCGATACGTCAAGCGACTCGGTGAAGTGGTTATTGAACGTCAGGCTTCATACACTCAGCTGTCACTCATTACGGTCGCTTAGAGATGATCATTCAAGAGTACATGATGTTTAGAGCTGATCCCTGAGAGATGAATACTTATAAAAAAAATAATAATCCCTAGTAAAATGCTCACAAGAGAAACGATTGTAGAGAAATTATTACCCAGAGATAATCACTTGGATATGACACTTAGACATAATAACGTGGCGATTAACACTTCAGAAATAATCGCTGTGGTGGACATACATACCAAGGCACATTATTTCATTAGCTAAAAAAAAAATAAAAATAATAATAATCATCCTATTTTATTTGCTATTTTAAAAACCTAATTAGAGTTCATGAATAAATCAAAAAATCTCAGCCTGATTGTTCAGTTCAAACAAAATTTATTTATTTATTTATTTATTTATTTATTTATTTTATTATTTATTTTTTTTTTTTGGGGGGGGGGGCAGACAGATAGACAAATAGATAGATAAAGGGAGAGAGAGAACACCAAAAATACTTATAAAAAACACACACACACACACACACACACACACACACACACACACACACACCATTTCTTGGACTATCATCGACCTACCTACTTATCTACCTATCTTGTCTCTGTCTGCTTGTCTGTCAATCTCTTTCTTTGCATGTGTGTGTGTGTGTGTGTGTGTGTGTGTGTGTGTATGTATGTATGTATGTATGTATGTATGTGTGTAACTATTATTATTGTATGGGATGATAACGGTCTGATGGTAAATGTAATATATGTCTCATTAGTACAGGCAAAAGGTATATATTTCAAGTATTTGTTTAGTTGTGTTGAGAGAACCAGTGGAGGAAGTATCAAGACACGAGGGAGTATTGTGAGGAATCTAGAAATTTTACGGAATAAGGAAAATCTGATGTTTCATTCATAGGTGAGGGCTACTGTTAGAGGGAGTAAAGGGTCAAAACTGAGGTTGGTGGATAAAGTAGATTGAAAGGTTATGGTCTTAGGTGATATATGAAATGAAGAATGATATGTTAAGACCGTTTAGGAATAATTTTTATTTAAGGTCATGTGGATGAAATATTAAATAATGTTATAGATATTCCCGGAGCTTTCATCAAATCTTTGCTCTCAGAATAGTTGAGTCAAGATTAAGTTTTATAAGGGATATATATACTCAAACGCCACGTGCTAGCATACAGGCAGTTGTGCAAGAATACTCGCAATGCAATATAAAGCACGTATGCATGTATGTATCCATGCATACTACTGTACACTCATGGGTTATTCCGGCTGGCGAGACCTCAACCCGAGGCTTCCAACCATGAAATCTGACGAGCGTTTGTACCCAACCTAGGTCAGGTAGGACGAAGCCCAGGGGTCAGGTCTGAAAGGTGTGTGTGTGTGTGTGTGTGTGTGTGTGATGTGTGTCGCAAATTTTGGGGAAAATATTAAGTAAAAATATTATGACTGGGAAAATACTCAAGTAAAAGTGTAAAGTAGCCCCATAGGAGACTACTTAAGTATAATAAAAACTAATAGACTTTAGAAGTACTTACGGAAAACATTTAGTGAATAAAAAAAAAGATTTGATTTGCCAATCACATCACCATTTATTTACTAACTTACTTAAATTATATTACCAACATAACTCACCACAACACACCATAATCTTCAATACTGTTCGTCTCCATTCTATTTAATATGAAAAAATCACATATATCAGGCTCCTGTTATAACGGCCGCTAGTCAGTACTGTACCAAGATTAGTGATGTATTATTAGAGTAAGATGGTCAATGGTCACTGATGAAAGGTATTCACTTGGTCACTGGACACGGTGGTCAGTGGCTCATGATCGTTGCTGAATGGGATGTGTTTGTGTCATAACAAATGGGACATACAGTGGTACGATCATCAGGTACTTTAATAATCAAATTAACACTTGTCGTTACACCCTGGAGCAAGTTTAGAAGTAATATCAACCCACCTACGACGATTCCTCTAGTGGAGAATTTGTCACTCAGGAACATTACAAAACTCAGCGAAAATCAATTCAACTTTTTTATGCTCGCTCTCTCTCGACCGCTGGAAAATGTTTGATCCATTTGTTACTTTTCCTTGTCGCTGAATCCATTTCAAACACGATGAAACTTTTTTGTCTCCCGGCATGACGACGTTGACACGGTCGTGGATGTTCCTCCCAACTGACGAATGCTTTCACAGATTTTTTTGTTTGCTTGTATTTCTTGTTTGATTTTCAGAAATGCTTCTCAATGATTCCAAAATCTCTTGCTTCTATCTTTATTTGTAGTTAATAAATTCTACACTACATTTTTCATGTTTCTTGGACGTGGACAAATGTCAACCCCTTTCGTTTTCAGAGATAAATGGTGTATATATTTATTTTTACTTTGTATGTCTATGCAGCTGATGTATTTGTCATTTTAATGTTTTCTCTTCGTCTCTCAAGTTGAGGCAGCCACCTGACTCTTCTAAACATAAAGGGAAAGGAAAAGAGACCAATAATGAGTCTGAGACCGAGGAAGTGATAAAGGTAAGACATAAAAAAAAATAAAAAGAGAAATAATTAAACAAAGATGGAAGAGTGAGACCGATAATACAAACACCAAGACTAAAAATTTATCTGAATTATTTTTTTTTAGCATTAGCAAATAAAATGAGAGAAAAAAAAATAAAATAAATTATCCACGACTCAATTTCTCTCTTTTTACTGGCACGGTGTCCTCAGCAGGTCCTTCTCACCACCCAGCTGTGACCGTCTTCAGCTCTCTCTGACCACCCGTGTGTTGACTTGTGGCTCTGTCTTCTGTATTTCTCTTGCTTATGAGCTTCGCATGGTGGTGTTAATAAAGAGGGCCCCCCTCCCCCGGCCCTACCGTGTACTCTCTCCCAAAAATATCTCTACGATTTTGTGTGAGACAATATGACACAATGGACAAAGGATTTTAACAACTCAACCGAGACAACAGGAGACGCAGTGTTCATTTTGAAATTCATCGGACCCCACAAAGCCAGAAGGACCGGGTGAGTAAAAAAAAAAAACAATTCTGTACCCCACAAAGTCAGAAGGGCCGGGTGAGTCAAAACGAAAAATTGATTCACTTTTGTTGTCTACTTTTTGGAATATTAATAACAAATATATTACCCAACCATTTTTTCTTTTTATTTCTCCCCTAACTTATCATATACAGTTCATATTATACTACATTCAAGCTGAATGTTAGGTGCAAACACTCATCTACTACCGGTAAAATACAATAATATAAATATTCAACTACTAGAGTAAAAAAAAAATCAATAAAAGGACCAACTAAGTGTCATGTTTTCTAGGGTAAGGATAACTAGATTTCTTGCACTCGTGAATACAGAGTGGCAGAGGCTGTAGCAGGGATGAACACCAACCCCCATGTCTAGGTGGTGTGGTGGAGCATATGTTGAGTTCAACGTCATCTTGGTAACGCCTAACTGATTCTTCTGATTTACTTATACTGTATCTGCTGATGTTCCTGTTACTCCACTGAGGAACTTTTTGTTTTCACTGGCGTACATATTTTTTTTTTTATTTGGTGATAAATTTTATTAAGTGAAATTTGGACTGTCGTTTGTACAGTCGAACATGTTGTGGACCATTGTTTGTGCGGTCTATCATGATGTAGACCATTGTTTGTGCGGTCTACCATGATGTAGACCATTGTTTGTGCGACATATCATGATGCCCAGGCGTTTCTGACTACATTGTTCAATTTTCAGTAAAGGGCCGACTTTTGTGTGTGTGTGTGTGTGTGTGTGTGTGTGTGTGTGTGTGTGTGTGTGTGTGATCTATACATACAAAGGCCCATTATCTTAATATTCTTCACACGTCAGGAGTATTCAAAGAAGCTCAAACTATCTTTGATGTAATGAGACAAAATTCCGATGCACTAATCAGGTAAATGTAAAACCCTTTGAGAATCATTCTTTTTGATCTAATGGTCCAGTTAAATGAATTCTCACATTTCCAGATACACTGAGAAATTTATGTGCATGACCCTTTGAGAACTCGGGTCCTTGGTTAGGAAATAAGAGTACGACGCCCAGCCAGCCAGCCAGCCAGCCAGTTAGGTGTCGATAGTTGGGAAACAATGAGAGGCTTAAGCTCCTTCATCATCGACACACCAACACCAAGTTTGGGTTATACATTACCACCAAGACCGAGGTTCAGCTTGCTTTATTTACACACTTACTGTAAACACACACACAATATATTTCAGCTATATGTGAGAGGCGGAGCTGGTGCACTTGAGCTCCAGAGCCTTCATAAACTAGGTTGTATTTTGAGGCGTTAAGTGGATCTAATTTTTATTTATTATTATTTTTCTTTTTGGGTGGTAGAAGAGTGGAAGCCTTGTTTTTTACGATGTGTTTAAGGTCATTTATGGCAAACATTTTTTAGCGGATGGGAAGGAGAAGGGAGAGGTGAGGGATTTGGGGTGGGTGGGGGTAAATATGAAGGTTGGGGAGACAGAACACTACATAGAAGAAATTACCCCAGTGGCCTGTGGTCTCTCGTCGCCACAGATAAAATAAGAAGTCGTAAGAACACAAGAGAGGGGAAAAAGTACTAATTACTGAACTCCTCCGAGATCTTGGTGGGCTACTTCTTTCCTCCGAGTTTAATTAGATCGAGTACAACTTATTCGAGCAATGGCGTTCACAAGATGGCCCGACGCGCACGCACGCACACGCACACGCACACGCACACACACACACACACACACACACACGGGTTTGTTTTTATATCTGCAGCAGGTGTCGACGGCGGACATAAGAAACTTTGATGTAACAGCAGCAGAGAGTTTCAAGTTCCTTCCTAATCGGATATTACACACTGTATGTTATCATGACACGTTGAAGCCGTTAAGTCTTTGATCATCAGCGACCTATAACTGTGAAGTACAATAATCATTTCATGAATTTGACGAAGAAAAAAAATGTAATATACGATTTGTTGTTTATGTAATGATGTAGAGAACTATTTCACAGCGGCAAATGCATTTTTTAATAGGTTTACGATATTAACTCACGGGAAAAATAAAATCCCCAGAATACTAATATTAAGAGTTGTGAAAATTATTAACAGTCTCTACTTTTCCTATTCCGGTCGTCACTAATTGCCAGGTTAATTGATGCTTTATTTGACGACACCGAGAGAGAGAGAGAGAGAGAGAGAGAGAGAGAGAGAGAGAGAGAGAGAGAGAGAGAGAGAGAGAGAGATAACGTAGAGTTTTAATTTCACGGCAGAAAAGTTAGCCACAGAAAGAGGTGAACTACACGTCTCAGCTGGTTATTCATAGAGCGAATTATATCTGTACACCTTTTTCTTCCTTCATAATTTACAAAGCGTCCGAGAGCCAGCGAAATAATGAATAATTATCTGTCATTAATGTCATATATACGAGCACATGGAGGCATTTGGTATGATGCTGAGAGCGTTACATCCGACTCACTCATCCTTACACCAGTTAGCATTGTTGAGTCATGGTCATTTGAGGTCGAGGCTGTTATTGACTTTGCATCAGGTCAGCTGGTGTCACCTCTTGATCTGATTATAACCTTAACTGAGTTTATAATACCCTGGTCTCTATTTCCCGGTGCCTGGAGGAATAGGAGGAGGTGGGTTAACTCTTGTACTCATGGATGTGTGTGTGACTAGTGACTCACATCAGTTAGGTGTAGATTCTTAAGTTGCAACTCCCTAGCCGAATCAACCAGACTTTACCGAGGCGTCTTTTCATGTTGAACATTATCACAAGGACTCAAGAACCATTTTGCCTGTATGGACAAGCGAACATCCAAGACTGTGGAGCAGAAAACACACAAGTCTATACAAATACATTTAAATCAGCGGTAAGTTTCATATCTTCACAAATATATCAATTTCATCACAGATCAGATCTCGAAATGACGTGAGGTGGATAATACAAGCGAGGTTCAAACGCAACTTATTCGTCTGGTATAAAGTGCTAATCTGGGAGTTAAGTGTTACTCGATACACCTTGATCACCAATGTGAAAACGTGAGCATCATTAAATTTGAAGGTAGATATAATTGTCAGTACGGTGGGAAATAGTGGGGCATTATTAATTAAGCCAAACAATAAAGTAGTTACCAGAAAATCAAATCCACATTGTGAAAAAACATGATACCATCGATGCTGACTTGATTACACTGGGGAACACACTTTCGGTTGCATGAGTTCTGACACTTGATTCTGATAGATTTGAGGTCACAAATTCTGAAAATGTCATTCGTTTGTGCAGATCAGGTCTAGTTTTGATGCTACGCGGCAATTTACATATCAGGTCGCAGATTCTGAAAATAGCTAAGGGAGGTAATAAGCATATTAGTTTACATTCATCAAATATAATTCTTAATTACATCAGTGCGTCAAATATAGATTTGTGTGTGCATTAGTGCATATCAACAGAACCGCAAACATTTAGCCACGCAGAACTCAATGACTTAGTTCGAGATCTGGGTCTGTCTAAAAAGCTGTCAGAATTGTTGGCTTCACGGTTAAAAGATAAAAACTTGCTGAAAATAGACACAAAGGTAACATTCTTTCGCAACAGAGAAAAGAACCTCTTACAGTTCTTTGATTCTAAATTTGACTTCGTCTACTGTTGTGATATTTCTGGATTAGTCACCGCGATGGGAGCTCCAGGTTATGATCCGAAAAAGTGGCGCCTCTTTATAGATAGCTCTAAGCGGAGTCTGAAGTGTGTTTTATTACATATAGGCAACATCTTTGGCGCAATACCCATAGGGCACTCAGTACACCTGAAAGAAAAATATGAACACATCAAAACGGTTTTGGAGCGACTCAAATATGAAGAACACAAATGGATCATCTGTGTTGATCTAAAAATGGTCAATTTTTTGCTAGGACAGCAAGGTGGGTATACAAAATTTCCTTGCTTTATCTGCCTCTGGGACAGCAGAGCCAAAGACAGACACTGGATTCAGAAGGAATGGCCAGTTAGGGAAAGCCTCAATGTTGGGGAAAAGAACATCATTTATGAACCCCTAGTGGAACGTGAAAAAATTGTTTTCCCGCCCCTTCACATCAAGCTGGGCCTTATGAAACAGTTTGTCAAGGCGCTCGATACTGACAGTGACTGTTTTAAGTATCTGTGTGAAGTGTTCCCTGGTTTAACGCTAGAAAAACTCAAAGCAGGTATTTTCGACGGCCCTCAAATTAGGACGCTGATTAAAGACCAAGCCTTCACTCAATCCATGACTGATGTTGAGAGAAATGCATGGGGAGCATTCGTTTCTGTTGTAAGGAACTTTCTTGGAAACAGGAAATCAGAGGACTATAAAAAGCTCGTTGAATCTTTGATGGAAAGTTCCCATGTGTTAGGTTGCAACATGAGCATTAAGATGCATTTCCTGAACAGTGAGTGATACGCAAGGTGAACGCTTTCACCAGGATATCAAAGTCATGGAAGACAGGTATCAAGGTCGCTGGGACATTCACATGATGGCAGACTATTGCTGGAGCATTCAGCGAGACTGCACTGAGAGGCGACATTCAAGACAGTCCATTAAACGCAAGTTTGTGCCTGGCATAGTTCACAAAAGCAACTGATGAATCCAAAATATGCTTGTCAAGGTAAATAAAAGTAATTAAAAATTAATTCTACGTGTTTGGTAATTCCTCTCTGTGTGCTGGTTTAGATTTTTAGCAGTAGTATATGATAGTCTAACTATATATAGTAGTAAATGGTAGGTAACTCACCACAACAAAACTAGACCCGATAGAAAAAAACCGGTGCCATATTTGAAATCAGTGACCTCAATTTACCCAGAAACAAGTCTCAAAATGTATGCAACTGACAAAAAGTTGAATTTTGTTCCCCATTGTTATGCTTCCAATATCTTCCCAGGCTGCAGTACCTCACTGTTTGGTAGCTGTCTACTACCTAACAAAATATTCTAAGCAGAGCGTGGTTTCGATCCACGGACCTCTGGGTTATGGGCCCAGCGCGCTTCCTCTGCGCCACTCTGCTTATATAAATATATATATATATATATATATATATAATATATATATATATATATATATATATATATATATATATATATATATTATATATTATATATATATATATTATTACTACATTTTCGCCTCCCGGCCCGATGTGAGTTGGTGGCCTGTGCCCGGATGGGCTGGTCCCCGTTAAAAAAAAAAAATCGGGGACCATAAGGACCATAAGGACCGTAAGGAAAAAAATAAAAATAAAATACAAATCAATGGTGAGAAACAATATATGTATGATTTGTTGTCAATAGTAAGAGAAACAATTGAGACCCTGCAATTGTGTGTAAATGAGGCAGAAAGTCAGATCAGCAACCTGTGACTTGGTCACAGTTTTCATGATGTTATATGGCAGCAGGGTCTACCATTAGACAATGAATTATCAACACTCCAGTAGCGGCGGCAAGAGTGTGGCTTGTAGGTCAGCAAGGTTAGAGAAAAAAACCCATTTAATTCTTACTCAAGCTTATCAGTGCCAATCCTGACTGACAGACTAATTGACTAAGTTTCTGAGTAACTAATTGATCGGCTGACTGAATGTGAGTACCTGATTGACATACTGATTGACTGAATAAACGACTGATTGAATGAGTTACCTTTGTCTTATAGTTCACCTTTGTTTTAAATATAAAAATAACAACAAACATAAACTAAAGTCCTTAGGTATTATATGTGTGTTAGTCCCAATTCACATGATCTGTCTGTCTGTCTGTCGCTAGTGTACTGTACATCTGTTTGAGTACTCCATTATCCGTCTCTTTTGCTTTTCCGTTTTTCTTATCTCCCTTTTTCTCTCTCTCTTACTCTTCCCTTTTCTGTTTTCCCTTTACTATCTTCTCTGTTCGTGTGTCTGGTTCTCTCCGTGTCTATTATAATAGCTAATGTAGCAGAGGAAATCTAATAGGAACATATGATAAAGTTTAATAAGCGACATACATTAATGGATTTTTTTTTTAATTGGGAGGAAAAAAAGGAAAAAAAAAGTCAATTTAATGATTACTGATTACTCATTTCGTTCGGTTTCATTTATGGGAACATTTTTGACTCGGAGCGACGTATGGTCATCTCATTTGTTTTTTTTCTTAATTATAATCATTAATGAAAAAAAAAGTTACAATCATATGCAAATTGTAAACTGTATGCAATATAATTTAACCCCACGAGTATGGTGATTGGAAGCTTTACGTACGAAGACTTAGTCCCTTGAGTTACACTATTATCGTACTTGAGGACTGGATGAAGACATCGTACTCAAGGGCTTTAATAATTATACTCAAGGGGTTAAAGTATCGTACTGAAAGGCTCAAGGGATCTTAATTAATGGGTTAATTTCTTGTACTCAGGGGGCTGGCAGTGTACTGGAGGGGGTTAATGCCGACTGTATAGATTAACATATACTTATCATTAAATTATTAGTTTACCTACCAAGTTTATCAGATAAACATACGGATCGCTGGTTCGTGCCCGGGGTGCCCTTAGTCCACCCAACTGTGGCGAAGGATTGTGCCTAAATTCAGAGTTGGGGAAATGAAAACAGTCACTTTATAGGGATTTACTCTATACCTTCTATCTGTTATGTCTATGAAACCCCCTTTTACCTATTTCAGAATCCACATTGATAAGTGAATGTTTTGATCCCACGTTGGTATTAGCAAAAATGTCCAGCCATAAACTGCAATAAGGTGAAGGCAGTAGAACGACCAGTGTCTCGTATCGCAGGCGGCCGCGACCTACACTCCCTGATCTCTAACATAATGCCCAACAAACTCGTCCAGATAATATCACGTTTCTTTCTCTTAAATATCGCGTCAACCCGATTCTGGGCATAATGCTCTCCATTCCTCTCCTTGTATATACATTCCCCTCCTTGTATACGGCGGCACACATCACTCGACGTATGTAACAGCTCAGGCGGAGGAGATCCGAGGTCGTTCATATAAAGGTTCTATTTCCCAGTGTTGTAAACATGTGGCGGGAAGATCGTTCGCATAACACTCGACATTGGCTGTAAACATTGTGGTTAAGCGGACCAGCGTCTGGCTTACGTATATGTCGCTCTCAGCTAAATTTCTATTCTGAGGTTTGTATTATCGGTCTCACTCTAAAGTTTTGTATGTCTGGTATTTGTAATATCTTTCTCTTTCCCTCTTCATATGTTTTTATATATCACTGATTTTTTTTCTTTCAATTATTGTGTTTTTGTGGGTTCTGTACAGTGAAGACTCTGTGCATGCTTAGCTATCTGGGTAATGACTTCTGCTTCAGGAAAAGACAACGCGAACACAGACAGATAGACAGACACACACAGGCGTCTTTGTAATTACTAACTCAAGTCAC
>CAUDMG010003264.1:4077500-4142500 GCA_958450375.1 Homarus gammarus
CAGACGCTCATAACTCTGGTAAGATAAGAAACATCTTGGACGACATTCACATAAGACAATTTCAGATAGAGGAGGAGAAAGCAGTCATAACTGTATGTGCGTACAAGAGAACGCTGATAACAAGGAAATGGGGGAAGTAGGACTAGGAATAAATCAGATTACTAAAGTCATGAAGATTATTTTTAATCTCCAGCGAGAAGTTTGGAGCAAAAAAAATACGGACGTCAAACACGGCAAACTCACAACACGAAAAGATATTCAGAAATTAAGTCTCAGTGTCTCAGCTGATGATGGCTAGGTAGGATGGCTGGTGAAATATTCCTCAGAAACTAATTATTTTTAAAGATTATAAAGAAAAAAAACCCTGCAATGCTTTTATGTGATTATTTTATAGTAATCTTTTGTTGAGATGTACAAGATTAATAAAAAGATCTCTGAAGTATTTTACAACGAGGTAGCAAGTTCTTGTTTACAGAGTCGTTACCACAGGGGATAATTCTGAAATCTTGACGTAACAACAGAACTTCAGCACTGTAATAATATTGAGTATTAAGAATTTTTTTTTTATATTACTCAAATAATTATGAAACGTTTGTAACATATGGATAAAGATTTGTCTTGTTAGTTTTCATTTGTTTCATACAGTTCTATTTGTTATTAGAATGGTATATATGTTAATCCAGAACCACTAAGCGAAATTGGGTTACTGAATATTATACACTACAGCATAACACTGGTTTATAATATCACCTACCACAACACAACATTGGTTTATAACACCATCTACCACAACATAATGCTCGTTTATGACTCCACAACACAACACAATGCAACGCAACGCAACGCAACGCAACGCAACACATGAAGGCATCTGACGGCGACCAGATCATAGTGGCAGAGGTAAACACACCATTTCTTTAGCAATTAATTAAAAATGGTATTTAGAAGCAGCTGTGATAGGCCATTTACTACCTATCACTGAAGTCATAATCTCCTGTTGTACTGTACTATCTTTTTTTCTCTTTTTCTCTCTTTCTCGTTCACTTTGTCTTTTATCTCTTCGTTTCTCCCAGGCTCTGTTCTTCCCTTTCTTCCATAATACCACATTCAAGCTCTCTCTCTCTCTCTCTCTCTCTCTCTCTCTCTCTCTCTCTCTCTCTCTCTCTCTCTCTCTCTCTCTCTCCTTTCCATCCTTCTCTCCATCTTGCCCCTCCTTCCCTCCATCTTACCTCCCGCTTCCTTCCCTCTCTCCAAGTTTGCCACCCTCCCTCATTCCCTCGTTACTTCCGTCCACCATATTCACCCATTCCTCATTCCCTGTTTCCTCATTACAAACACTGACCTCAATCCCTCCCTCCTTTCTTTCCACCCTCCATAATTCCTTAACCCCTTCTCTGACATCCTTCCCTCCTCCATCTATCCTTCCCTCGCTCCCTCCTACCCACACATCCATCAACTTGGCGTTCGCTGTCCCCTGGAAAACACTACTTGTCTCTTAAACTCCGGGGTAATGGCTGTACACTAGGGAGTGACAGTTTTGCAAAAGTTTTCAAAATCTAATTGCTTGGGTTGGATTATTTGTCCATCGGCCACGCTAATTCCGAATATGTTTGAGTTTTTTACATCATTGCATTAGAAGGTTTGTGGACACTTTTGGGTTTGGCATGAAAAACGCGAAAAAACTGTAAATAATAAAGGGACTGGCAATGTGGCACAACCTGTTAAAATCAAGTTATTGAATTAGATTATTCGACTACTGTGTACACTGGTTCATAATATGCTATTGTTTTACAACTCAATGCGCTCCAAATTATGCCGATATTTTTGCTGCAAGTCACCACATACGTATATTTCGAAAACCAGGGCCCAATATTACCAACGGCGTGGATAGATGCGGAGGGAGACGATGATGAGGTTCGAGGCTCATCTTCAGCTTCCCGTTCTTCGTTTTCTTCCTTTTCTGTTTCTGTCCATTTCCCTTCATCATCATCGTCTCCCTCCGCATCCTCCACAGGTCGTGGACTCTCATTTTCACCCTGATTTCAGAGATAGTGGGGACAGTGGCCTTCCTATACACATCCAGTACCTTCTCAGTCACCTTGTTGGTGGCATCCATATAATCAAAAGCATTTGTTCTTCTCCTTAACCTCTCGTTTTCTGCTTCATAAGCCAGGGCACTTCCAACTTCCTTGTTCAGAGGCAACTTGTTAGATGGCAGAGGCATCCGAACCCCGAACACCTTATCGTTACCCTGGCGCAGCTGAGTGGTGCTAATCTTAGGACGACCCATCTTGGTGGCGGCCCTTTGAACTAACTGCAAAACAACACAGAAAAAACAACTTTCAGCACTTCAATATCACCACCTATTGAACAATATTTTATTCAAAAGTACGGACTGAGATTTTGTCCTTAACTGTCCAAGTCAAGCTACTTGGGCTGAATTCGTTGATCAGTCCTGGGACGAATATTACCAACGGCGTGAATAGATTCCGTGGAATAAATTCAGGGCATTCCCGTCCAGGGAGCCTCAACAAACTCTGTAAATATTGCCATTGGCCTGCCATTGGCACATATACGGAGTTTGGTAATGTTCCATGAGCGGGAATGTCCTGAATTCATTCCACGGAATCTACCCACGCCGTTGGTAATATTGGGCCCTGGTTTTCGAAATATACGTTTGTGGTGACTTGCAGCAAAAATATCGGCATAATTTGTAGCGCACTGAGTTGTAAAACAATAGCATATTATGAACCAGTGTACACAGTAGTCGAATAATCTAATTCAATAACTTGATTTTAACAGGTTGTGCCACATTGCCAGTCCCTTTATTATTTACAGTTTTTTCGCGTTTTTCATGCCAAACCCAAAAGTGTCCACAAACCTTCTAATGCAATGATGTAAAAAACTCAAACATATTCGGAATTAGCGTGGCCGATAGACAAATAATCCAACCCAAGCAATTAGATTTTGAAAACTTTTGCAAAACTGTCACTCCCTACTGTACACACTATACAGCGGGCGGGCGAGGCTGCTGTGACCGTAGACGTGTTAACTACCAGCACCCAACACACGGCACCACCTGGATGATGATTATTATTATTATTATTATTATTTGAGTATTTATGGACACATTTATGCTACATATCACGATGTACTAACAGAATATTAACATTTATATATTAATAAGAACCCTAGTTGGAGCCATCATTAATATACCAAATGACATTATTTCCTTGATGTATAATTCAGTCAGAAATGATTATATGAAATAACATAATCAGATTAAATTAATTCATTTTTTCAACATAGTCAAATATATCTTATATACGTGATTGATTATTATGTCACAATAAATTTGAAAAAAAAACAACGGAATAAATTAATAAAAAAAAAAGGTAATTTGTCAACCAATTAATTAATAATATTCCCTGAAAAATGACTTTAGTTTAGTTACTGGCGTTTATTCTTCCCTCTGCTGGATTAGTCATCCTTCTCTTACTTCTGTTCTACTCGTCTCTTCCATCTTCCTCAGTCTCTCTCTTTCGCTGTTCTAATTCATTTGTTTATGTCTCCCTTCCTATCTGTTCTTCTATGTTCCCTTTCCGTTTATATAGTCTATTTTTTCCTTATCCGTTCCTCCATCCCACTGTCTTACCCTCCCATTTCTCCCTTCTCATTTCCCCCTTTGCCATTTTATTTTCTCAAATTAGTTGTTTTTTCTTTCCTTTCCATCTGCCTTTTTCATTTTATTCTTCAAACTTTCCTACCTACATTTTTCTCCTACATGCTATTCCCATTCTCTTTTATAATATTTCCTTCCCACTTCTCTGTTATCTCCCTTTTCCATCCCAATTTTACATTTCCTTTCCATCCTATATCTCAATTTCTTCCCTTTCCATCGTCTTCTCCCATATTTCTTTTTACATCATCTCACCATCCCATTCCTTTTCCATATTCTCCTTCCCATCTCCTTCTTCAACCCTTTTCTTTTCATCTCCTCATCCCATTTTATTTCTGTTTTCGTCGCTTTCCTCTTTCCCTTTTTAAATCATATACTACGTTCCTTCCCTGTTCCATCTCTCTCTTCCACCTCTCCCTCTCCCATCATTGGCCAGGCTCTAGTGTTGACCAAACCAACCGCGGCAAAACACTTCAGCGAAAACATAAACTCAGGTCCTCTAGCGGCAATTTAATTAACGATTTAATTAACGCAATAACCTTCACGTTCCGGAGAGAATCACCTTTGCGCGCTGCCTCCCGACCGTCGGAAGCTAAGGGAAGGAGTGAAGGGTATTCTCCCGTAGGTGCTGAGTGAGGGCAGAGAGTTTTCCTGTTGAGGGGCAAGGAAGGGGATGACGTTCTCTTGTAGAAGGTGAAGAAGGGAGGGCGTTCTCTTGTAGATAATATGATTGGCATTCCTCTGAATGATACCATACCAGCAGAACATAAGTAGAAGCGTTCTGTTGGTAATCATAAACTTTTCAAGGGATTTTGTCAATTATAGTTTACATTTGACGGTATTTTGCTCAGTAGTAATTTGTCCCAATGGATTTTGTTTGATGAGTTTTTTTTCTCAGAAGGATTTGTTTCCAGTGAGGTTATATCCAATGGTGTTTTCTCCAGAAATTTTGTTCAATATGATTTTGTTCAGTAAAAGTTTGTTTGGTGGGATTTTGTTTAGTCGACTAACCCTGCAGAGGCGTGAGCACTTGGAGGCCGCAAAATAAGTGATAATATTGAAGCTAGGTAAACACCTGACTGACAGCCGGGGGTGTTCATTCATGACTCTGTCTGTGTGTGTGTGTGTTTTTTCTTTCTCTCTTTGATAACTGACACACATAATGATAATAATTGTTGCCCCTCGTGGTGTTTTTAGTATGGCCGGTCCTAGAGACGTGAATTTATTTAAGTCGCACAGCTGCCTCCAACCATGGCGCAATTAACTTTCAAATTTAACTAGTTAATTTAAGTTAATTTTCACATTTTTTTCGATTAAGTTAAATCAACCAGTCTGACCAATTTGCTCAGAAGAATTTTCGTGTGGATAACATTACATAATAGCAGTCAATGAATAGTTTAAATACCTGAATCATCACCAGTGAGTCAGGCAGTCTGGCACACTGCTTCTTTGTTCACTCACTGGCTGAAAGAGTCCGTGTGTTTTATGTTACATATTTGTTATTTTTTCTAAGGAGTTAATCGATTAATTTGTTAAGATTTCGATTAATTTAAGTTATACAGTAAGAGAATAATATCCAGACGTCACCAAGAGAACTGTGGAAGCAGCTCCGACTCCCAGCAGTTGGTGTGAGGAGTTAAGGATTTGTTGGCTGCAATTTGATATTTGTTTAATTACTTGATCATATGGCATCTCAATTTTAATTACTTTTCAAACGTTAATTACTAGCTGCCTGTGGTTGTTCAAGGTCACTTTTTGGTGTCTATGTGTTATTCTAGATGTATACTTAAGTAGTTAAGACACATTAAATTTCAATTCTGAGAAAAAGTGTTTGTGGCGTAAAATCCGAAAAGGGGTTAGGCTTACCATTTCACCCACACACACACACACACACACACCCACACCCACACAATGAAATCGAAACAGGCGAATCCGGAATAAAATGTGCCGCGGTCCTCCGGGAATCGAACCTGTTTATCTATTAAAATTTCATTAACATTCAATAATTCAATAACATTCAGCAACGAGCGAGCAGTCATTCGCTCCGAGGACAAACCCACTAAAGCAAATAGTTCATTCTTTTTTTCCTCTCGTGGTGCGTACAGCATTGAACTATGTTTACTGTTTACTTTGTGTTGGTTTATAATTTCGTGTAAACAATATAAATTGGTGATTACTCTATATTAAGTTAATCTCTTAATGTATACAATATGAAAGTGAAAGTGGGTTCAGTGTGGATACAGGACGCTAGAATAAAACTTTTTTTTAGTACACTCCCAGGCAGCGTGACCGGTACTGCACTCGACCGCCTTCACTTCCCAAATTGTAAGTCAGGTGCCCTTTCACAGCTGGGTGGACTGAGTGTGGTCTGAACACAAACTAGTGTCCCATAATTGTTGTATCCACTCGGCCGCTGTTTATGCTACGTTAATTTATTTTGTAAAAAAAAAAAAAATAATTTTGTACAGTAAATAACTATTGGCTGCAATGACCTAGTGGACACAGCGCTCACTTCCCAATGGTCACTTGTACTTCCCGGACACTCTCTGTGTAAGTACCTAACTTTACATTAGGGGAAGTGTAGGCGGCATCATTGTCAGCCACTCTACATCCTTGTGTACCAGAAGGAGTTATATCTCATCTATATTAAGCCAGAGAGAGAGAGAGAGAGAGAGAGAGAGAGAGAGAGAGAGAGAGAGAGTCTTGCGTTCTGCGACCAACATTTTCCTGTGCCATATGGAGAGTCTTAGTGTACAACCGACCTGACGCCGCTTCCCAACGACCCCCCCCCCCCCCCCCCCTCGTTATGTAGTCACAAGTTCAGTCGATCATGTCAGCGAGGTACAGTAGTATTGGTGTGTTCGTATTATGTGTGCTGGTGAGGGGGGAAGTGTGTGTGTGTATGTGTGTGTAATAATAATAATAATAATAATTAACGGTTTATTGAAGGAGCTTGGCAGCCAGAAGGCTGAAAATATACAGTTACATATTTGGGGAATGGGTTACGAATTACAAATAATATACAAGTAACATAAGTGACACAAATAAGACATATAATAACTTAGATGGGGAAAAGCTCAAACTACAGTTCATTTCAACATAGTGACAGTGTTACAGTATTACAAGTTGTTGATAATTTTTACAATGGTTGGGACTGGGCTGTTCTTATAGCGATCAGTTCGTGCACGTATGGGCTGGATGCGGTTGTGGTGTCGAACAGCAATTCTCGGACAAGGGCTCTCAGGTGGTAGTAGGAGCCGGTGTCGGGGATGGTGTGTGTGTGTGTGTGTGTGTGTGTGTGTTGGTGTAGCTTGTGTGCTAGTGACATGACAAGATTTTTGGTTAGAATGAGCTGCGTTGTTGAAGATGGAGACTCATTACCCGGTGTTGGAGGACAATCGTACTTTCTTAATTTTATCTTCCGCTTCTTTTAACCTCACTAGTCTGCCTGTCGATTCTCCATTGCCATCTGTCTATTTTTACCTTCATTGGTAGTCATCTTGCCGTCTCTTACTGAGCTTAAAACCTCTGTCCCTTTTCCACTTACAAAATATTTCCTCTTTTGTAGTCTTATGCCTCTCATTTTCCTGTCTTTTTTTTTATCATCGTGTTTGCGAATTTGTCCGATTTTCTTCTACTTGTCGGTAAATTAAATGTATTTCTGTCTCCCAGTCATCTTTATTTATTTCCCCTTCCTCTTCCTCCTCCTCCTCCTCCTCCTCCTGGATTTCATCGGTGGAGGCAAACACTCAAACATATTTCTTGTCAACTCAAACACTTACAAACTGTCTTCTGCAGTTCAATATTGACAGATAACTTTTCCGCTTGGGGGTGCATCTTGTCGTCAATTTACCAGGGCATTTTTCTCCCAATATCATGTGTAGCAAAAGGAGTAGGTTATGTGTGTGTGTGTGTGTGTGTGTGTGTGTGTGTGTGTGTGTTGAGCAGGAGGAGCAGTCTATTGTGTTTACATTTAAAGAGATATTCAAGTGGGGTACATAATTTTTTTTTTGTGGGGGAGTTCTCCTTGTTGACTAAAATGTGTATGTATGTGTACAGCCGTGGTCTTGTTTACGTAGTTTATGTGTCTGTTTCTTCTGTCGGGTTCACTGTGTGTGTTTTTCGTATTTGTATGTGTGTGTTTATGTTTGTTTGTTTATTTGTCAGTCTATTTGTGTGGGTCTTGTTTTATTTGTCTCTCTCAGGTATACCTCCCCGCATTCCTTATTCGCTCGCCTTCTCGATCTTTGTGCTTTTTTCCATCATTCTCTCTGTTTCACTGCTGGCGCTTACTCATGACTGTGGAGCCTCATCACTCTCTCTCTCCCTCTGTCACTTTGTCTCTCCAAATGCCTTAACATAAAAGAGCTGCCAGCACACACAACACACACAATGAGCTTTCACTAATATCTTTTCTCTCTCCCTCAAATATGACTTCTATCGATAAGTAAACCAAAGATTTCCTGTAGTGCGATCTTTAAGCTGTCTTATCCTCCCTTCGTAGTTCTCTCGAGGGGGTTTAAGACTTTTCCCCAGCGTCTCACAGGACCCGCATGACCATAAACCACACAGAAAAGACCCACGAGGCTCAAAGAGACAGAAGTTCTCACACACACTGGTCGTCGCCTCGTGCCACGCTCTCACAATGGCGGAGATAATGCGAGCAGTGGAAACTCATCATATTAGTTCCTCCTTTTAGTTCCCTTTCGTGAATCGAGACGACGACCACAAGTTTTGGCCAAAAGTTGCAAGGCATCAAGAAGAGGAAGAAGAACTTAGCAGCAATTTCCTGAGGGCGGTGAAGACATCTTTAGTTCGTTCATCTGCTTGATTATTTAGTGACGTTGGGGACTACGAGTGTTGGGTGTTATGTATTCACTAGTGTGTGGCTTAGGTGGTAGTTTTAATTTACAGTTTCCTTTGGGAGTATACGAAATGTTTCAGCAAGGATGTGTGTGTGTGTGTAATAATAAATAATAATAATTAACGGTTTATTGAAAGAGCTTGGCAGCCAAAAGGCTGAAAATATACAGTTACATATTTGGGGAATGGGTTGCGAATTACAAATAATATACAAGTAACATAAGTGTGTGTGTGTGTGTTCGTGTGTGTGGGCATGCGCACGTGCACACAGGGTGGTGCAATGCGTCTAGTATGACAGCATTATGTTAGTGTTAAAGTGCAGGCACTGCTTGCTTCCTCTCGCTTCCAGCTACCACCGCTGGCTAGCCCTCGTGGCGAACAGGGAAGCAACTTGCATAAGTCTTCCCCTGCCAGTACACAGCCTCCTCACCATCAAGACTCCTGCTGTGCCTCTTAGTGGCATCACATGGTAACAGGGTGCCTCGTGAGCCCAGGCTAGACCAGCAGGGGATCTCGGAGCAGAAGTGGACCCCAGAGGGATGGCGCATAGGCCCACTGGCATGTGGACACGTCCTGGTGCATACCAACCAGTGCCCCGCTGCCTTACTGATTAACCTTGGCAGGTATAAGGGAGTAAACCACGAACGAAAAATCTGCGGTGGAGCCCCGCATCAGGCAGACATGCTTACAAAGCTCCAACAAGACCCTAACGACGGTGTAGGCGGAAGAGGTGACCACCATGGAAACCCAACGACTACACCGGCGGACGAAGGCAATGCCTGATGGACAGGTTACAAAGGCGAAACCCAACAAACTGGGCTATTGGCAGTCCATTGTGACTCTCCCTCTCCCCAGTCGTTGCAACACTTGCACCACTGGATCAGGAAAAGGGAAAGACAATATGTGTGGTTGCAGCCTGCGCTCCTGCCTCACCTCATAAATCAACTCACGTGCAGCCATCACTCAGCTCATCATACTTTCGTCATACTCAATTCCAAGTGACAGCAAAGTAGTAGTAGTAGAGTGTGAGTGTGTGTGTTATTTCAACTGGCGTTGTCTATTGTGTATTCTTTTATCAACGAAGCACTTCACACATTGTGTCTTTCACCATCTCATCTCTTAAAAAATGAAGCACCGCAAATTCATTTTAGTATAATTGCAGGTCACATTAATATACCCAAATCTTTCTGTTACGCAGATTTAAGATAACTGAATACAACATTACAACTTAATAATAACAACCCCAAATAATTGCAATTTCATTATGCTCATCCTTAAAAACAAAAACTTGAAATTATAAAGCAAGAATTACATTGAAATTCAAACGTGTCCAGCAATTCCCTGAGGCCTCCATCCCTCCCTCTCTGCACTGGGAGCCTGGATATACTTTTTTAAGCCCCCCTTTCAGTGCAGCTTCCCTTTATTGTCACCTCTCCCCTAAAAATTACCCCGGAGGGACCATCAACCCACTTCCCAAATTTAATGACGGTACGGCTAGAGTTACAGTAGCAGTAAGTTGTCTGAACAAACAACATTCCCGCACAATTCAACAACGATACTTATAGTGTAGTCAGAACATATGGTCCAGCGCGTTTTTTGTAGGGGACCGTTTTTTATTATTGTAATTTATTATAGTAATCTACATGATGACTATCACCTCCGTTGTCTTGGGTACGTCATCAGGATGCCCGAGCACCGTCTGCTTATCCAAATATTATACAGTCAACTACACCAAGGCAATCAGTCCACCGGCGGCCAGCGGGACCTACTCAAGACGTACGGCTTGTAGCCCTTCGCCCTGGAGAGGCTGACGGCCGACCGACCTGTGTGGTGGTCTACCTGCACCAGGAGAAGAACCTGAGCAGGAGGAGGCCAGAAAGGTAACTGTAATTCTATTTGTATTTGCGCCCTACTGTATATCTACCCCTGTTTACAGTACACCTGTTCCCTTACCTGTCTATATAAATGTATTTGTAACTATCTGTCAGTCTATCTGCAGTAGTTTAGCTAAGAACTTTTGGTGGAGAGCAAAGGACTAAAATTTCCGAAATATGGACGTGACGAAGATACCGATTATCAATCATCTATCTCATCAAGTACAACAATTTACAGTCTACTTATTAGAGTAATAAGTGCAAAGAACACATAATAAGATAATACACTTACGCCAGGAGTGTTTGTTATGCCAAAGCAGAATTAATACACTACCAATAAACGAAAGAAAACGATTCATAAGGGTACATAAACTGAACCCTTATATGCAGTAGCCGATAGAGGGAGAAACTTTCCGACAAAATTATTCTTGATGTTCGATGAGAGGTTTGATTCACCCCTCCCCCTGCCCCTTCCCCTGCCCCTGCCCCTCTCCCCTCCCCCTCTCCCTTTCTCTTTCCCCCTCCTTCCCTCTCCCCCTTCCCCTTCCGGCACTCTAACTACGCCACTCTATCTGTCCATTGATTTCCTGAATAGAAAGATTATCCGGAGAAGCGATTTAAAAGTTTCCACGTCCTGTGAGAAAGGGATTAGTGACAGTAATCTCCTATTAACCTTTTGCCAAAATGTGTAACTAATTCTGAGCTGAAATAATTGATGCTCAAGCTACACAAGTGGGATATGAAGAGCGACTATGTGAAGCGGTGACAATGCAGGTGTGTGTGTGTGTGTGTGTGTGTGTGTGTGTGTGTGTGTGTGTATGTGTGTGTGTGGGTAAAAACAGGATTTTTTCTTTATATGCTTGACTGAGTTCGACTGAGAAGTAAGCATTTGCCTGTCTATCATGATGTACTGAGAAGAGAAGAAATAGAAATAAGAAATGACTAAAACTTAACAAATGAACAAAGAATAATGAAGAATAACAAGGATAAGGATGAATAAAAAAAAAGGCAAAACAGAAATCAGAGGAAAAATATAAGAAGATAAATAAATAAGATGAAAATGAAGTTGCAATAAGACAAAAAAAAAGATAAAATGACGAAAGAAGAAAATACAAACCAAAGTAACAAAGAGGAAAGAAAAAAAACGAAAAAAAACAAAAGAAAAGACCCAGTAAAACAAAAAAACAAAGGGACAAATGAAAAACAAAAACAAGAGAGAGAGAGAGAGAGAGAGAGAGAGAGAGAGAGAGAGAGAGAGAGAGAGAGCATAAATAGATTTGATGTCCTCCATAAAAGTCTTAACAGTTCACAAATGAATTTATTACGGTGAACCTAAAACTTCAGCGGGTACCCAGAAATGTTACTTCCTGCCACGTTTCTCCACAAAGGTCGCCCAAATTGACGCCTTTGGTATGAATCATTAACGCAGGGAACCGTGAGATGGTTGTTCTTGTTGGTATCAAAGCCTTTTTTTGCTGTCTTTCCACATTTTCTTTGACTGGGTGTGAATTTACAAGCGTTATTACACCTCTCCTATCACCCCTACCACCTAGCTTAGTTGACTGACTTACTGATTGACTGACTCCTATTGATAGACTCTTATTGATTGACTGACTGAATGATCGACTCACTGACTGAATGACTGACTGACTGACTCCTATTGATTGACTGACTAAGTCTTACTGATTGACTGACTGACTGACTGATTGACTGACTGACTGACTGACTGACTTACAATGTTTGTTTTTTCCATGCAGGGAACTCCATGTAAGGGAGTTTTTTGTTTTTTACATTCCAAGTAATTATAAAACGACTGGTGAGAGGCGAGGATGTGTACGAGTGGGCGGGATGTGTACATGTGGGCGGGGATCTGTCCATGAGGGCGGGGATGTGTCCATGTGGGCGGGGATGTGTCCATGTGGGCGGAGATGTGTTCGTGTAGGTTGTAATCTGTTCGTTGAGGAAGAGATGTGCACGAGTAAATGAGATGGAGAGAGTTGAGGATGTGTGTGTGTGTGTGTGTGTGTGTGTGTGTGTGTGTGTGATCTTCCTTTTCTCTTACTAGGCATTCTCTTACATCCCTTTGTTGTCTTCTCTTTTTCCTTTCTCTTTTTCGCCTTTTTCTTCCCTGTCTCTTTCTCCTCTCTCTTTATGTTGTTCATCCTCTTCATGCTTCCTCTTCTTTTGTCCCTCTATCCTTACTTCCTCCCTTCCAACCCCCACCTTCATTCTCTCCCTTCCCCCTTCCTACCTTTCTGTATTATCTCTCTCTTATATTCCCCTCCTCCTCCTCTCAGTTTCTGTTCATTTCCTACCCTCCCCTTTCTCTTTCCTTCCTCCATCTTCCAGTAGTTACCCCTCACCACGTCTCTCTCTCTCTCTCTCTCTCTCTCTCTCTCTCTCTCTCTCTCTCTCTCTCTCTCTCTCTCTCTCGGTGAAACAACTGTCGTAATAACACTATCGGCTCAAAAACCTTCCTTTGTATTTCTCCAACATCTCGAGGCCCGAAGTCTTGGTAGGTTTCTTGTGCTTGTGTTCTTGATTGTGTTTGTGTGTTTGGTGAGTGTGTGTTTGATGAGTCTGTGTGTTTGATGAGTCTGTGTGTTTGTTGAGTCTGTGTGTTTGTTGAGTCTGTATTTGTTGAGTCTGAATGTGTTTATTAGACTTGTCTGTTTCTGGGCTTGTTTGTTTGTTGAGTTTTTGTGTGTTTGGCGAGTGTGTGTGTGTGTTTGGTGAGTTTCTGCGTGTGTTTGTTGAGTGTGTATGTTTGGTGGGTGTGTTTTTTTTTTGAGTCTGTTTATTGTTTATTCGATATTGTGTAAAAAAAAAAAAAATGAAAAGAGCTTCACATCCACTCAAGGAAAATAATTAAATCATGATCCTCATTTAACCTGACATATTAGTCTCTGTAGAAACTTTCCTATATCGACTAAGTAACCTTTTGACGTTTTTGACCTTTTGACCTTAACCCACAACGTAAGAGAACTTGACTTGATAGACTTCAAACATCAGTAATTTAAAACTTTATGTGACAAGAGATCTATTAGCTTGGTGCTGCCTTGATGGCCAGACACGAAACATTTTAATAATTATTGGTTGTGAAATATTGAAGGTTTAGAGTCGACCAAATGACCTTTGATCTAATATAACCGTGTCAATTACTAGGGAGGTTGTGTGTGTGTGTGTGTGTGTGTGTGTGTGTGTGTGTGTGTCCTTGGTATGAGTAGAGTATGTTTACTAGGCCGTGACATCAGGAGGAAGAGGAGGAGTAAAAGAAGGAGGAGGAGTAGGAGTAGAAGAAGAAGAAGGAGGGGGAGAAGGAAGAAGAGTGGGGGGGGGGGGGGGTGTCTCAAAGCAGTCAAGCTCTAGCGAGGATCAAGCGCTTGAGCTGTCTGGGAACTGCCGTCGTCAGTGGGTGAGATATAAGGCGCTTAGTCCACCTTGGCGGATGCTATCGCAGGTCGAGTGTGACGCGTATGTGGGGGGGTGAGAGAGAGAGAGAGAGAGAGAGAGAGAGAGAGAGAGAGAGAGAGAGAGAGAGAGAGAGAGAGAGAGAGAGAATTACCGGTAATCATTAGAATCTAGGAAACAGAATACACAGGTAAGGAATGGGATGAGGAAGATATAAAAACTGATAAATGGGAAGTAGATGATAGGTTCCTCATGCAAGAGAACCTCGGGTAAGCGAAGGTCGATCAAAAGGAATGGATAAATGGAGCATATAGAAGGACAAGGACGAGAGAAGAGAAGAGAAGAGGATGAAGAAGAAAAACAAGAAAGAGAAGGAGGACAATGATGAGGACACAAATAGAATATTATAAGGTTATAATTTTCCTTAGTTACCTGTCTTAACACCTGGGGAAAAAAAGAGTTATGTAAGGTGAGGATTTTACCTGAGTCAAGGCTATGATATTTACCATTGAATATATAAGTAACACAAACTAATATCAGACGAAGGGAAGAAAAAAGGTTGAATATAGGGAGTGAATATAAGAAGTGATATTATGTAAATTTTGAGTTTAAACGAAGGAACTCTGCTATTGATATTATAAATGATGATTAAATTGTCAAAATAAAAATTAAGTAAAGATTAAAAGAATAAAAAGTTGAAAATTATAGTTTTATTTTTTTTACTAATTTATGGGGATACACCACTAGTCATTATTAAATTATTTTATACAGCAAATCTTTTTTTTTCTTTCTTTCATATAAATGGAGTCATTTCGAAAATTATTGTAATTAACTAGATATACATGAAATTAATCTAAAACTATGCAATGTCAAAT
Source organism: Homarus gammarus (assembly GCA_958450375.1). Classification (NCBI taxonomy): domain Eukaryota; kingdom Metazoa; phylum Arthropoda; class Malacostraca; order Decapoda; family Nephropidae; genus Homarus; species Homarus gammarus. Next base: position 4,092,203 of record CAUDMG010003264.1, read on the forward strand.
CCCCAAACTATGATGGCTGACTCGTTATTTACTAATTGTTTAAAAGCTAATAATAAAAACCCAATTAAATTTCAAAATGAATGTTAATGGTTTCATATACCAACCAAATGTTGCAACAACGCCTGATGCATTATATGACACGCGTAAGATCAAACGTAAACATATATATATTTTATCGTAAATGAGCTAATATTTCCTAAACATTTGTGTTCCTGAAATTACCAACATAAAAAAATATATCTTGATTCGTATTACTGTCTGAACCATTGAGGATCGTGAGGCCTGAAAGTTCCTAATGAAGACTTTTGATTGACCCAGCACGTATGAACACTGTCGCTCACTCCATTCTTACAACAAGAGAGTTTTGTATCTCATAATTTGTAACTGTTGATGGAATACTGTAATTACTAATCTTTTTACGAACTGAAAGACCTTAGTTGTTGGAGGGCAGTAAGAGCATTATAACAACAACTCCGTTCTCAAACAATACGATGGACATTTAAACAAACACACCCTATATAAGGTTCATAAAAACATAGCGGTACACATATCACTAAATATTATATAGGGTATCCCAGCTTCCCTTCCTCACTGCCTGTTCCCTGAAACACTGTGAGATGGAGGGAGAGAGGCTGGGAGGCAGGGAGGGAGGGAGGGAGGGAGGCAAGGAGGGAGAGAGGCAGGGAAAAGGCAGGGAGGGAAGGAGGCAAGGAAAATTTTCTAGGACAACCTATATATATTTTTTGGGGGGTTCCTCTTTTCATATACTCTACCACATGTAAACATAGATAGAATGTCCAGGAATAGAGACACATTCAATCCAAATTTTCCTCCATAGAGTACAATCAATGGTGGATAGAAATTACAGTGCTCCCCCACCCACCCCCCAAAAATTAAATATTTCTATAAGACGAAAACTAGATTGACGTTGACGCTTGGAATCATTAGAGGAACACACCGATGAAAATTTACGAGGCCCAGCCGGTTAAACTGTCTCTTATCATTACAATAAATAAGTCTAAGGAACAGTGAGAAGAATATGGAACCATGGAATTTGTCTTTCTAAAAATATTTCAGATTCCTCAGTTGTATATCTGGATTCTAATGTTGAATTACTCATTTACCTGAATCAATACTTACTGTCATTGTGTAATTCTCAATGTCTTTGGTTTCATGGATAATGTTACACTCTTATCATTATTGTAATTAGTCTTTGTAGCGTTCGGGGAGTTGTTATTATATTAAGGTAATATTCTCTCCTTACCCTTGTTGTCATATCATGAGGCGCCAATACCCACACTTGTTAGCCCGAGTTATAGGGAAATGATGGGATTAAGTAATTGCCATGGGGAGGTCAGTACGAGGACATAAGGATACCATCAAATATCCCTGATGGAGGATAAGACCTGAGCGATGACACGAGGAGCAGGGAAGTGAGGGTGTAAAGGATGATAGAGTTAGGACGCGTGTGTGTGTGCTTCTGGGACCTGTCAATTAAAAGTTGTGGGTAAGGGGTCGAGGAGGTGTGTGGTGTTGGACAATATATTTGGGGCATTATTACCACTGGTGAGCGTTGTATGGCTGTGTAAAGGTGTAGTGTGATGAAGTAACGATAATTGTATCACCATAAGGGTTGTGTGTTGACAGAAATGGATGAAGATATATATATTGATGTGTGTGTGTGTGTGTGTGTGTGTGTGTGTGTGTGTGTGTGTGTGTGTGTGTAATAAAGTTTCGAAATGTTTCCACAATTTTATTATTTCTCGCTATTCGACCACCGCGAGCCAGGATCCATATCAACAAAGGAACAGACATTATCCTGTATTCCGTCAGTCACCATCCCCCCCCCCCCCTGGCAGCTGTGAGTAATCAATTCTTAACTCCCTAAAAAAAAAAAAAAAAATACTCGTGTTGCCTCCAGCCATTGGACACCCGTCCCAAGTTCTCCTCCATACGATCCAGAAATCTAGGTCGACTTAGAGTAAAGTTGAGAGATTAATGATTGCTGTATGATGAATGGCTGGTAGGAATTAACAACAATAGTGCTTACCAAATCTCTCTCTCTCTCTCTCTCTCTCTCTCTCTCTCTCTCCTTTATGATTTATGATAGTATGTTAATCTCGACAATCATTTTTACAAAGCTCTAACTAGATTTTCTTCGCATAATTGAGTATTAACAAAGGGATAATAGCAACGATAATAAGTATAATAATGGTACTAGCATTACGACTGTTACTACTACTATACTACTACTACTACTACTACTAATAATAATAATAACTTAACCTACGTCTGTATTAATATGTCGCATGTCTTCTTCCTTACACCCACCCAGCAAACCAACTAAAATTCCTTCATTCAGTTCTCTGGTTTTTACGATAACACACTTCATTCCAAATTTTATCGCTTCCAATAGCAAACCAGAAATTCCATTCGATTCCCCCGAAATTAGAGGCGGGATAACGCGTAGGAGATGGTGCATTAGTGTTGGTGATAGACGCTTGGGTGCGCTCACGGTGGTTGCTGGCAGGAGTTGGTTGTCGAGAATGGCGTTCGGTATCTTGTTACTGAAAGACTATTGTAAAGCGATATTTGGGTGATTTTTTTTTTAAGGATGTGTTGAGAATGTATATATATATGTGTGTGTGTGTGTGTGTGTGTGTGTGTGTGTGTGTGTGTGTGTGTGTGTGTGTGTGTGTGTATATGTATAAATATTATTTGTTTAATATTTATGGGGAAAATACATGATGCTATTTATCTCTTTAATGGAAATGAATTTGAGGAGAGAATTAACACACTATCTCCGTCTTTGTCTCTCTGTCTCTCCAGGTTGATACTTCTGTTATACTTCTCCTGTCTCATAACTCTACCTTTAATATCCATGTATATCTCTCTCAATACTGTCTGTCTATTTGCCTGTCTATATGTATGTCTGGCTTTCTCTATTTTTCTCTCAGATTCTTAACTTTACGCATACACACATATACAGCATTAACGCACACACACACACACACACACACACATACACACGCGAATCTGTTTGCTTTACTACGACAAAAAAAATTGGTCTAAAAGTTTGTACGCAATTTATTTTCTCAGGGATATATTCATTGTCCATTGTTCCTAAAGGTCAGGACAGAGATCGTAAAAAAAAAATAGAAAAAAAAAATCCCATGATCAATATTTACTGTGATGTTGTCGGTCCTGAAAGTTTTTTATTTATTTATTTATTTGGGGTTGAAAAAAAAAAGTAACTGGGAATCCTCTTCAAATATTTTGTATTTTTTTCTTCTTCTAATTTTCTAGTTTTTGTTTTTTCTCAAATGTTCAAAGTTTTTACAACGAGAGAGGGAAGGTGGGAGGGAGGGAGATAGGGCGAGAGAATAAATGGAAGAAGGGGAAAGGGTTAGATATGAGAGAGAGAGAGAGAGAGAGAGAGAGAGAGAGAGAGAGAGAGAGAGAGATTCCCTATTCTGGTTTAAAGGTAACCTACAACTCTTCTTGATACGGTTCATTATGTCATTGACTTTAGAGAGTTAAGTAAATAAGTAAGTCTAATAGTTTATGGTGGTTCGCAGTGCTGCCGGGAGAGAGTCTGGTACAATCTGGTCAGTAAATCACTCAAGGATGGAAGGTTACACGCGTTTTGTTCCCCCCCCCCCCCCCCCAAAAAAAAATATTGAATGACCTCGATGATGAAGATGATTTCTATGAACAGTTCTCCAGCAATTAAAAGGATCGAGGAAGAATCTGAATTAGCTGGTTATATTGTGAAGGCTCTCTCTCTCTCTCTCTCTCTCTCTCTCTCTCTCTCTCTCTCTCTCTCTCTCTGTGTGTGTGTGTGTGTGCAAATACCCTGAGAGAATGCTAAAGCACGTACACAGGGTCTTACTTCCAGCATGCACTGATTCACATGTGAAGCACTTAGCTGCATAAACACACTCAAACGCACTCAGATGATTCAGTGACACACACCCATTATACACACACACACACACACGCCTAAGGGTCTTACTCAAGCAGACCCACAAGAGTGTGATTCAGAGGAGGTTGAATTGATATGCGGGAATGGTTTTTTTTAATAAGAAAGAATAAAACAAATAAAACTAATTTACACACACGTTAACACATCGACACATAGTTACACACAAACACACACACACACACCCTTATATCCTTTATATAGGCTATATTGTTTATTCGATTGCTTTAACATCCATAATTTTATGAAGGTTCTGTACAGAAAGATAACATATAAATTGAAATCAATCGGTAACTCTAAATGCATTTTCCGCGGGACCGAGACCAAAAAAGGTTGCCTGCATGGAGTGTTGTTTTGCCACAACTACGTCATGGCTACATAAAAAATCGAATAAACTTACTTTGCATTTCTATGAGAAATTTTCCCCTTCATTGGAGATTGTCGACATCAGAGTGGTATATGCAAATTAAACAGAGTATTTCATTAATTCCCAGTTGTCAGAGCAGCTACACACAAACGCTGATGAATCCGAAAATTGTCATCCGCCTTGTTACTAACACCGAAATGCATTGTTGTGACGTGGAATAACTCAGGAGTTTGGAAGAGAATGAAAAAAAGAAGTATATAAAAATTCCTAATTGCTTTAAAGGGAAAATATTTTCTGATTACTGTTACTCAAAGTCTTGTTGTGTCTTCTAACTGAGAACTTCTTTTCGAAGACAAAAATTTTTAAAAATGAAGTTTCAGGTTAAAAAAAAAATGTGACAGAATGATTCAGACCGGAGCTTTGGTACATACATATTCAGACAGAAACAGCCAAATTATTTTAGACAGAAGCCCTCGTACTAGAACTTTTAGACAGAAATCTTCGTACATAAACGCTTAGACGTGAACCCTAGGACAGAAACTTTTACACAGGTATCCATAGAAAAGAACAAAACCACCCATAGGACAATACATCTAAAAAATAAAAAATAAAAACATTGAAGAAGAGGACCCCGGCCCAGGGAGCAGCAAAGACTACGATTCACTGCCACAATTAGAGTGGAGAATACTGAGCTGAACCAAACCCACCATTATATTGATAATACCTAAAGCTGTCCTGTTGCCGTTCTTCCATGGGCGGCACTACAGCAAGTCCGCCGCCTACCTGAACACAAGTTCGAGAAAAGCTACCCAAATTCTGGTTAAATTCCCATTAAATTCCGGTTAACAGTTTACAATATCGGAATTTTATGCCTAAATTAAAATTATCAGTTTAGAATCAGGTTTGTATTACTCATATCGCTCTTCGTGTATCTTCATATAGGAATTATATTGGGTTTTAGGAGATAATTTAATTTTAATGTATATAATAATAATAATAATAATAATAATAATAATAATAATAATAATAATAATAATAATAATAATAATAATAATAATAATAATAATAATAATAATAATAATAATAATAATATCCTAGAAAATCCTTACCCCCCCGCCCCTCCTTCTTCATTAACCTATACCATCAACAATAATATATTTTCCCTCCTAAATAAATCAGAATAACAAGAATTTCCTTTAATATTAAAAGAGACAAGCTGCCTCTCCTTCACACCCAAAAAGCTTAATTCATTTACTAGGAAGCCACTTAGCTGAATGAAAGCTATACCGAAAAAAATATCTAATTTTTCTCACGTGTTACATTTCACCATCATGAACTGAAAAACGGATTATTTTACTTATAAATTCACTCTCTTTAATTCCACCTGAACCTGATAGACGCATCGATGTTGAAATGCTCTAATTGTAAAATGTTTGGCCGTTAAATTGACAATACATTCGGACAAATAAAAATGGGTCGGCCCCCACCGTGCCAATCACTGCGTTTTGTTCTTGTCAGCGGTGCTCTGAAGGGTGTAGGGATGGGTGTGGTGGAGGGTGCGGTGTAGGGGTGTAGTGGAGGGTGCGGTGTAGGGGTGTAGTGGAGGGTGTGGTGGAGGGGTGTAGTGGAGGGTGTGATTGAGGGGTGTAGTGGAGGGTGTGGTGGAGGGGTGTAGTGGAGGGTGTGGTGTAGGGGTGTAGTGGAGGGTGTGGTGGAGGGGTGTAGTGGAGGGTGTGGTTGAGGGGTGTAGTGAACGTGGAGGAAAGTTTCATATATATATCTAAACACTCTCCATTGTCTTCCGGAACTAACATGTATAACTAAGAAATATAAGGACGTTTGGAAATGAAGACGAAATACCATAAAGGATCCCTTGAGGTATTATTAGTGCACACACACACACACACACACACACACACACACCCGAAGAGATTTTTAAAAACTATCTGGGTTTACCCTTCAGGCGTCACGGGGAGAAGGGTGAGAGTGATGGGGAGGAGTGAGGGGGAGGAGTGAGGGGGGAGGAGTGAGGGGGAGGAGTGAGGGGGGAGGAGTGAGGGGGAGGGGGAGGAGTGAGGGGGAGGAGTGAGAGTGAGGGGGAGGAGTGAGGGGGGAGGAGTGAGGGGGAGGAGTGAGGGGGAGGAGTGAGAGTGAGGGAGAGGAGTGAGGGGGAGGAGTGAGGGGGAGGGGGGAGGAGTGAGGAGGAGGAGTGAGAGTGAGGGGGAGGAGTGAGGGGGAGGAGTGAGAGTAAGGGGGAGGAGTGAGGGGGGAGGAGTGAGGGGGAGGAGTGAGGGGGGAGGAGTGAGGGGGAGGAGTGAGGGGGGAGGAGTGAGAGTGAGGGGGAGGAGTGAGGGGGGAGGAGTGAGGGGGAGAGGGGGGGTGAGGAGTAGGGGTGAGCAGAAAGGGGTGTGAGTGAAGGATGGAGTGGAGTTCTGACTAGATTATAAACTCAAAATCTATGAATCCCAGAAACTGATATTACCCCCAAAAATATTCGTCCTTTCCTGAACTACAGTTTTAGTAATACTCAGAAACCCTTAATTATATATCCTGAAATATATTACTTTTCTGTCTAACATTTTTTTTTGGGGGGGGAATAGTTTAATCACCCTTTCACAATTAATCCTTTATAAATATTTTAATTAACCTCTTTTCTCTAGATAATATTTTAGAAGTATCAAGACTCCCTAGAATGTTGAGCGAGTATTACATATGAAAATTTCTAGAACTGGTAAAAATATTTCAGCAGAGTTCAGCCAACCGTACATCAGTGGCTTCCTGACCCACACCACCGCCGGCTTAACCACACATAACTTAAATGCTAACCTACGACTCTTGAAGGTGGGCGGCTGAGGGAGAGGGTGGAGGGGGTGAGGGGGGGGGGGGTGCCGGCCAGGAATTGGATTCTAAAACATTAATATATTCATTTTTCCCTCCGTAATTGGTGATGAGGGTCGAGGACAATTACTGCAGTCTCAACGTAGTTAGAGGCACAATTTAACACTACATGTTGGCTCTTAAACATGAATACGTATATTTTATTTTCCTCGTTACTAGTAATGAGAGAAAGGGATCTAGTTTAGGTAGTTTTCAATGTGATTTCAGTGATATTCTTACAACCATCTTTGTCACAGGAAAAGAGTACATGTAAGGTACCTTCTACAGGTACCAGTTAGAGGAGAATTCTTATTGTTTAAGAATCTGGGCTCAGATACGTAACCAACCTCCTCGCTCGGCTGGCAAGTGAAATGGATCGGAAGCTCCTAATATGTCCAACCCAAACTAACCTAACCACCAGGGTTAGGGCCACTCGTAAGATTCTCATGCCTGATTGATGCCAACCTTGAGGGTTAGACTGGTACCTCTAGGACTAGGGAAAATTAGGTCGGACCTACTCTTCCTCACTCGCTCACTAGAGCGTGGAACACCATGATCTCCCAGTCGCCATACTCAACATCTGTGGCTTCAACAAAACGCTTTTATTTTCCTTATTATCCTGCTCCTGTAATATATATATATATATATATATATATATATATATATATATATATATATATATATATATATATATATATATATATATATATATATATATTCTCATTTTACTGTTAATATAAACATATATTACTAAGAAAGATATCGAGAGAGAGAGAGAGAGAGAGAGAGAGAGAGAGAGAGAGAGAGAGAGAGAGAGAGAGAGAGTAGATTAAGATAGGCTTGGAGCCCAATTCAAGAACTGAGCAAAATGACTGATCATTATCAGTCATATTAATGATGTGTCCCAGCAGTGAGAGAAACTGGAATATTCGTAGTTAATAATATATCACAGCCTTCATCATCGTAAACTCAGTTATGGCTTCAAATTAAGGCTATTAGAGGTACTCAGATGATCTTCAGCGCCAGTACTAATTCTTGGTAGAATCAGAGTTAATGCAGTTACCTACGTGTCGCCTCACTATAAACTTAAAGTTATCATCAAAAGTCAGAAAAGAGTCAACGGTTAGTTATCATCAAGTCGGGAGTCTGAGGCACTGGCGGAGGTCATAAGTTTTGCCAAGAAAAATAATTTGTCTTCAAGTCTCTCTACAAATATCATCACTGACATACGTGAGTTGATGCAGCAACTAAAAGGACAAAAGTTTTCTATAAAAGTTTAATAAAATTGTTGGCCAAGTAACAATGGAGACATACAGACGAACTTTATTTAAAATAATTGTAAAGGTGAAACAGAAACGCGTTAATATTTTTATTCTATCTAATAAGATTTTTACTATTATATGCCAAAGACGGACCATATCGCTACAGGTTTATAGTCTGACAACCTGACTAAAATATTGTGCATGGAACACTGGACAACACATGAGACTATACAGTGAGGGTGAAGTCTGTCTCGAAGCTCTATGTTGCGTAAAAAAGTTGTGGAAAATAATATAGAGGCAAAGAACAGGAAGAGCTACGGCTACACTCTCCAACACGACGCTCAGAACATATATATATATATATATGCTGATAACCACAAGGAAAGAAGAAAACACGAAGTTCCCAAGCGCTTTCGTGTAATTCACATCTTCAGGGGTGAGTACAGACTAAGGAGAAGTACATAACAAGGTATATATATATACAGATGAGGGTGAGATCAAGTCCACAATGGTCAGGTATTAATGACCCTACTAATCATCAAAAAGTACCGCAGCAGTCGGTAATCAGGTCAGAGGGTAAGATGACCCAACCTTCTCACCTGGTTACAAATCTTCTAAATTACGAAATTATCCAGTTTGTACATACCATTACTCAAATTCATGTTGACGGATTCGGTATGTTTAATGACACTGGATTCTATAATGTTCCTGCTGTCAATTGAATTCCAAGGTAATACTGAGGAGGCATTATCCCAGTCAATGCAATGCTTATTATCACTCAAATGAACAAACAGAGCATTGGATTCCTGGCCTGTTCTAACACTATATTTATGTTGTTAAATCTAGTTACAAGATCTTTACCTGTCTGGCCTACATAAAACATATTACATTTCTCGCAAGGAACCTTATAAATGCAGCCACTTGTATTGCTGGGAGAGTTCTTGATTAACATTTGTTTAACAGAGCATGAGTTTTTAAATGCCACATTGACGTTCCAGATTTTTAGTTGTAAAGGAATTCCTTGGTTATGTAACCGAATATTTGGGTTCTACTACCGTCTACTAACGTAAGATCAAAGCTTAAATAATAACTTCTTCCTGTTTTAGAGAAAGGTACTGATACCTCGCAAAATTTCAGACGTCTGTGATCATTCTCGGGGCTATTTACGTAAGCATACCAAGACTCGGCTCTATCTTAAAAATCTGAGACGTTCATAATAAAGACCTTTAGCGGTTACCTGAGGGCAGAGTCACTTGGGTCATCCCACTAAAATTTCCCCCAAATTAATCACTTTATCCTAAAAACTGTAGTTGTCTATGGCTAACAGACAGACAGAAAGATATAGTAAACATCCCCAAGATCGCAGAGTAAGTGAAATGCGGGTGGGTATGTCCGTAGACTTACACATACAATGGCTAAGCAAATTGGGTAGACGGTGAGCGAATTACTGTCACTGAAAGGCGTTTATTAACTAACATACAGTATATATATATATATATATATATATATATATATATATTATATATATATATATATATATATATATATATATATATATATATATATATATATATATACATATATATATATATTTCATGAGCCCAATAAAGCACGCGGACTTCTACAATCAACACCTGGTGGTCCAGCGGTTAGCGTTCCCTGGTCACAGTCATAGGCTTGTGAGCCGTGGGTTCGAATATCAACAAGTTCTCGCCAGAAGTTACATTTCATTTGGGAAAGGAACAGAACCAGTGTTAAACAGAGGTGAACAGTGCTTAAGTCAGTGAGAACAACTCAACAGTAACAGTCGTAACCAAGTTAACCTTCGCACAGTGAGGTCCCAGGTACCCAGTGATAACGGCCCGTGAGACCCAACAACAACCAGCGATGTGTTAATCCGTCTACGATAGGAAGGCCTAAGACCAAACCTCACTCATATAACACCATCTGTGAGGGAATTACTACACCACATGTCCCTCATAACACCATATGTGAGGGAATTACTACACCACGTCAAGTCCCTCATCACACCATCTGTGAGGGAATTACTACACCACGTGAGGTCCCTCATAGCACCAGGGTCAAACTGTTGTGGATCCCCTCTCACATAGGCCTCATAAAACATGACAGAGTTGATGCCCTCGCCAAACTCGCGTCTAACAAAGACACCGTTGAATACAATTTGGGTCTGTCAAAAAGAACCCTTAAAACTGTAATTAGGAAAGAACTTATTGATGAGTTTGACGCAAGTAGACAAGTGCAAACAGGCACTAGTCAATCCATAGTTTACCATGATGAGATGTATCAAGTGAAACACGTTTATGGAGCAAGTAACAAGATCACTAGATTACAAGATGTTGTAACAGCTAGATTAAGGTTAGGATATAAGTACCTTTGGCAGTATGTTCCTCAAGCAGATGTAAACAAAACTAAATGTAAAGTGTGTGGCCATACATATGGCCACACACTTGAACACTACGTCCTCGACTGTGTGAAGATAGAACCTTTTAGGGACAGGTCCAAGCACACTGTGTGTGAAATGGCACAACACTTCATCTCTAATGGCAAGATAGCCGACATATTAAGATTGTATCCACTTTTTTGCACTTAGTATCTATGTCAGTTCTCATGTACAGAACCAAATACGCAATGTGCTTGAATACCTCCCACGTAAATGTGAATAACAAAGTGTGAGGCCAGACATACTGCCTCACACGCCTGTTCTCACGCATTTGTGAATAAGTTACCCTTTATGTATAGAACTAAACAAATAATGTAAATGAAATACTGTGTAACTTTCAGTGCCATAATATCCTGACAACGGGGGTTAATTATTATGACCCTTTGTAAACCCTACTCTGTAATCCTTTTGCGCTACCGCTCACAGGATGAGTGTGGGGTGCACAATAAAGTAGCCGCTGCAAGCGGCAAAATCAATCATAGCACCATCTGTGAGGGAATTACTGCACCACATGTCCCTCATAACACCATATGTGAGGGAATTACTACACCTCGTCAAGTCCCTCATCACACCATCTGTGAGGGAATTACTACACCACGTGAGGTCCCTCATAGCACCATCTGTGAGGGAATTACTACACCACGTTAGGCCCCTCATAGCACCATCTGTGAGGGAATTACTACACCACGTGAGGTCCCTCATAACGCCATCTGTGAGGGAATTAGTACACCACGTCAGGCTTCTCATAACACCATCTGTTAGGGAATTACTACACCACGTGAGGTCCCTCATAACGCCATCTGTGAGGGAATTAGTACACCACGTCAGGCTTCTCATAACACCATCTGTTAGGGAATTACTACACCACGTGAGGTCCCTCATAACGCCATCTGTGAGAGAATTACTACACCACGTCAGGCCCCTCATAACATCATCTGTGAGGGAATTACTACACCACGTGATGCCCTTCATAACACCATCTGTGAGGGAGTTAATACACCACGCGAGGCCCCTCATAACACCATCTGTGAGGTAATTACTACACCACGTGAGGTCCCTCATAACACCATCTGTGAGGTAATTACTACACCACGCGAAGTCCCTCATAACACTATCTGTGAGGGAATTACTACACCACGCGAGGCCCCTCATAACACCATCTGAGGGAACTACTACACCACGTGAGGCCCCTCCTAACACCATCTGGGAGAGAGTTACTACACTACGTGTTTGCTGTTCAACACCTACATTAATCTGTATGTTCACTGTATGTTCCTTTACCTTTCTCTAATGAAGGCTTTTGTTAAACCACCAATGTATGTAATAAGTCATTTATGTCCAATGTATATTTTCAGGCTTCGGGCTGCAGAATATTTCCAATAAACCGTTAATTATCACACACACACACACACACACACACACACACAAACACACACACACACATATATAAGCCATACCTTCAGGCCTTTCCTCATTATTTCAAGTATTTCAACCCACCTTCAGACGACATGACAGCCCCCTCCCCCCTTTCTCTGGAGAGGGCTGCAAATATACACAAAATACTGAGAGCTGCTGTTTCCTATTTCCTGTGAGACGAGAAGATATTTTATTCCCCGCCACCATTGTGGATCTACAGAAAGATCCTTGAGTGGACCCGACGAGAGAGAGGAAAACCAGGAAGAAACCCAGCTGTCAGATGGATGGTTGACAGGAGGAGGTTGGTGGTGGTCAGCGGACAATGAAGGGGGTCTGGGAGCCTTCATCATCATGCAGTAGTGTGATGCACGCTGATGGTGATGATGGTGGACACACACACACATACACACACATACGTCTGTCTCCTCAAATATACACTGATCTCTTTGTTTCTTCCTGTCTTTAAAAAAAATATACCCATCATACACTCTCCATTCCTCTTCCTCCTGCTACCCCGTCTGTATAGAGTTCCTCCACCACACTACCTCACACTGTCATGTTCTTTGCTTGGTCTTCCTCAGAACTTTGTCTAGCCTTCCTGCTTACGTCAGTCAAAAGCGAGAGGAATGAATGAGTGAAGGTGTAAGAAAGGAGGGAGAGCCAGTGTTGCTCTCTACACCTGAGTAAGTAAATGAATGAATGAATGAATGAGTGAATGAATGAATGAATGGATGACCCATAATAAAGGGAAATATAAACTGTGTTGCTTTAAATCCTGTCATTTTCCGTCATAGTGAACTGATAAATGATGGTGTTTGAAGAGAGAGAGAGAGAGAGAGAGAGAGAGAGAGAGAGAGAGAGAGAGAGAGAGAGAGAGAGTCGATGGAATGATGCGAGAGAAATAGAAATTCCCTAAGAAAGAAATGCATTGTATGAAGGATATGACATGATGATGTTTGACTTAAGGGATACTGTGTAGATGTAAGGAATGTTTTGATAAGGTAGATCGTATATTTAAACAGGTTGATAAGAAGAGATAGATCACCTGGCCCGGAGGAAAGATATGGAAGAAGATTAGAGATAAGACAAAGAGCTCTAGATTTTTTATAGGAATGTCTAGCACAGTCTTATACCCGAGTAATGTTATCGTGTGGGAGGACATGGTTGATGTAAAGGGTAAACTCTTAAAATTAAAACCACTTGGAAGTTGTTTCAGAAAAAAGAGAAACTTGAAGATACAGTGAAAGATATTTGGCTATAATGTTGGAATCGATGTCTTATGGAAGTGACGTATAAGGGAAGGAATTCAAGGTAGAGCGACAAGGTAATCAGAAGAAAAATGCAAAAGTGAAACACAAAAAAGAAATACTAAAGGTGTTGCAGTAATTGGGTTATAAGGATAAAATATGCTGTAAAACGCACGGAAAATATATTAAGAAGAGTTACAGATAAATATACAAATAAACCGTAACTTATATAGTGAAGGCAGAACGGGATTATTGTACCAAGAAAAGCGACAAGTATCATCTAAAACTCAAACAACTATTCTATAAGATTCAAAAGGAAAAAAACAGAATTTTTTCCATGTACAAAAATAAACACACACACACACACACAGTAAATACATCTTGATACAACGGGTAAATATATGACTCCAGCCTCAAGACTCTCCTAATATTGCTTATAAACCACAACTACTGTTTACAACCACTGAATGTTTGTCACTAAGAATATCTACCGACACACATATAGTTTATCAACAATCAGTCAGGAAGAACATAAAAAGAGACAAACAAAACAATTTAGTGAGGTCTTAAGGGGCCAAGGAGCTACTCTAAGGCAATCAAACTACCATTAAGGCGGACCAAGTACTCTAAACTTCCCCCTGCCGAGACTCCTCCGTCACAAGTTATGGTCTTGAGGGCGAGGCCCCTGGGAACTTCCAGCCAGTTACTCGCTCCTCTTAGCCTATTGTGTCTACTACTTCCGCTCCGTTCTGCCTCGATCCTTTCCGCCTAGTACCGACCCATATCCCCGTTGATTCACTCCAGACTCTTGGTGTGTATCGCAGAGTCGCTGGAGTTTTCCTTTTCTCCGAGATGCCATTACAGTACCTGTAGGCTCGACTTTCCAAGCTCCTGTCAGATTTTGTTACGCCTAATTACGTTTTACCCCAACCCATATACTTCTTGACTCCTCCTACCGTCTCTATATATCCCACCATGGCCATTTAACATTTCTTGTAAGAAAATACCAATATGCCTTAAGTGGGATGGATAAATTGTTCACTTCCAAGTTGTGAACGAAAAAAAAATAGATATGTTTTTTTCCGATGAAGCGAAGCTAAATTTTTTAACAATATACTTAATATATGTGCCACTCTGGAACTAGAATATATTCCTCTGATGCTGAGAGCGAACTTTGACTCGACAACTCTGGGAAAAGTGAAAGGCATCTCTCCCTCCGTTTCCGCCGAAGCAATAATCAGACAAAGTCACGAAACAGAAATTGCTTCGTGCCATCCCGCATCTTCTGGAGTCTCGAACCAATCTAAAGTCCGAAGCTCCAAACCAATTTCTGTGCTCCGAGCCACTTCAACTTTTAGGATAGTTTTCTAAAATTTTACAAACAAAGAACTTGAAGAAGTAATTGAGTTGAAAGGTGACTGGTGAAATCTCTTGAGGTGAAAAAAAAATGTATATATAGTAAATCTTTCAAAAGCACTCAGTGATAACCTCTTAAAAACGTTGGTAACGTTTTCGATGTAATATTTAAATTTCATCCCTAAATAATGTCAAATGCAATAACTTTTAGGCACATTTCTGGTCACATAGAAGTTAAGGCGCCGAGTTTTGTCATAAGTAGTATTTGTTTCCCCTGAGCATGAGGTTTACGCTCCACCTTGATGTGATAGATATTGTCCTTGAGTTCATAAATAATTTAAGGTTTTGGATAATCATGAATTCTGTCTTTTAGATAAACCGATAAAAATAAGTCAGAAGGTGACAAATCAGGTGAATATGGAGGCCATTCCAAAATTCCTTCTAAACATAAGTTAGTGTCACTGAATTTAAGGGCAGGTAACGACTACAGTAGTTCCCCTGGCCGTATGAGCAGGTGTTAGATGGCACCACTGTTCTTCTGATACCTTCATTTCCTCTATGAATCTGTTATCGTAGTTCTGGAATGTATTTTGTTTTACTCATTTGACGATAATTTTCCTATTCAAAAGTGGCTGTTTATTCATGTGCTCACACACAAAAACACAGGACTAAGTTTCCCATACCATCCATTTACTCACCACGTGATAAGTCTGAGAACAGAGTGTGGAGCTTCCTCTGTGGAATGAGTACAAGGATTCTCAGTTCCCAGTATTTGAAGTTCTGACTGTGAGGTTGTGTTAGGAAATCTTCATCAGTCTCCACATCTGAATATCATCTGGTAACATATAATCATTTGCGTTTTCTGCTTTCTTGTTAGTCCAGTTTGTGAGTGAATTTTGTAAAGAAATGCATGTAATTCACTCCTATGGAAGAGGTTATTAGAAGTCTCTGGGATGTTGGTCTCTGCCTATAGTGTGTGTGTGTTTGTGTGTGTGTGTGTGTGTAACTTTAAAAATTTAAAATGTTGGACAATTTGGGTCATGATTGTGTAAATTTGAAAAGGAAAATATTTCATGATCTTTGACCTTGACTCTTTACAATATTTCTAAAAAAAATATGGTTATCTAGGTTTCCGTTAGACCGGTAAAATGCAATCAACATGTTCAATTCTTAGTCTTGGACGCTAGAGCGAATGGATGTCGACCGACAAATTATAATAGCTCCAATTATTCTCTTCTGCAGTTAGAGAATTTTTCGGAAAGTTTGCATGAAAATTGTGGGGTCTAGACCCGAGGCAAAAATACAGACAAGCCAACACACAAAGCAAAGAGATCCTTAAATTGAATAAAATTCCGAGAATAAACAGACAGCTTTGATAAGCGGAGGAAAATCAGTAAAGGTGCAGGAGACACCAGTCGCTAGAGGCTTTAGGAACGCAACACTGTAATACATCGAGCAGCGCTGACGGTACCTCCGCTTCACTGTGTTGTTCCAGAACATAACAAATCAAATAACACGCAGGCAGGAGCTTCTTGGACCAGCCACTGTGTCAACACCTGGCCAGCATGTTGGCGCAATTCCACTTAGAAGACAAACACTAAGTTGAAGATACCAAACTTCCTACTAGAATAAACTTTGCCAATATCTTGCAGCCACATACACTAGCATACATATATATATATATATTATATATATATATATATATATATATATATATATATATATATATATATATATATATATATATATATATATATATATATATATATATATAAATAACTGAATGGGATGTGTTTGTGTCATAACACAAATGGGACATACAGTGGTACCATCATCAGGTACTTTAATAATCAAATTAACACTTGTCGTTACACCCTGGAGCAAGTTTAGAAGTAATATCAACCCACCTACGACGATTCCTCTAGTGGAGAATTTGTCACTCAGGGACATTACAAAACTCGGCGGAAATCAATTCAACTTTTTTATGCTCGCTCTCTCTCGACCGCTGGAAAATGTTTGATCCATTTGTTACTTTTCCTTGTCGCTGAATCCATTTCAAACACGATGAAACTTTTTTGTCTCCCGACGAATGCTTTCACAGATTTTTATTTTTGTTTGCATGTATTTCTTGTTTGTTTTTCAGAAATGCTTCTCAATGATTCCAAAATCTCTTGCTTCTATTTTTTTTTGTAGTGAATAAATTCTACACTACGTTTTTCATGTTTCTTGGACGTGGACAAATGTCAACTCTTTTCATTTTCAGAGATAAATGGTGTTTATATTTCTTTTTACTTTGTATGTCTATACAGCTGATGTATTTGTCATTTTAATGTTTTCTCTTCGTCTCTCAAGTTAAGGCAGCCACCTGACTCTTCTAAACATAAAGGGAAAGGAAAAGAGACCAATAATGAGTCTGAGACCGAGGAAGTCATAAAGGTAAGAAATAAAAAATAAATAAAAAGAGAAATAATTAAACAAAGATGGAAGAGTGAGACCGATAATACAAACACCAGACAAGAAATTTAGCTGAGAGCGACATACACGTCAGCCAGACGCTGGTCCGCTTAACCACAATGTTTACAGCCAATGTCGAGTGTTATGCGAACGATCTTCCCGCCACATGTTTACAACACTGGGAAATAGAACCTTTATATGAACGACCTCGGATCTCCTCCGCCTGAGCTGTTACATACGTCGAGTGATGTGTGTCGCCGTATACAAGGAGGGGAATGTATATACAAGGAGAGGAATGTAGAGCATTATGCCCAGAATCGGGTTGACGCGATATTTAAGAGAAAGAAACGTGATATTATCTGGACGAGTTTGTTGGGCATTATGTTAGGGATCAGGGAGTGTAGGTCGCGGCCGCCTGCGATACGAGACACTGGTCGATCTACTGCCTTCACCTTATTGCAGTTTATGGCTGGACATTTTTGCTAACACCAACGTGGGATTAAAACACATCCACTTGTTTATACGAATTTTAGAACAAGGAACATTATTTTCTGTAATGGATTTGATATGTAAATTCCTGACACTGTGATGATACGTATGTGTGTGTGTATCATGATAATGGGCGGTAAGTTTGAATGTGTGTTATTTGTATGAGTGTATGATTATAACACTTTATCCCCGTATTAAAACAGAACACGGAATGAACAGTGAACACAACGTACTCCTCTATAAATAAATACAGCCTCATTAAAACTAAATTAGAGATTATAGAAAATGCTAATCACTCTACCTCTCCTTATTTTATAGTTGTTTTTATTTATAATTAATAAAGAAAATGAAAGAAAAAATAGATCAAATTATCCCTGACTCAATTTCTCTCTTTACGAAGACAATTTATAATATATTTTTCTCTACTCTGAAACACTGACTCAGATAATAACAGTGGTTGATATGAGTAATTACTACACCTCAACAACTAAGGCATTTAATTACATTTTCTTAAATAAAATAATACAATAAAATATAAACAATTAAATCTTAAGAGAAAGATGTATGTATGTATGTATGTATGTATGTATGTATGAACACATTATCAGCGAGTCAGTGAATGAATCAGTCTGCAAATTAGCTGTTCGGTCGGTTACTTATTCAATAAATGAATCATAATACCATCAATAAAAAACACTCATTCATCCTATGGACTATAACAGCGGAGAGAAACCCAGTGTTTAGTGGCTAAATTTATACCAGTGTTGATATCCTCTCTGGCCAGTGTGGAATTGACAAACAACCTAAAAGCAAATTTGATCCATTTAACGCCTCTAAATGCGACACAGTTTATGAGGGTTTCCGGGACTCCAATGTTTCCAGCTCTGTCTCTCGTGTAGCGGGAATATATTGTGTGTGTTTACAGTGACCGTCAGAGAACAGTTTGTGGAGCAGCTTCCGCTATGGAGTGGGTATGTGGAAACCATCTGGAAAATCTAAACGTTTGTGTTTTTTTGGTGTTTTTTTCTGTTTTGTGTTTTGGGGTCAGTGTGTGTGTGAATTTTGTAAGGAAATACATGTAATTCACTCTTGAGCATGAGGTGAGCAGGTGTTTTTTTTTTTTTTTGTGTGTGTGTGTGTGTGTGTGTGTGTGAGTGTGCTCTTACTCAGGACAGTATTGTTCACATACATTACACAGTGATGGGAGTCAGGAGCAGACAGACTCTCCCTCTATTTCACTACTGCTATTCATTCAGTATTATCGCTGGAGCTGATATTATCTGTAGTGAAGTTTCATTCAGCATATATAACTTTAGTAATTTCAGGTGTTTCAGTGGTGTTCATGTGTAGGAAGAGTTGGGCCGTATCATGACGCGCGCGCACACACACGCGCGCGCGCGCGCACACACACACACACACACACACACACACACACACACACACACACACACACACACACACACACACACACGTGCACATACACACACACACACACACACACGCGCGCACACAAATACACACATACACACGCACACATTTTTTTGTATTAAATTTAAGGAGTCGTTAGTATGTTAAATTGCATCATGTAATGTTAATTTTAATTGTGTGTGATATTCTTTTAAACAATAAATAGTATATATATATATATATATATAATTTTAAGTAACAAAAAAAGGATTGCGATTCATATACGGATGAAAGAGACTCAATGTTATCTTAAAACCTTGAACTATTTACCACCAAGTAAGAGTATGCCTGTAGAGTCATCTAAACAGCTGGTGTATCTACAAGTCAGTATCTAAACTAAATGTGATAATGCAGCGCCACCTGTGTTGAGATCCTGTGAGTATTCTTGCCTGAGGTTGTTAAACACATTTCCTCTAGCATTCTGTGATCAGCTCCACCTGTTGTGACACTCCCGTCAACTACACAAGGCGTAGTGTTGTTTATCCCGTGCTGTAACCAGACCACTCACAGGGATCGCTCCAGCGGTTCATTCAAATTACCGAGGACATAGACTTACATTTCAAATTATGTAGATCATGAGAAGTGTTCATTATACTCATGAAATATCAACATAGTGATTATATTTGCTGATCTTCGGCACCTATGGGGATTCATTATAATCCCTCAAGGTTAACTACACACTCAACCGGATAATTAGAGCAAGAAACAGACAGGCTGATTACTTCCAGGTTGATCAATAATGGTAACTAAGTCTACCTGAACACCAGCTTATAATTCCCCCTCCCAACAGACCAAGAAATTACTAGTTAAAATTATTATCTCGATAGGTCTCGATCAAATATCCAAGGATGTACGAGGCCGACACCGAGACCAAAACACCCGAGACCGAAGCAACCGAGGCCTAAGCACTCGAGACCTAAACCTATAACATAGAATATTGAGAGTACCACCACCACCACCAGGATGAACTAGGGGCGGTTCTCAGGGATCATCTATGTTTACACGCCACTCTTAGGCCGTCATCTCATGGAAGGGGTTAGTTACTACTCCTACTCCTTCACTCCGTATCTCATTATACTCTGGTGTAGGTATTGTATATCTTAACACACATACTGACTCTAATGTTGGTATTCCCTCCCCCTCCCTCCTTCCCCCTCCTTCCCCCTTCCCCCTCCTTCCTTCCTTTCCCCTCCTTCCTTCCCAGCAGTGGTTTGTTTTTGCTAATGGTCTTGCTCATACATATATTCAGTCCCGTTGAGTTAATTAAACGCCTTCTTGTTTATTAATTTCATTACTTTGCCTCAGTAGCTTTTGGATTAAACAAAAGCTTTCTTGTTTACTTACTTACGTCGACCTGTTTGTGTACAGTTGTTTCATTTGTTTCTCTTGTGCCTATAAAATCCACATCTGCCTTGGTCTCTTGCCGTCGCCTATACATTCTCCAAGATACAGTATCTCCCATTGCTTGTAACTGTCTTGTTCTCGTCTAACTCTTACTATCTGTCGTTTCTTATCATCTCTCACCGTCTCTCTCATCTTATCACCTATTTCTTTTCCTTCCCTTTATCTCCCCTCCTCCGTTCGCCCTCATCTCCTCTTGCCAGTAACATGGACGTAAAGATATTCAAGGGATTAAAAAAAAGTTGGTCATCATTTTCGTGAAGCCACAAATTTAGGTCTTGGGTTGAAATTTGTAAACAATGTGAGAGGGTTGGCAGGTAGGGTCGACCACCGAGGGGGGGGAGGAGGAGGAGGGGGAGGGGGAGGGGGAGGGGGAGGAGGAGGAGGGGAGGAGGAGAGGAAGGGGGAGGGGCGAGGGGGAGGGGGAGGGTGGAAAAGAGGATTATATTAACTCTATCTTACCTCATTATTGCCAAGTTTACTCGGTATTGTGATGGGGGTAAGCATCTTTTACTGTCTGTCTGTCTGTCTATCTGTCTGTCTGCTTGTATTTCTGTCTGCCGTCATACAGGAACCAAGGGACCAAGACAGATTGTATTTCGTAATTGATCACGATGTATTTGATGGGCGCCAGACTCACAGTTAATGGAAAAAAAAGAGGAACGACTTGTTTCTCGAAGGACTATAGAACGGTCGAGGATAGTATCATAGTGTACCCTCAACACAGGTCGAGGATAGGGCCAGGTACCATCCACGTCCAGAGGGATCGTTTCCGTGGTGTCCCCGTTCACTCCCACCACAAACTATCCCCCTCCCTCCGCCCTAAATTGAAAGGCCTGTGTTCATGAGGTTACAGGAGGGAGGGGCTAGCGGCCTCGTGTGTCACAGCACCACCACGCCACTGTCTGCACCTGAGGGCCAGCTTGTGACAGCGGGGCAGAGGGGCAAGGGATGCTGCATACGTGGTTGTAACAGGGAGGAAGGAAGGAAGGAAGGAAAGGGGAAGGGAGAACAGGATATACTACACATGGGAAACAGGAAGAGAGTCTGTGGCTGGGAGAAAATGGAGAGAAGTGAGAGGTAAAAGAGTAAGGAAAAAGAATTGGTTGGGAGGGGGGGATGGGAGTAATTGAAAAGAAAGAGCAATGATCAAATAGGACATAGAGGAAAGTGATAGTATAGACGGAGGAGAGGAAATTGGAACTTGGTGAGATACAGTGCCAGTGTGAGAGGAGCATCACCAACAGGGCACAAGACTCTGAGTATAACAAGAGGATGATAATGGAGAGAGAGAGAGAGAGAGAGAGAGAGAGAGAGAGAGAGAGAGAGAGAGAGAGAGAGAGAGAGAGACCAACCAATACTCGTAATTCAGCAAAATATAAAAACCTTAATATAAAACTATAATGAAAGAAGAAAAAAAAATACACTTCGTCGCTAAATTTGGTTTTATAGAATAACACCCATCTGTCTCTAATATCAATGACGTGATGAAGTCATTAACTTTTAATTAAGAAATACAAAAAAATTAGGATAATTTTTTCACCACATGAATGATTTATTAAAACGTCACACTTCCCCTCACAAATATATTAATGATTTTGACTATATTTTTTTAACCAACCTGATCACAAAACGATTAACTGTTCACCTGAAAGTCAATAGGTTTAAAAAGAAACGTCAATCATTATGAATTAAACAGTTTCTATATATTTCAATTTTTTCCTCCCTCCCGTTCCGGTATTAGGTGTCAATCATACGTGTTGTCAGATTACAGCAGCTTGTCAGGAGGGTGTTGGTGAGGGAGGCAGAGTGGATGTGATGCAAGTAGATTGGTTTCTTTGCCGTGGGTAGATGCTGAACACACACACACACACACACACACACACACACACACACACACCTCGTTACCATACCTGAGACACCTATGAGACGGCACCTACGTACATGCAATCGTTAAGCGATAACCAAATATGGAAGAAGAGAGAAAATCTGTTATCCTGTTTTTGTGGTCTTGGCAGCCACTTTCGATACACGACGAGGAAATACTTAAGGGCTCAGGGTCGTGTGAGGTTGAGGGTCATGTGAGGTTGAGGGTCGTGTGAGGTTGAGGGTCGTGTGAGGTTGAAGGTTGAGGGTCGTGTGAGGTTGAAGGTTGAGGGTCGTGTGAGGTTGAAGGTTGAGGGTCGTGTGAGGTTGAAGGTTGAGGGTCGTGTGAGGTTGAAGGTTGAGGGTCGTGTGAGGTTGAAGGTTGAGGGTCGTGTGAGGTTGAAGGTTGAGGGTCGTGTGAGGTTGAAGGTTGAGGGTCGTGTGAGGTTGAAGGTTGAGGGTCGTGTGAGGTTGAAGGTTGAGGGTCGTGTGAGGTTGAAGGCTCAGGGCCGTGTGAGGTTGAAGGTTCAGGGTTTTGTGGGGGGTTGAAGGTTCAAGATCGTGTTGGGAGAATTCAGGGTCTCAGGGGTAGGAGGACGGATTCAGGGTCACATGGGTGGGTAAGAGGTTTCAGGGTCGTGTTGGGAGGATTCAGGGTATCATGAAGGAGAGATTTCAGGATAGTAGGGTGGGGTGGTGGTTGAAGGTTCAGTATAACGGCAGAGAAAGTGAGGCTATAATCCAATGTTTTCCTGGTAGTGACGTAGCCATCAAGGGGAGGGTGTGAGGAGGAGGACGCTGTGAAGTTACTAGAGGAGCTGGTGGGGTGTGTAATCAGAGGGTTGGTGGGGAGGGGGGGTCACAAAAGTCCTGAGGCGATGTAAACATGTGGGAGTTATGAAGTCATTAGGGCGTGTAAACAGGTACCGAGTAAAGAGGTTATTAGAAGGTGTAAACAGGTAAGAGTCACGAAGTAATTAGGAGGTACAAACAGGTGGAATGAGTAGTAAGCCATAGGGAGATACTAGGGATGAGTAATAAGCCATAGGGAAATACCAGGGATAAGTACAAGTTCCATTGATTACTACGAAGCCTCATAGGAGAGTATGAGAGCGAATCTCTAGAAAGGATTAGTAAAAAGCTGATAAGAATCATTGCATGATTACGAAGCCTTATAACCACTATGAACACGAAGAAACAGAGCTTGAGGATGAAGCTTTACATATCACCACGAGTACAAAACCCTATGGAAGGCCATGACCTGAGTACCAACCCCTAGAGGTGAATAAAATGAAGAACTACGAAACCTAACAGACCCCAGACAGTTAAGGGACAGACTTCTCGGAGGTGAACCCCCAAGCCTGGTAAGCGTCATATTTTTCCCGTGTTGTGATGCTTTTCCGGAACTTTTGTAGCTCTCCCGAGGACTTCTTCCTGGTACGTTAGAGACGATGTTATCAAGTCCTTGTAACACTAAAGGGTGCACTCTGGGTGGATTAAGTGTCTCAGGACAGTATGGGAAGTTTTCACATCTGGATACTCATTACTTAGGACTGCCGGACAGAAGAGGTTTCAATTCTCTGACAGGTGTAAGTACAAGAATAGGTGCAGGCACAAGGACAGGTGTAGGGACAGGTGACAGGTGCAGGTACAAGGACAGGTGCAGGTAAAGGGGAATATATATATATATATATATATATATATATATATATATATATATATATATATATATATATATATATATATATATATATATATATATATACAGTATATATTAAACGTTGAGCTTTACTCCAGAGCCTGAGGATTCATCTTACATAATGCGTATGCAAGTTGAGGATTTGAGCGACTATGTGCTGGCATTTCTGTGTGCTGTTTGAGCCCCGTCACTTTCTACGGTGTACAGTATATGTCTCACACTATTCCTCCCTACCATTCGCTTTCCTCTTCCCCCTAAGCCTTCTCCTCCTCCTCTTCCTGGTTTCTGTCTCTCTCGATTCATTCTACAAAATTGTGTGAGAACGGCATAGATAAATAACTGATGGAAATGGGGTAATGAGTGACACGAGTAAAGGTCAATAACCCAATTCCGTGTACTTTTGCCCCACTGACCTGAGCTGTTGTTATACCAGCTCCGACACAGTGTTTACGATTTACTACCAGAATAAAAAACAACATATACAGGAGTTATAAAACTTTTTACTTGGTGACAGAAAATTTAACTGATTGTACTAAAAAATAATTTAGTTATAATATGGTAAAGTGAGATTAATTCAACAGATATACTGGTTAGAGTTAGCTGTAAATGGCTATATTCACAAGCTTCATTACTTATCATATTTCATGGTCAGGCGTTTTGTTGTAGTGTAAATTGTATTTATATAAAAGATAATAAAACTTGTCATGGGCTGTAGGGTACAAAATCCATTAATTTAAAAATTTTACATTGATTTCCAAGTATCATTGAAAACGTTATCAATATGGGTGGGATTATGTGAAAAGTTTGAGTCGTAAAACTGCAAATTAAAAAACAAAATAATTAAAAAAATAAAACTGTATGACCCGCACAGGTGATAGAGTAAAAAAAAAAGAAAAAAAGTAAACTATAGAAAAAAAGTTATATATCCTGTTGTACGAGGAATCATATGGATGTAACACAATTATAAGCGGAGTGATTTATTTTTTTAATTT
Organism: Homarus gammarus; assembly: GCA_958450375.1. Classification (NCBI taxonomy): domain Eukaryota; kingdom Metazoa; phylum Arthropoda; class Malacostraca; order Decapoda; family Nephropidae; genus Homarus; species Homarus gammarus. Next base: position 4,117,539 of record CAUDMG010003264.1, read on the forward strand.
CTTGTTAACGCTGTGATGAAGTAGGGGAGGTACACTGTAGATTATTCTCTGAAGTGCTGGGCTCGCCTCGTGAAAATATGAGTCACAAAAAAAAAAAAAAAAAATAATAATAATAATTCAACATAAGTGGATTTTTTTAGAGTTTTCCTGTGTGTGTGTGTGTGTGTGTGTGTGTGTGTGTGTGTGTGTGTTCAAGTGAACCCTAATTTAATATATACACAAAACACACACTGTACATCAAGACAATTAATGGTTACCTGGAATACCTGTTTACTCAGTTGAAGGCCATCAGTCCATCTCTCTAATGGACGCATCGTTGATTACAGGTACCAGATAGTGCCATGAACACCTGACGGGGAGAGAGGGGGGAGGGGGGTGTGTGGGTAGAAGAGGGCCCAACACACACACACACACACGCACGCACACAGTAAAGCACTCTCTAAAGAAAACAGTCCGAAGAAATCCAATTCCGTTTTATGATTCCTTCTGCCGAATGTAAAGGCTGATTTTACGGGGACACGATGAATAGTCAATGGTGCTTCAGGGACACTGTAATTATTCGCCAGAGTGTTCGTCTTTCAGCGGGGATATATATATTGGAGGATGAGATATGGAATAGGGGGAGGACGAGGTGGAAGAAGAGATGGAGAAGTAAGAGTATGGAAGAAGGAAAAGGAAGGAGAATGAAGGAGGTGGAAAAGAAAGAACACTTATGCCAGTTGAGGGTTGAGTGGGTCTAATCTCCCCGTTGGTGTTTAAGTAAATAAATGACAGACGCTCCTTTACTCCCTCCTGTGGTTAGGGAGATGATGTGGTTCGGTTTTTACCCACGAACCCTCATTGAAATGCTGTTAGAGTTTCGGGTGATTGTTTTCGGTGTTTTCCGTTCACAAACTGATTGGTTATGTGGATCCTTGTTCGGTTTTTATAGTGTTCGGTTTTCTGCTTAATCGAATTTCATTTCTTTTCGTTTATTTAGGTGTTATTCTGTCCTTATACTGTCCGATTGCTTTTCGATTTCCTTTTGTCTGTTAGTTTGTCTCTTCGCTATGCAAGGCAATGGTTTTGAAGGTATGGACGTGACATTTGGCATTGGGATGTATAGTACAGTATCCCAGAATAGCTTTGAAGACATGATTTTGGGGAGTTGGCTCTGTGGTGGCGAGATGTGTGGGGTAGGATGGGTAGTGTGTCGAGGGCTGTGCAGTATGATAACACATCCCTGCCAAACGTAAGAACACCACCACACGCACCAGTACTTCATAACGCAAACAAAATAATAAATAAATAAATAAATAAATAAATAAATACAGTTACGTGTTAGTGGAGATGTAAAGACACCCCAGACAGAGAGAGAACTAATTACTGAATAAAATTATCATAGAAGTTTATATTGATTCCACGAAAGTAAAAATTGGGGGCCTTTTGCAAATACTGTTGTCCCCAGAATGTTCAAGAACGTATGAACTGAGGAGGTCAAACCCTCATCTGAAAGTGGGCTCCCTGTACACGGCTGCAGTTTTAACATAGGGCAAACCCAACGACGTCAGGTACCCCAGCTATACACTGATCGCTCCAAGCTTGCAACTGTGCCAAAACAAAGGAAGCTCGTTATCAATGTGTGTCACAGGATAATTATTACTTTACTTGTCATTGTAGAATACAGAGAAAATGTTTGATAATATGGAGCTGTAGATTAACACAACGCACCTCATTCTGCCAACCAATCTGCTACATTGATAAACTCTGCCCCAGGCCATGGCTGTAAAGTGTCTGTGAACCAAGTATTGTAATCATTAATTATTATCTTTTTCCATCAAAAGTTAGTTAATATAAAAAATAATAGGAGTAATAATCGATTTAATATCCCTTCAGCTTTATCTAAATTAAATTCGAATCTGAAGATGATAATAGTCATAGTCAGAATAGTAATAGTAATAATAATAATAATAATAATAATAATAATAATAATAATAATAATAATAATAATAATAATAATAATAATAATAATAATAATAATAATAATAATAATAATAATAATAATAATAATAATAAATAATAAATAATAAATAATAAATAATAAATAATAAATAATAATAATAATAATAATAATAATAATAATAATAATAATAATAATAATAATAATAATAATAATAATAATAATAATAATAATAATAATAATAATAATAATCACTTTTAATACAATTTCAATCCTATCCATCATTTCTTAGAAAATAAGTAAAATAATAAAAAAAACATTAGCCCCTATCACCCTGCGACCACTGACCCCTTTACCCCACCCGGCTACTATATGTAATACAAAAGTCCAAAAGTCACTGTAAAAGGAACTCATAAATAGAGAACGTTGTTATCGAGAGCACCCGAACCAATTTCACGCTCCGAGGGTCACCCAGGGTGGTCAAATAGCCGTGTTCTTCTGACCGCCGCCTATTGCCCCTACTGCCTCCCTACCTCCACCCTACCAACCATCCCCCCTTAACACCGCTGACCCCTCACAGAAAGCTAAAAGTTTCCTGACCCTTGAAATACAGCTGACTGTCATGGAAAGCTAAAAAAAAAATTCTGAACTCCCCCTCCGTTGAAAAAAGTTGACCATAACAGGAGCTAAGACTTATCTGACCATTCAAACACAACTGATCAACACAGAAGCTACAAACGTTCTTGACCCCTGAATTCCAGCTGATTATCAAATAAGTAAACAACTACCTGACATCTCACACACACAGCTGATGATCATAAGAAGGAAAGAAAGTTGAATCATTAAATTAAAGGAGGTATTTTGAGTTACCTGCCTGGGTGTTGGGTGTAGTGTTGGCTGTCCAGAGAAGTTAATCACTCAGTGCTGGCAAGACGGTTCAATCTAGGTCGTTAAAATACTTGCTCTTAGCTTGCAACCTTCTCTAAGTAAAATTTTGATGACCCCCAATTTCACCTTCACACTTGTGTCGTACCAGAGTTAAGCCAGTGACATGTATTCTCATATTTTCACATAAGGCAGAAGTTTAACTTACGAAAAGTTGAAAATCTAGAGCCTGGCCTAAATCCTCTGATAAATCCATGGCGTGAGTCTCTAGGAGTCTTGCTCGATCGGTTTTGAACACAGAACTGAAATTGCGTCCTATATCTTCTCCCTTGGAATTGAAAGAAAAAAAAGGAATATAGATTAAGCGTATATTTTCCCCAAGAGTTTCTGTTATTCGCGGTTTTATGTTGGTTGGTGATTCAATATACTCGTGTGTGTGTATGTATATATTTGTCGGTCTACGATTTACTGTCATTATATCTCTCTCACTCTCGTTTCCCTACGATTGTTAACTTTAGCAATAAAACTCATTCATAGTCTTGGTCTAGTTAATCTGAGCGGACAACATTCTGAAGATAAAATTGAAACTTGTCTTGGCATTGCCCAGTCACCACTCAGTACTGTGCTGTCCACGATACGTGTAAGAATAATATCCCCTGTGCAGTCTGCCACCTCCCCCACAACACAGTGAAGAGCAAGATAGGGAAATTTTAAAGTCGATAACACGTGAAACGAGGAAATTTTTTGAAATATGTCCTTTGAGGAAATTGTACTCACACTGGTAAAGAATTTTGTTTTTTCCTTACGTGTTTAGAAATCGAAAAATTCGTTATTTTCGGGCGGAAATGTTGCAATTCCTTTATTATTTTTTCTGTAGCCGAGTGGAAACAACACTCGCCTTCCGTTCTAAGATTTTCTGATTCGTGTTCGGGGCACCTCCAACCGTACAGGTCCTAACACACCAGCAGACTCATGGGATCCATTTTTAATGTCATCAGTGATAATCTATCTTCGTTTAACCATAATAAATTACCTTATTTACAAGTAACCAGTTTAATAGCTTACCTCTCTAACATACAAAGAAAATTTATTTTCTTCACAGTGAGTCGATTTTTTTTATTTTGTCTTTATGTGTAATCTTAACTATGACACTGAGGCATGTTGGAGAGCATTCCCTTTCGCTCAGATCAAAGTGAGTCGTGCCTTACAGAACTCATAAAGCATCGTCCCAAATTAAGAAAATAAATAAAAAAAGAAAAGAAAAAAGTCAATAATATTTGAACCTTGAACTTGGTGTCAATGGGTATAACACACTGTTTGAGGATTAAGGGTTTATCAGGGTTTGTCCAGTAAAGCGAAAACACGGATTAATCCACTACACATGTACAGCGTTGACCCCTCGCTGTTGTTGTGAGCGAGTGCTGCCGGCCCCAAAATACACCAGAACCTGACTACTTTTTTACCCCACACTGGTGAATATTACAATATATCGAGTAATCAGTAGACAAGATTATTAAAGTATATTGTATTGATTAATAATTATGGAGGTTTCAAATATACTTACGATCTTTGCAATTCAAGGCATCATCATCATCATCATCATCATTATTATTATTATTATTATTATTAAAAGGTACAAAACTGGCAGTAACAAAAGTAGTGAAAGAAATATATTATTATTATTACTACGACTATCGGCAGAACTATACACTCCCATATCCAAAACCCTATATTTAATTCAAACATATTTACCATCGAAAAAGAAAATTATGCGGGTGATTGACAATACACAACGCTTTTTATTACAGAGTTCACGAATAAATTTCACCAGTTGAATAATACAGAATTTAGCAGTATTGGTCGAGGGAGAGAAATATACATACAAATCAACATGTAAACTGTATACTTGGGCAGATAGTTCCATAACTCTCAGAGGGGCACCTTTTTCCCCACAGGGTAGATGGTGCTGGAAGTCATTAATGTACGTACGTGCGTTTGTGTTTTAACTTAACGATGGTGAGCCACAAAAAGTTTTCCCCCTTTACTTTCTCTCACTTTCTCTCTCTTTTTGCTGCATGTTTTGACCTTAAAAGAGAGAGAGAGAGAGAGAGAGAGAGAGAGAGAGAGAGAGAGAGAGAGAGAGAGAGAGACTACAACATCCCTCCCAGGACAGCTACTGTAGGTGGCATCTCTCATACTTCGCGGTGTTCAACATTTTTACACCGCAGCAGAGGAATGTACCCTACTATTTACGCTCCCCTGGCGATGGTGGTATCAGTTAAAACCGACAATATCCATGTGATCGCTTGTCCAACTTTTTGACACAAACAGTACAAACGTTTCCCTTCGACAACGGCACAGGATATGCGCTTGTTGAATATTTCCACAATACTCAGTGCGCCGTAAATGTACTTGTTGTCTTTCACCAAAAATGCATTTTTTTTTTTCATCCGACTGGACTTCCATTTTGTGTTTGTTGCCTTTTAACACAAATGAAAATTAGAAGCAAAGCCGAAAGACGAAATAAAACATCGGCACTTATTTTAATTTACGTTTAGAAATACTGGAACAGGAATTATGGTTCAGTGTTCTTAGGCAAAGACCATATATGGAGTAAATGAAATCTACTTATGTACAGCTTCCTCCACGCCCATCTTGCTGACGGATACCGGACACTTCCATATGTCCCTCTAGTGGCATCGTGAATTGAAGATAAAGATGAAATGAATCCTGAACATATTGGACCTCGATATAATGGCTATCGTCCGTTATATGTAGGTTTCAAATCTAACGGAACCTCGATCTAACGGACTTCTCCCTCCATAAAGTCCGTTAAATGTAGGTTTCAAATCTAACGGAACCTAGATCTGACGGACTTCTCCCTCCATAAAGTCCGTTAAATGTAGGTTTCAAATCTAACGGAACCTAGATCTGACGGACTTCTCCCTCCATAAAGTCCGTTATATGTAGGTTTCAAATCTAACGGAACCTAGATCTGACGGACTTCTCCCTCCATAAAGTCCGTTATATGTAGGTTTCAAATCTAACGGAACCTCGATCTAACGGACTTCTCCCTCCATAAAGTCCGTTAAATGTAGGTTTCAAATCTAACGGAACCTAGATCTGACGGACTTCTCCCTCCATAAAGTCCGTTATATGTAGGTTTCAAATCTAACGGAACCTCGATCTAACGGACTTCTCCCTCCATAAAGTCCGTTAAATGTAGGTTTCAAATCTAACGGAACCTAGATCTGACGGACTTCTTCCTCCATATAATCCGTAAAATGAAGGTTCCACTGTGCTTGAATCGATTTAGTTTGTCATGTTTGGATTATTAACTTTAAATATTTGCAGTTGTACCATTATATTATATTACTAATCTTTTCGTGTTAAACGTGGGTTCCCTAGACATTAACGCGTATTAGGGGAAGTGAGGATGCAGGACAGTGAATTACTAAACCTTTGGTACACAAGGAGGCCATGTAGCAACCACTGCTCGCTGCCACCTTTAAGTGCGACCACATATTGATATTTTCTTTTTTTAGATGAGAAAAGTACTGTAGCTTGAATATTTATGGAGATGTTTTACTTATTACCTATGAGTGTATGTGTAGTTTATAATAGCCTACTGTAAAACAAAAACTAACACTGCTTGGATAAATCATGGTAATAAAAACAAACCAATGATAATAGTCTGAGCTGCATCATAGAGAGCATAATGAAGCGTTATAGATAAAATCACCCAATAAAAACTGAGTCATATTATGAGTCTTATCGTGTATCCTGCTGCAAAATCAATATATTTGCTGTCCGACGTGTTGTATTCTCCTTATTACTTGGTTGGTATAAAACAATTACCTGTTTATTATTATTATCAAACAATTTTTCCGTATATGAAATATTTTTTTGACCCATCGAGGCTCTAAATGTCCCAAATCATAACGAGAGATGATCGAACGGGAAATTTTAATCATATCCTTCCCTCAGGCAGCTTGTGACCAATCATACAACTTGCTTCCATAATTCTATAAAAAACGTTATGAATATATTTGATATTCCATCAAGACCGAAATTATATTGCTATGGGAATAGACATAACTTATCAACCTGTCTCGGTTTTTTTTTAAGGGTCAATTAATTTCAGCGCTTTAATGCCAAAACTCACTCACTCACTCACATCGTTTTCTCTCATAACTGAATATAGTCAGTGTATGATAAGTGGCAAATAATACCTTTACTTTTTATAACAATTAATTATCACCAAATTATTGTATGAATTCATGTATACCTGTGAATGTTGTATGTATATTTCTATTTGTAGGCATGAGTTTGTCTGTGTGTGTGTGTGTGTGTTTATGTATGTCTGTGTACAGTATGTGTATATAGGTGTGTATGCCCGTACTCCCTGGCTCTGGAGTATCGGGTCAGACAAAGGTGATACTGAAAATTTATGAAGCAATCACACAGGTAATGAATCAGGAACCGTAAAGTTCATCACGGGAGAACAGCTTTACCGTCATCCTGATGAAACAATTTTGTGACAACAAAATTGAACTACTGTAGTCTCTAATTCTATCTGTTGATTGAGATTTACCTGTTGTTGTTCAGTAATTAGACCTATATTTACCTGTCAGGAGTGATTGAAAGGAATATTTCTGACTTATTTGTGTCCTTTTATGATTAACAGGACCAATGGGACTTCTAACCTACGAATCTGCAGACGAATGAAACAATGAAGCTCAGGACTAATGAGGCTTCGGATCAGTGAACCTGGGAGTGTAGTGTACTGTAAAGCTCTAACAATTAATATAGACTAAGCAGGTGTCGAACTTATAACCTTTCAAGCATTGCCTGAATAAATTTAGAGACGCAGATGAACACGGAATCACTCAATAGGTACGGCCAATTAGGTTGACTTAGAGTGTAATACTGTAATAGTGTGTGTGTGTGTGTGTGTGTGTGTGTGTGTGTGTGTGTAACCCACCAATGGTAACCTACCAATAGAACCCACCAATATAACCCACCAATGGAACCCACCAACATAACCCACCAATGAATCCCACCAACATAACCCACCAGTGAAGCCAGCCAACAGAGGTCACAGGGCACAAAACCCATTATTTTAAACTGTTCGTTCAGAAACACTAATGAAAAGTTTTGTTTTTCTTCCTCAACACACAAGGTCTCCTGAATTTCTGGACAGAATTTAGTGCGGGGAGAAAAAGAGAGGAGAGAGAGAGAAAGAGAGAGAGAAAGAGAGAGAGAGAGAGAGAGAGAGAGAGAGAGAGAGAGAGAGAGAGAGAGAGAGAGAGAGAGGATGAAATTTAGAAAACCTTGTAAAACGTGAGAAAATTTTCCAGTGTTTATAGATAGAAGAGGAAGGCGAAGAGGAAGAAGAGATGGAGGAGGAGGAGGAAGAGAGAGAAAGCGAGAAGGGAGAGGAAAATAGAGCAAGACAAAAGAAGAACATGTAAATGATGAAAGTGATGATAACTTAGAGGAATGGTAATAATAACAGATATGAAGAGAATAGAAGGAAACTGGAAATAATAGGAATAAAAACAAAATCAAGGAGAATGAGAAACAAAGGAGTAGAGAAGATCAATAGGAAGAATAAACTAATTAATTATCGATGACAAACGAATAATGATGAACCTGAAAAAGATGAAGTGAGAGAGTAAAAGGGGTAACAGATGAGAAGAAAAGGAAGAAGTAGAAAGGGCGAGAGAGAGGGAGCAGAAGAATACAAGGGGAGGAGGTAAAAGATGCAACAAAAAAGAGAAAGATGAGGTAAAAAAGGCGAAGAAGAAGTAGAGAAGACAGAAGAGAAAAAGACTTGGAATACAATGGATGAGAGAAGGAATAAAAAGTAAAATTAGAGTAGGTACAATTAAAGAAGAATAAATCAACTTAGAAAGGATGCTGAATTAAATTTTTTAAACTGAGAAAACTAGCCAGAAGACTGTGCCCATAGGTGAGACAACGGCTATTTACTCAAGTCCCCCCTCAAGAGATAGGTCTGAGTGCCTTAACTCTCCTCTCCTTTAAGTACTTAGGGACCTCACTCTCCACTTTTCCTTCGAGGACTGTCACCTTCTCTGTCTCTTCGTCGAATACCTCCCGCGTTGAACGAAGTACTTCTCTCCCCTACTCTCTCTCTCTCTCTCTCTCTCTCTCTCTCTCTCTCTCTCTCTCTCTCTCTCCTTCAGTAAACCCACAACACATCGTCATCTTCTCCTGCATGATGGTAGGGCGTCATCTCTCTTTACATCCTAGGAAGAAATTTATTCCTCCTCCTCTTGCGCCAATTTTCCGATGACTGGTCAGATGGGACCCTGTCCTAATGGGCCCCAATCTAATGGCTTCCAATCTTAGTACGAACACGACAGTAAAGGGCACAATCTAAATGGGTTACAATCCTATTTGATCGCGATTATAATGGACTTCAATCATAATGGGGTTATGGTCGAAAAGGAACTCAAATGTGTGTGTGTGTGTGTGTATGTGTGAGGGGGGGGGGGCGTCTTTCCTCTGTTTAGTGTTCCTTTGGGTCTTGTTGTCGTCTCTTTTGTGTTTGTTTACCTTTCTTCCTGACACATTTTGGTTTATTTACCTCAAGTTTCCATCCTACTACACCGCTACCTTCCACTCCCACCACTGTTACTTTCTAGGGTTGACCAATTACTTCTTTTCAGGGCCTACCACGAGCACTGTTATTTTAAGGACTTACACACTAATGATACTTTCTAGAGCTTCCTATTGGCACTTCCCATAGCTTAGTACCAGTGTCACTTGTTCCTTGACCGTGGTGTTACTTTGAGGAGCATTTGTACTTGTTGATGGTTATTATTTGGCTACTCAGTGTATTAATATGTTGGTCCTAGTTTTCATATGTTATTGTTCTGTTTAAGCTTTACAGAGAATGGTATAATGATATTAGTGATCATCCTTACCGTATTCAGAAACTTTTATCCCTGTATACTTTAACCTTACAGACTTTACTCCTCAACTTTGAACTTACTTTTTTTCATTACTGTTTTAAAACAACTCGTCATTATTTTTATTTATTTTTTAATTTACTTTCCTTAGATACTCAATTATAAGTTGCTAAGTTTTTCATGCCAAACTTCTTCACTCATTTCGTCCTAAATTTGTACTTTTCCACCATGATATCGCGTCATTCCAGTCAAAATTGAATCTTTTCCTACAGATCTCACTTCTTGTCGTCAAAATTCACCCCTTGCTTAATCATATCCCGCCAACAATCATTCCTTTCCCGCCGGAATTTAATCATTCCCGCTAAAATTCACTCCTTTCGGTTTGTATTTAGCCATCTTCTTGGCTCCTCGCCCTCCTTTTCCCACTCTCCCTCAGTTCCATCAGTTGGTAGTAGGGAAGAAGAGAATACAAAGGGAAACAAAAATACGATAAAAACAATTTAGATGGGAGACGCTCAGCGAGTTCTTTTTTTATTATTTTATTTTGCCTACCTTTTGTTTTTCATCTCTCCGTTGTATGTAAATCATAAAAGGATCCTCTTATACTTTAAGAGGAAAATGAAAACAGGAAGTGATGTTTAAATGGAAATATAGTGAGAAAAAAAATGAGTGATGCCATTTTTCTTTGGAACAACTATACACATTACTCAAGTACCCCGAGTGAAATTAACATTGCAATATTTTTTTTAAAGAAATTAGACAGTAATGTAGTGTCAACAATGATGCATTAACAAGCTAAACGATTCTGATCCAGCAGACTGTTGCCCGTATCTCGTAGTCAAAACTATAACAACAACAATAACAATAACAATGACAATAGTAATAATAACAATAGTAACGATAACGATAACGATAACGATAATGATAATGATAATGATAATAATAAACTAGGTGGATTGACAGAGGAGACAATTAATTATAATATAAGTTCCCACAACTGTTTTGCATATTATCTGCCAAGCTGCTTAAGATGTAGATCACAAAATAATTTTATCGATTCACACAACGACTGCATACAAAAAAATATACAGATGCAGAATATAATATGGGGCGGGAACAGGTGATTTTACTATTCTGAGTTATGATTACCGAAGAGAATAATAAACACTCCCTGCGGGCGTACAAGATTTTGATTCCTTGCTTATGTAACCGAATATTTGGGTTCTACTGCCGTCTACTAACGTAAGATCAAAGCTTAAATAATAAATTCTTCCTGTTTTAGAGAATGGTACTGATACCTCGCAAAATTTCACGTGTCCGTGATCATTCTCGGGGTTATTTACGTAAGCATACCAAGACTCGGCTCTATCTTAAAAATCTGAGACGTTCATAATAAAGACCTTTAGCGGTAACCTGAGGGCAGAGTCACTTGGGCCAACCCACTAAAATATCACCCAAATTAATCACTTTATCCTAAAAACTGTAGTTGTCTATGGCTAACAGACAGACAGAAAGATATAGTAAACATTCCCAAGATCGCGGAGTAAGTGAAATGCGGGTGGGTATGTCCGTAGACTTTCGCATACAATGGCTAAGCAAATTGGGTAGACGGTGAGCGAATTACTGTCACTGAAAGGCGTTTATTAACTAACATACAGTATATACATATATACATATACATATATATATACATACATATATATATATATATATATATATATATATATATATATATATATATATATATATATATATATATATGCTGATAACCACAAGGAAACAAAGAAAACACGAAGTTCCCAAGCGCTTTCGTGTAATTCACATCTTCAGGGGTGAGTACAGACTAAGGAGAAATAGGTAGTGCCTAATGACCGGACCATTGTGGACACCTACGGTATATATTAGCCTTGTTAAGTATTTCTCCTTAGTCTGTACTCACCCCTGAAGATGTGAATTACATGAAAGCGCTTGGGAACTTCGTGTTTTCACCGTCTCCCCAACTTGTTTGGCGATATTGCGCAAAATTCTACTTTGATGATGATGATGATGATGATAATGATTGATAATGATAATGATAATAATAATAATAATAATAATAATAATAATAATAATAATAATAATAATAATAATAATAATAATAATAATAATAATAATAATAATAATAATAATAATAATAATAATAATAATAATAATAATAATAACTCTATCTTTGATTAATCTACATTATCACGTACCTTAATTCTTTTGCTTTTCATTCTTTTTATTTATCTCTTCCTCTTCCAACTTCCTCTCTCTCTGTAACCCATCTCCTTTCTTTCCTTTGTTTATTATCTAAATGATCTTTTACACATCACTTCCTTTCTTTACTATCTCTTCTTCCGTACACCATCTCCAGTGTTTCCCTTAGCTTATTATCTAAAATTATTTTTCAATAACTTTAACTCTCTCCTCTTTTATTCTCTCTCTTTCCTTACACTTATCTAGTCCTGTTCCCTTCTCTCGTTCTCCGTATTATTTTCTCTCTTACTTTCCTTCTCCTTTCTCTCATTCTCCGCTTTACTTTCTCTCTTACTTCCCCTTCTCCCTTCTTTCGTTTACTTCAGGATGGCGAGTCTCACACAACACTAGATCGAGTGTTGTGAAAACCAACACTCCTAGGAAATATATTTGTTTGCTCGCCTGCTCTCCGTCGACGCCTCCGCCAGGTAAATTTAAACGCATTGCGGATATATTATGTGTGTCGTTTTATCCCCAGGGAGCAGCAAGTATCTTTTAAGGAATATCCTGTTATGGGGGAAATCTTGATCAAATGGTAGATTCATATATTATTCAGGAGTATTTTTGTCGATTTTTTTATTTTTTTAGTGGTTTTAAAGTGAGGGGGAGGGTGAGGAAAAGAAGGAGGAGGAGGAGAAGAAGAATGAGGAGGAGGAAGAGGAGGAGAAGGATGATGGAGAGAAGAAAAAGGAGGAGAAGGAGAACGCGGAGGAGGAGGGGGATGAGAAAAAGAAGGAGACGAAGGAGAAGGAAGAGGAGGAGGGGGATGAGGAGAAGGAGACGAAGGTGAAAGACGAGGATGAAAAGAAGGTAAGTGTTTTGATTATGTTGTGAAAGAAAAGGTCTTTTTTTTTAAATGTATTTCCGCGATAAACTTTTGTAATGGGTTTAGCAAAACTTTGTTATTTATAAGATTACTAGCAGAATCGCCACCCTCCGGGCGGCTCATCCGCTAGGCAACGGTAGGACGCTACCCTCCAGGAGGCTCCACATTGTCTCACTGTTCAGTCCACAAAACTTCTTCTTCCATCAATAGTTCATTAGCGGTGTATGTAAGTTCCACCATGCTTTTCACTACAACGGTACAGCAAGGTATATTTTTTTAGCATTAGACTGATATTATTTTATTGTCTAATCATCACTACATATAACACCATCCGTCATCATCACTACATATAACACCATCCATCATCACTACAGATCGGTAAACTAGTTTCCGAGATTCTCGTGCGGACACACCACAAACAAACAGACATACTTCTTTGTTTTATATCGATAGATTCTATAAATATTACTTCCAGGAAAAGTTTGATAAGATGTTTAACAAGACCTTGGCTACCATAGGAAAAGTGTTCCATCTCAGCGTTGTATTATAAACGGCATTTATATTACTTCAAGGCATCACGTATGTAAAGTAACTTGGCCGATTCTTCCTCAAATATCACAGTCTTGTTTAAGTGACGTCGAGTTTCAAGTACATATCACGCACTTGCAAATGTTTTCAATATTATATGTTGCATTTTACTAAACTAATAACTAATACCACCTATAATGAACGTAATTCTCAAGGTGTTACTATAACTAGACCTGAGGTTAGGAGTGGAGGGGGATGTTTGATATACAGCTTTATAAATCAACTGGAGCTTAAAGGATGTATGCCTGTGAATGTTGATTTTACACAGACACAGACACACACACACACAGAGGTCATGAATTGGAACTGAAAAATAAGTTAAAAAAGAGTATTGTTGTTTTTGTTGTTGTTGTTGTTGTTGTTTCAGATGCTTCAGTTGCAAACGTTATATAAAATGTTAAGCTGTTGTTTTTTTGTATATTTATTTTTACTTCTCCAGCCGCTAGAATTACTATAAATGAAAGAGAAGGATTATTAAAAAGAGAGTTAATAGGTTAAGGTTAATAGAATCAGCGACACATTTATAGTAGTTTAGAAGAGATTATAATAAAGTGAAGTAGTTAATAGATGGTGCCGGTGGTGTTAATCTAGACAGAGTGAGTAAGAACGAGACGTAGGTGGTCCTGATGAAAGGTGTTACCGACTATGAAATACCTTAATGTAGTCAAGAAGAAGGAACCGCACTATTACCTGGCGAGAGAATTTGTAAAATTTGTGGAACATTTTTAGTGAAAATGGAAAAATGGACTCTGAACTTTCAGAGAGAGTGTTGAAAGGAAAGCAAATTGCTGCCACTCAGGGGAAAGTTATGAGGGGGGTAAGAATGTGAGTTTATAGCCAGGGCGGAATTTGCTGGAGATTGAGGATTCAGTGTACTTTGTTGTGAAACATGGATCTGCCATAACAAGACGACCCACTGACGATGTCTTTTTCAAACTTCGATAAAAAAAAAGTTAAATTTAATATGACGGGAAGCATAAGTATCTGATAACGGAATGACACAGAGAAGATAAATTGAAAAGAGAGTTCATTTATTTTTTCTTAACCTTGATGGAAGAAGTCAAACCTACTTTAATTAGAAAATTGATTATACGATAAGAGAGTGATTGAGAGAGATCACACAGAGTAGGAGAATCTTGCTTACACCAATAGACAAAGTTAGATGGAGGAGAAAATATAAGAAACTTAAGATTGTAGGAGATCAAGATGGAATGAAGAAAGTATTCCCATGGTGAAGTAATAAGTGTTAAAACGTTACGGATTTGTTATGTGTAATGTGTGTGTGTAATGTGTGTGTGTAATGTGTGTGTGTGTGTGTGTGTGTAATGTGTGTGTGTGTGTGTATGTGTAATGCGTGTGTGTGTGTGTAATGTATGTGTGTGTAATAATAATAATAATAATAAATAATTAACGGTTTATTGAAAGAGCTTGGCAGCCAGAAGGCTGAAAATATTCAGTAACATATTTGGGAATGGGTTTCGAATTACAAATAATATACAAGTAACATAAGTGATACAAATAAGATATATAATAACTAGATGGGGAAAACTCAAACTACAGTGCATTTCAACATAGTGACAGTGTAAGGAGCAGTGTTTACTGGGAGTGAATACACTGGTTTATTACTAGTTATTGATAATTTTTACAATGGTTGGGACTGGCCTGTTCTTATAGCGATCAGTTCGTGCACGTATGGGCTGGATGCGGTTGTGGTGTCGAACAGCAATTCTCGGGCTAGGGATCTCAGGTGGTAGTAGGAGCCGGTGTCGAGGATGGTGTAGAAGCTTCTTACCAAATTTGCAGATGAGGTCGTGGTGATGGTCAGTGAGAGTCGAAAGGGTCAGTGTGTTGAGCGCTTCTTGATATGTGGAGTAGGAAGGGGAGAGAATAATCTTGCATGCCCTCTTTTGCACTTTTTCTAGGTGTTTGCGTTGTGTGGCATTTAGGGAGGAAGACCAGGTGGGGGAGGCATAGGTGAGCTTGGGAAGTATGAATGTTGTGTAAACACTGAGGAGCTCGGGTGCAGGAATTCCGAGGGACTTGAGTCGGCGGAGGAGGTGGAGACGGAAACTGGAGGATTTGACAACTTCACCGACGTGTGGTTTCCAATTTAGTTTGTTGTCTATGGTGACGCCGAGGAGCTTCGTGAAATCTACAACCTGGAGTGTGTTCGGACCTAAAGTAATGGAAGGAGATGGGACAATGTCGGAGGAGAGGTTGATGTGCATAACCATGGTCTTGGTATGGTTGATGGTGACATGGTTGTTGGTGGCCCAGTTTTGGAGACTGTTCAATAAATCCTGAAGGGCGGTATAGTCGGGAGCAGAATTGTTGACGCTGATCCCAATGGTGGAGTCGTCGACATATTTCCAGCGAGCAGGGGTTTCTCTTAGGGCATCATTGATGAGCATAAGGAAGCAGAGTGGTCCCATCTTGGTGCCTTGAGGGACGCCACAGGTGAGTGACTGAAAGGTGGAGACAGCCCCTCGGAAGCGTACAGCTTGGCGTCGGTCACTGAGGAAGTCTGTAAGCCATGGTATAAGACTTCTCCGAAGCCCGAGGTCAATAGCTTTGTTGATGATGTGTGTGTGTGTGTGTGTAATGTATGTGTATGTGTGTGTGTAATGTGTGTAATGTGTGTGTGTGTGTAATGTATGTGTGTGTGTGTAATGTGTGTGTGTGTAATGTGTGTGTGTGTGTGTGTGTAATGTGTGTGTGTAATGTGTGTGTGTGTGTAATGTTTGTGTGTGTGTAATGTGTGTGTCTGTGTAATGTGTGTGTGTATGTAATGCGTGTGTGTGTGTGTGTGTGTTTGTGTATGTGTGTAATGTGTGTGTGTGTGTATGTGTGTAATGTGTGTTTGTGTAATGTGTGTGTATTTGTGTGTGTGTAATGTGTGTGTGTGTAATGTGTGTGTGTAATGCGTGTGTGTGTGTGTGTAATGTATGTGTGTAATGTGTGTGTGTGTAATGTGTGTGTGTGTAATGTGTGTGTAATGTGTGTGTGTGTGTGTGTGTAATGTGTGTGTGTGTGTGTGTGTAATGTGTGTGTGTGTGTGTGTGTGTAATGTGTGTGTGTGTGTGTGTGTGTAGTGTGTGTGTGTGTGTGTAGTGTGTGTGTGTGTAATGCGTGTGTGTAATGTGTGTGTGTGTGAGCGTGTAGCAGCAGATAATTGCCATTTACAACTGAGGGTGGAGGGAGGGAGGGAGGGGCTAGAATGAATGATGTGACAGATATCTAATTTTGTCCAGAATTGGGTCAAGGGAACAACAGTTTGCCAATGGTCCAATCCTCAGCTGGTCTGAATTCCCGTGTTCCCACCCACCCTCTTGCTCTATATGACACAATTGTATAGAAAAACGATATTTCCTCTAAGATGTTGAATACCCAAAAATGACAAGACGTAATTGTAAAGAAAATAATCCAAGAAAAAGCACACACACATCCTCTGTAAACTGAAGGTAAAGTATTAAAACACAAGGAAATTTCCCACACTTGTCGAGCATACAGTGGTGGGGTGTTTGTCTCCTCTGCCCAAGGTCTTTGTTTTTTGTTTCTAACTTGTTCAACTCTTTTGTCTTTTTTGTTTGTTTTTCCATTTTGCTCCTTTACTCACACTCGCATATATGTGGAAATTTTGATCATTATCACGTATTATTTCTTGTTATTCAGACTAACCCTTCAAGTTAGCTACAAACAATGAATTAAATGAAGAAGAATGGACTCCTGCAGCATCAGCACTAATAGTAATAATCTGTGGTGCTTATGGTGACCAAAAAGGCTATTTGATTTCGACTATGCCAAACATCCCTCTCGTGGTCGTAGTTTTAGTCGTACTTCACTCTGCGGTAACATATACGTTTTATATGTGCCGAGGACGACCATACAGAATTTAATCTATATATTGGAGAGAATTTAAATTATTCTGTGATTTCGGGGACCGGGAGACGCACAAATTAACCTTCTAAACTTTTGTTGGATTGGTAAACATTGGCTCGCTCCGGAGGCTGCCAAGACTTGTTTATCTAGATTATTTTTACTCTCTGTTTTTTGTTTTTTTGACGCCCCTCTTCCTACTATGCATCTGTCTGTTTATATGTTTGTCTGTCTGTTTGGCTCCATCTTTATCTTTGTTCTCCTCTTTTCATCTAAATGTTTATCTCTGTATTTTTTTATAATTTTCTCTCTTTACTTTTCTCTATATCTTATTTTTTTTTTTATTTCTCACCCCTTACCGTTCTTATTTCTTTATTTATCTATTTTTTCTTTTGCCTTCTCTCTCTCTCGTCCCTTCCTCTTTATATTTTCCTTCTATGCACATCTTTTTTCTAACAAACACTAATCTCAAGTTACATATACAACACTAACAATACCATTAACACTGGTGTATGTAGGTCAGAGACACATTTCGTCACACACAGTTATCCTACACTGCAGGTATAATTATCTGATATTAATACCGTCAATTTACTCATCTTAATTACTACCAGTGAAATGTCCTCACACAGTAATCGCAACATGGTAGCTCTGAGATGTATATTGGTGCCTTGTGTTTGTAATATGCGAGTGCTTGCTTATGATGTTGTGTCATTCTCTCTGGGATATTGTTATTTATTAACTTTTGTATTATTCAACTGTAATATCATAGTTAGATATTCTTGAAGTTGGTTAGTGGTACCGTCTCTTATACAAAAGTGTTTAGTCGCAGTAATATGCCTGAAACTAATTGATGTACACATTATTATGATACATCCAGCAATGTCATTTACCTTTATATACATCGGCAACCATTCTAACCTCACTCAGCTGGTGTTGTTTAATTCATTGTTTTACTTTTTTACTCTTAATACGTTACTCTTATAATGGACTGATAGTTTGAGTTATTGTAATACTTGGGTTTATTTAATCTTAAGATATAACCTATAATAAACGATGCTTGTCTTGTACTATATATGAAAGTTCTTTAAATCAACAAAATTTGGCAATGTGTTTTTACCTTGTCGTATACTGGGTTTTTTCACCGATTAAAATACGTCTGTAAAAAAAAAAAAAAATAAAATAATAATAATAATAATAATAATAATTTCACCACATTGAGCTTCATAAGTAAATAAACTATAATATGTAAGTGTTAAGGTGAAAAGTGAAACATTGTATCTGGTGACATTTCTGCCTTTTTGTCTGTACCAGGAAGCGGGAGACGTCAAGGACAAGAGAGACTGATCATGCATCATTTGTTTTCCATCATGGTTGTTGTCGAACCCAAGAAATCTGCTTTCACTCTGATTCACCATGCAAGAGGCCTCATGTGGTGGTGGTTGCACGCGACGAAGCTACATTTTCGTTTCGTGATATTGAAATCTCCATTCTGAGCCTCTTCGTTCAATGAGAGACGTTTCTTTCCATTTCCTGTACTTTCCCGTTTTGCTGATAAAAATTTTGAGTTGTTGCGTTGGTGCGTGTGTGTGTGTGTGCGCGTACTGTATAAAAAAGATAAAAGACCTCAACATTTTCTCGACACAGCCCAACCCTACACACACATCACACCTAAAAAAAATACATTATTATATATAAAGAGAAACAGCGACTTTATACTGAAGGTGAAGATAGTTGAATGCTACTATTTCCGTCTACATACTGAGAGATTCACATGGTCGGTCAATGTACAAAACAAGACGACAGATATTGGTCTCCTCCGCCCGACTTTGAAGTATTATTGTACCTATATATTGGTACTTCAATAATGGGGTAAAGGGACTCTTTCTACACTATTTATAGCACGTTGGATACAAGTCAAAAATCCTATCTGATATTAGTGATACGGTACCCTAGCAGGTGAGGCTACGTGGAGATGGATCGGGCTTTTTAGTTGTTTTCCTCGCCTGGAGTGTGTGAACTATAAAGGACAGTGGATATCGTGGAAGAATCGATGTTATTGCCTATTGTTGAAGGTTCTTGTAAGTGACGATCATCACCAAGTTGTTAATTATCTCTAGTTCTTTGAAGAGTTGTTTCAATTTAGTCTGATCATAAATCTTGTAACTATAATCTAGATTAATTTAAAATCAATCAGTAACACAATTAAAAATATATCTGTTCAATTGTGGGAATATTTTATTATTTAGTTATCGTTGAAATTGTAAGAAACTTTTATTCCTTTTTAATATTTTCAAATTTTGCAAATTTTCAGATAAAATTTGCTAAAAGGTCCAAAACATATAGTGCTGCTTACCTAAGACTTTCAAGTAACACAAGTAGATATAGATACCAGACGTAATTATCAAAGATATAGATTACATTCAGTATTAGGAAACAATAAGAAAACTTTGATGATCATAAATTCTATTCAAAGTAAAAACAATTAATAAACCTCCAGCTCCTCACTCAGCTTTTATGATAAATTACAATTCAATGATTAAATTATCAATGTTGACAGGAATCTTGCTGAAAACATTCCTAATCACCAAGTGACGACAATATATCAATTAATATCATTAAGAAAAATGGCTTCAATATTACTACCTGTTCTTTTACTCATAAAATTCATCCTTCTCTAGTGGTGTCTTTCCTGATGAACAGAAAGCTGCCAAATATCATCCAGCATAAAAAAAACTCAGCGATAAATGTGTTTTCAAGAACTAATTCCCTATGTAGGTCTTCCCTGCCTTAAGTATCATCCTGAGTCCCTTTACTTGGTCACGTCCTCATCGTTAAATTCCCAAGGAACAAACAATAACATAGTGACCTAAGGAGCAGGACAGTGACCCAAGGAGCTGGAAAGTGACCCAAGGAGCTGGACAGTGACCTAAGGAGCAGGACAGTGACCCAAGGAGCTGGACAGTGAACCAAGCAACAGGGCAGTGATCCAATGAGCTGGACAGTGACCCAAGGAGCAGGACAGTGACGCAAGCAGCAGGGTAGTGGCCCAAGGAGCTGGACAGTAGCCCAAGGAGCCGGGCAGTCTTTACGTCAAGTAATTACTCGAAAAGTTACGAGTAGAGAAAGGCTTTTGATCTGGCACTCATTCAGCACTCTGGATTCAACACTCTAGGTTCGTTTCTCACAACAACGGTCTTAAAGTTCGTTTGAAAATTGAGAAAAACCTTATTGCCGCTTTAAGAGTTGCAAATGATGGCTCAGTGAACTCCTCGTCAATCAGCCTGTAGTACCACCCTTCTGCCTCTCAGTTCTATGAGGTATCGTCTGAATACTCTCCCAACAGATACCATCATCATCGCCATCATTCATTATCATCATCATCATTATCACCATTATCCATCACCACCATCATCATCATCATCATCATCATCATCAACTGTGTCATTCATCACTGTCATCACTATCAGTTTTGCTGTTTTTTCTCATCATATACAAGATCCCTTTCGTCTCTGTTGTGAGGAAGTTATGTCCGGAGAAAAATAAACACACTATATCATCCTGACATCCTACCTCTCATCAGTCAACAATGGCATTCTCTCCACGTAACCACAGTGAATTTCAGAGTAAACTTTCTTGACTGATCTACTTCACCACATCATGACACGACCCAACACATTCGGTAAAAAAACTGAGGGAGGAGAGGAAAAAAAAACAACAAACTATTGATAAAAGTATTTGTTTTTAATCACCCTTTGAGTGCACAAACGTAATAATACACTACTAGGGTGTGATAAAATATGAATATCTTAGAACCAGAGAGAAAAATATTATATTTCCAAAATTTCAAGGAAGGTAGTTTCCATGGTGACCAAAATGTGAAATTATTGCATACTGGAGTAGAAAAATTGTACAATGCTTTAGTCTTGTTTAGGGAGGTTGCTGTATCATGCTTTAAAAAAACGAATGAGTTTACTGTAAAAAAAAAATATATATATATCCCAAACTTGAAAAATTGGAGAATAAATAACGTTAACTCGTGCAGCAACCACAAACACAAGCAATATATATGAGATTATTGTATTTGACACACACACCCACACCCACACACACACACGAGCGATGTGAACCAATAAAACAAACACGAAAATACTGACCAAATAAAGAGAAATAAAAAGGAAGAGATAGAAAATAAACCCCCACTGTCAAATAATTATCCCCTCAAATTCAGAACGAAATGAACACATAACACAAATGAAAAGATAAAAAAAAAATCTGAGAAAAACGAACAAACATCGAAATGGTTCTAGGACTAAGCGAAGAGGAAATGGGTGGAGACATTAGCTAAATCATCAGCTAGGACGCCAGAGTTACATTAACGAAATTAAACCATTGACTCATCACTCAGGAGTCAAGGCCCGTGTTTGGAGGCTAATCAGAGGAATTACACGGCTGTCAACAGGTAATTTTGGTGAGGTCGGATGTGTATTCTGCGTTAGAGCCTCGGAATTTGTAAAAGTTTTAAGGGATGATTGGAAGACTTTTTTATTTATTTATTTTGGAAGACTTTTATTCATATATTTTAAATGACATTAAATTTATATATATTTTTTAAAGACTATTTTTATGTGAGATGTGGATTGAACTGACATACATGGTTAAAGAAATGTGTATGTTTGATAAAGTAGTTTGATATACATTTATATTTAGATACTTGTTATGGAAGTAGCATAGCAAAACACATTTATTATAGCAATATGATTGATAATATGCCAACAAATGAGGAAATAATGTAAGAGTGTGTGTTTGTGTGTTTGTTGTTACTTCTGGCCACTTTAGATTACGAGGGTGAAAAATAAATAAGACTTTCCAGTACTATAAGAAGTCCTGTTGAAATATATCAGTGACACAGCGATTTAACACAGCTCACTCCCACTCTCCATCCCATAACTCCAGTACCAAACACATGTAAATTACCATAAAAAACAAACTACATTTTTACCTTAACCCTTATATAATTTTTTCACATTTTCTTGAGCAACTTTTACCTCAGTAGATGTAAACTTTGACACAAAAAGCACAAGGAATATTTGGCCAAGTTTTTTGCATGTAATATGAGTAATATTCTACCGAAAAAAATATCGTACTATGCTGAAAGTTTTTGGGTAGTGCTGGGAGAATCTTGAGCCTGAGATGAGTGTTAAGCTATAGTCCTCCCGAGTTTATGTCAACGATGTTTTTTTTTCTTTCAGTTAAGAGAAGAAAATAAAATCCCAGGGTTTTCAGTCAAGTGTGAACACGGTCGGTGGTGGTGGTGGTGGTGGTATTAGTGGTGATAGTAGAGATGGGGTGGTGGTATGGTGGTGGTGTGGTAGTGTGGATATTGGTGTGGTGTGGTAGTGGTGTGGTAGAAGTGTTGTGGTGATGATGATGATGGTAATACTAATGCTGGTGGTAGTACAGGATTTGGTGGTGTTGGTGGTGGTAGTAATGATGGTAGTGGTGTGAATGGTGATGGTGGTGGTGATAATAGTAGTAGTAGTAATAATATTGATGGTGTGGTGGTGATGATTGTCCTGGTGTAATAAAAGTTTTGCCATTGGTGTAAGTAACTGTGGTAGTGAGGGCGGATGTGGTAGGAGTGCTTTCAGCTGTTTACAACAAAATAAGGATTGTTACACGGGTATTGTATTTCTTTTGAGAGAGAGAGAGAGAGAGAGAGAGAGAGAGAGAGAGAGAGAGAGAGAGAGAGAGAGAGAGAGAGAGAGAGAAGAAAATATTAAGTAAAAACAAAAATCCTCTACTTGACTTTAAGAATAATTTCTGGGTGTACTTAAGAGAGTTTGTGTTGTGTTTTATGCATGTACTTTTTTATTGTTTGCGTGAGTGAGGACGAAGCTGTGAAGAAGAGAGGGAGAATTATAGACAGAGAGACAAATAAATGTGTATGTATAATCTGAAATTTATTTACAAGCCAAGAATGTGAGCCTTTTACACCCTTGGGTTATCATAACATTTACAACAGAAATCAACTGTAACCAAATTCTTCCTCAAATATTTCCTGGATAATTAACACAATTATGGTCTTTGGGAATGTAATCACTTCTAAACGATGTATGGTTCTCATGGCTGATTTACTGTATTTTGGTAAAAACTAATAATTGTGTTTAATTTATAGTGAACTGGATGGTATGTAGATTTATTTAAGTCTTCTCTGTGACAATGATAACCTAGATTATCATTATTTCATTCTGATTTCATTAACAGTTCCCTGCGGCAGGTGGAGGCAGCAGCCCACAGTGTGATGGACGAGACTCACCAACTCAACATCAGCACAAGTTGAACCAAGTTAATGTGATCCATCAATTTACAATGTGCCGGCTAGGTGCAGCCCACAAAACTGTTGAGAACTCTATACCAACACCAGTTCTCTTCAGTGTTCCTTGAACCAGCCGACCAAAATGATGCTGCACCAGGATTTAAGACATCTCCTTTGCCGCTGCTTCAGTCACAGTAAATATATGTGTACCAGCGAGAAACAATAGAATAACCGCCCGTGTTTATAGTTGTTTACTGTAAATGTCCAAAAGGCGTTCAGCAAGGCCCAGACTTGTCTATGGAGATGTTAAAACAGGCGATTTTACTTACACCCTTTTCCTTAATGAGTTAATGTCAGTCAGTGAACATGTTGACAACGTAGGAGCATCCGTCACTGTATATACAGTATATTGGAGAACTGTTATTAGGTGAGTTATAATCAACACATACTGAGGCGGTGGGCCAAGGTCCAAACACTACTGAGTAACCATACCACTAAGGTGACGTCGTCGACAAGGTGATGATTAATCAGGAATGAGAGTGACATAGTAGGCATCAGCACCGAGTCACAACGACCCTTCTATAGTGGAGACTTGGCCAGGTAGAAGCTGTTACTCAACCTGATGTCGAGAAGGTGGACTTTTATTGCTCACATGAAAACACGGCTTAACGTTGAGAGGAAACCGTAAGAAGATTTTGTTCAGGTTCATACAACTTGAGAAGAAGGAAAGAGAACCAGGATGAATACATGGACTCTCGTCTTTGATCCTGAGGCCAAATGGAAAACCATGCAGTAAAAGCCGACAAGATCCCAACACACTAACAGGACCCTCAAGAGAAGCAAAGTAGTTTAAAAGATCTTGGATAGAATTTTCTTGGATAGTCAACAGGTGAGGATGACTGCCTACAAAAGACGTGGAAGGGCAGCAGTATATTGATCTACCGTAGCCCCAAAACAGTCTTATGTTGAGGAGGACTACTACTTCAAGAATGAATCGTCTCCTCGACAGCCTAAGGGACAGTAACGGCAGGGAATAAGTTTGATTCTAAAATCATTCAACTGACATTCATGATCCTATCAGACGTGTCTCTCTTTTCTAGGTAGGAGAAAAAGATGACAATGACGACGATGATGGAGTCTCATTAACAAACAAAGCCTCAGACCCCCCCCCACCACTCCTCCTCCTCTAAAAAATAAAGCATAAACAAACAGCAACAACACTGACCGAGTGAAAGCAGTTTTATTTCTAATCTTATCAGGTAATTTGGTTATCTGACCAGCAGCTCTCGTGCTCCACATATATACGCCTTTGAC
>CAUDMG010003264.1:4145000-4190000 GCA_958450375.1 Homarus gammarus
TCCACCCTTCCTGCTCTAAGTTACACGCTTGAGAAAAGAATGAGTTGTATCTTTCCCATGCAGATGTGGAATAAATCTTCCCAGAGATTGGAAAATTGCCCTACCATACAGAGAGGCTTCCCGGGTGGCTAGAGTTTTGCCATAGACGAAGTTCTCGGCCTAGAGGGGAAAAAAGGAACTGACTACCCCTTGTTTATAAACTTTCCAGACGTTTTTGGTTATTTACACCTCCCTACCCCTTTTTTTTGTAGATCCACTGTTACTAACACTAGGGTTACAGTGGCGGCTTTTTGTTGTCCGTTTATTACTATTGTTAGGGTTATAAAGTATCGTTCACTGAGTCTTAGTTTTATATGACTCAGCTGCCAGGGTTTGTAAATATCGGTCACGAGAATTTATCCATATGAAGCATAATTTTGAAATGTACATATTTCTGGGTTAGATAGCGGTGATGTTTTATTGTTTTGGTGGATATAGGGTGATTCAACAGTCAGGGTCTTTACGTACTGTTATACTAGATTTAAGCTGCTATATAAGACAACACGATATATTAGACCAAAATACTGTAATCTTTCTTCATCGTTGTGTTTACAGGTACTAGGATCTTAACACACAGAGTAACCAGTCGAATTTTATCAACTAAACAACAATTTTGGAAATTCAGAAAAAAACAACACCTTAACCATCTTAGTTTTAATCTGCTATTGCTAATAATACAATGTTTATTTTTTCGAGTATGTCTTCTCAAGCATGATCAACAAACACAATACAATTATCAACAAAATCTATGTCTTCGTAATGTCTGTTTTGTATTCAGTTTGAGATGGAAGTTTCCTGTATCCGGACATTTAGACGAATATGAGTTAATTCGTGTGTCTGTGTCGGTCGGTCGGTCCCATAGTGTGTGGGAAGGAAAAATTTAAGTTCATTAATCATTTATAAGTTCTTACAGACAGTGAATCTATATCTATAGCTAGTAGTTGGTTTCTGATGCTGCTGACTGTCTGTCTGTCTCTTTGTATGTCTGTCTGTCTCACTTGTTTTGTAAATCTCTCTCTCTCTCTCTCTCTCTCTCTCTCTCTCTCTCTCTCTCTCTCAAGAAATGATTGTAAAATAATAAATTAATCTCCTTATCAACAACTTATAGAATGTAAAATCCCCCCCAAAAAATAATTTCATCGTCCTCAGATGTTTTAAGTCCCCCAGTGGTTTAAGTCATCGTTTTCAGAGGTTTAAGTCATCGTTCTCAGAGGTTTATAGTCATCGTTCTCAGAGGTTTATAGTCATCGTTCCCAGTCAGGTACAATATACGGACTTTCAAGCTAAAATTTGCAAGTGCTTTCAGAGCCTCAGAGTAACTGAATATGTAGAGTGAAATATGATGATGACTTTCGTAAATACTTTGACTTATGGTTTACGAAGTATTCATACACAGAGACACGCATTTCCCTCCGTGCGAAGTAGAAGACGTAGAAGAGTAAGATAAACGAGAAGAGGAAGGGGAAGAGGAGATAAAGAAAAAAGGGAAAATATTTAAATGTGCATAAGGAGAAGAACGGTAAGGAGAAAAATATAACAGCTACAATAATTAGAGTAATAAAGGAAAATTCTGAAAAAATAAGGAAGAACAAAGGAAGAATAGAAGGAGGAAAACAGAGAAATTAGGATAAAAGGAGATGAATAGAAGAGGAAATGAGAGGAGGAAAGAAGATGATGTATAATTAAACAAAGACTTGGTGTTAGTGGTGCATCTTACTGGTGTTAGTGGGGCGTCTTACTGGTGTTAGTGGGGCGTCTTACTGGTGTTAGTGTTCTATTACAATGATGATAATGGTACATCCTATTGTTAATGGTATGACATTCTACTGTTAACGGTATGACATTCTACTGTTCATGGTATGACATCCTACCTGTTTACGGTATGACATACTACTTTTAAAGATATCCTACTGTTAACGATAAGTCATCCTACTGTTAATGACATCTTACTGTTAATAACATCCTACTGTTAATGACATCCTACTGTTAACGGTATGACATCCTTCTAAGTCTCCCGGTACATTCAAAGGGAGTAATAGGTGTTTCGGGAATCAGTTTAACATCAGTAACCAATTTTGAGGTATAGTGAGTCTTCGGCCCCGCCCCGCCCCGCCCCGCCCCGCCCAGATGGATCAAATGTGTTGGGAGTGATTGTGTTACTGGCCTGCCGCTTGTACCGTAATGGCTCCCTGAAAGGTTAATGTGGACGCTGCCTGCTCATATAGTGGGAGGGAGGGAGGGTGGTGGGGAGGAGCTGGGGAGGGAGGGATAAAGGTGAAGGATGAGTGGCACGGAGTGGAGAGGGAGGGTGGAGGGGGGAGGGGGGAGGGTGGGCGGTGAGTGGTACGAAGGAGGGAGGGGAAGGGTGAGTGGAATTGAGGGGGGAGGGTAGAGGATGAGTGGTACGGGGGGGTGGAGGGTGAGTGGTATGGAGGGGGGAGGGTGAAGGATGAGTGACACGGGGAGGGATGAGTGTCGAGAGAGAGAGAGAGAGAGAGAGAGAGACGCATATGCTAGAATAATGACCTGATAGACTGGCCGACATGAACTGATGAACAGGGCAGCCTACAGTTTAAGACTTTCATGCTCCTACAATAAACAACGCCACTGCAGGCAGATGGCGGGCAAACGTTTGCCTGGTATATCTTCATCGCGTATACCATTTACGAGTGGGTGGGAGCAGGAAGCGTTTCTCTTTGCTCTTCCTGGAGATGTTTTCTTTACTCCGGGTTCTTAGTTGTCGATGTAAAATTGAAGTCAGAATCCCATCTCTGGATTTGTTTTTTTACGTAACAGAAACTTCCAATTATAGTAAAGCGTATGAAATCGTCATCAGGTAGCTTCTTCCTGATTGGTTTCCATCCAAGATCACGCTCTTATCAAACTTACAAACTAATTTCAGATATTCTTTTCCCTGATCAAATTCTGCACAAGACAAAAAAAAAGTTTCTCAGCTTCAGTGACAACCAATCACGGCGTCTCTTTTTTTTTATTGGTTCTTGCACGTTAAGGATACCGCCAATTGTAGCGAAATTCTCAAATTGAGGTCAAGTTGTGTTCCACCTTGGGCAGCTTCTTGCACAAGGTCCTGGCGAGAGAAACTGTCACCTCAGCACACTCGTCGATACGTCTGGCGGTCTGGCTAGCGTAAATCCAATTGTTGACTCAGCGGATAGAACGTCCACCTGCAAATATTTTCTGTGGTGTAAGATTACCTACGATTGGCTCTTCTTACCCATGACCAAGACGTTTAGGAATTAGACCGTAATGTTTCACAGTTGTTGTAGTTGTTGCTGAAGCCATGATCATTATAATTATTTCTATGATTCCGTACGCCCAGGATCTTAACACCTGTCCCATCACCCATGTCTACTCACCAATAAACTAGTTACCCATGATTCCTTATATTATGACCCTCAGCCATGAAAGCCCTTATCTATTGCTCATTCCTCATACCTCAAACCCATCACCATACACCCACAATCCTCACCTTTCATGACCACACATTTATAATCCTCCTCACAAATCACCACAATCCAACAATCCTCACTACTAGTCACCACAATCTCACAATCCTCACTACTAATCACCACAATCCTCACCAATCACCACACCTCCATAATCCTCTTCAATCCTCGACACACACACACACACACACACACTACACAACCAACAACTACATCTCTACACCACAAGGAAAAACACAAACCCTATTTCAGAAATAATAGGAAATTGTACCAAAATTGTATCCGCTCGTATCTCAATTACAGTCTAAGGTGTCCAACTGGAAGGTGAGTAGAATTGGGTCTCTCCCTGGTATACTATTTTTATGCTTAAATTGATTTTTGTATCAGAATTTTAAATGGGGTTATATCATCTTGAGTTTTGTGGTCTATGTGTGTGATAATTTTGTTTGTTTTTTATTTTATGTTCTGTTTTATAATGTTTTTTTTTTATATTTTTTTACTTCTTGATGCTTTCTCTCTCTCTCTGTCTCTCTCTCTCTCTTTCTCTCTACATTAAATTACGTAAACATACACACGCACAGATAAATACACCTTGGTCGGGGTTTCATTAAATTCAAAGATCCCTTGGGTGAATAACTCGTGGTCAACCTAATTAAGGGATTCTAAGTGATTACCATTTAACGCTGTAGCATTGATGAAAGCAGATTAGCGTTACAGGATTCTCAGATAAATTATGTAACGCTAGAATGAATACAAGAGCAAGGGGTAGTGAAGAATGTGCTTGATTTAAAGTTAGTTAAGGTTTTGTAGGGTCAGATGGGGTTAGGTTAGGTTAGGTTAGGTAGGGTTAAGTTAGGATATTTTAAGTAGAGTTGCATTAGGTTAGGTTGGATAGGGTTTGAAATATTTAGGTTATGTTCGCTTAAGGTTGGGTTAAGTTTTGTTGAGGAAAATTTGAGTGTGGTGGGGATAGATTAAGTTAGGTTAAGTTGAATCAGGTAGAATTCGAGTAAGTTAGGTAAGATATATTTTGGTTTAGTTAAGTTAAGATGAGTTTGAAAAAAAAAATGTTTTTTGTAACTGAATATGAAAAGGGACACCAGCTGACGTCAGAGTGAGGAGCAACCAATGAAACAGCACCATACCCTAATACACGTGGAGTCTACCAAATCGCGGAAGGGACAAAATGCGTTTCACATCCAATGTAATGGTGTTACCACAGCTAACCGAGTTTCGCGCTTCGCCAGAGACTACTACATCGAGTTAAGTTGGTCCCCCCCCCCCCCAAAAAAAATGTGTTTACATTGTGCCGTACCAATTAGTGCCTTAATTGGAGTATGGTGAACCGGAGTCCCCCTGTATAGTAAGATTGATCTATTTAATTAATCATCGATGAATATCATTAATTTGGTACGGTTCAGGTGAGACCAGGTAAACACATTTGGTATATTGAATTTGGTGTATTTCGTGTTGTAGTGTTTCCCTTCAATCCTAAACCTTCCCCTCCCTCTCTCTCCCCCTACCACCCCATCACCCCTCCACTCTAACACCCATTCCCCAGCTACCCCTCTGTATAAAATCACGGTATATATTAGGTTAGGTTAGGCTAGGTTAGAGCGATAATTTACCCAAAACATTGTATATTAGAGTGGTAATAATCCTTTTTTTCTTCTTTACAATTTGTCTTTCGTGTTATTATTATTTATTGTCATTTCTCCTCAGTACTTCTTCCCTTGGCTCTTTGTAGTAAAAATAGATACAGAGACAAATAATACGGCCGTATATGTGGTAAATGTTTTTTTAGTAATTTCAGTTGTTTTACATAATGACGTTAAGCCCAGAATTGCATAAAACTGGTGTGTATGAACGAGCGCGCGCCACACACACACAGAAACACACAGTTCCCCCCCCCCCCCCCCCAAAAAAAAAAGTTGAATATATCTACTATGAAAAATATGAATTATTCTAAAAAACAGCTCACGTATATCAAAACAAAATTCCCGGACCAGAGGCGAACAAGACCCATGACACGGAGACACGAGAGGAATTCCGACGTCTTAAAAGCGTCATCGTCGGTAAATCCGTGATAAGATTTCCAGTAGAATGGATTTGTAATGTGCTTTTTGCATGTCTGACAAAATACTCCGTCTCACCAAGGGACTAAATGTGTTACCTCTATCTTGATAATGCCAGCGGGAATATCCATCATCACTCAAATTCACGTGTTGTGATTGTTATATGTTGTGTTGTTGTGTTATATTTTGTGTTGCTGTTATGTTGTGTTGTTGTTGTTGTTATATGTTGTGTTGTTGTTGTATATAAATAGAAAACTCACACACATAAATGTATAAATAA
Organism: Homarus gammarus; assembly: GCA_958450375.1. NCBI lineage: Eukaryota > Metazoa > Arthropoda > Malacostraca > Decapoda > Nephropidae > Homarus > Homarus gammarus. Next base: position 4,150,862 of record CAUDMG010003264.1, read on the forward strand.
AACATCCATCCCCTACAAAACAACTCTCTCTCTCTCTCTCTCTCTCTCTCTCTCTCTCTCTCTCTCTCTCTCTCCATCACAAAACTACAAAATTAAAACACGGTTAACGTTCTCTATCGATCAAAAATAAATCACCACGAGGTAAAATGGCGAGGCGTCCCAAACTTCGCAAGGAATACAAATCATAAGACAAAATTGCACAGGAAAATGGTTGGTGGTCCGTGTGTGTGTGTGTGTGTGTGTGTATTCGTACAGAAAAAACAGACATTGCTTTTGATATCTAATTATGTAACTTTTTTATGTGTAATTACAGTTCTTGTTTAATTTAAAGTAATTTAGGTCTGCAATTGATAAAATATATTGTCGAAAGGTTACTAAATATATATGTTTCTTCCGTTTATCATCCCTTGGTGCTATTATTCATCATTCGTATATAACACAACTAACCACTATGTTTAATTTTGTTTACCTACGAACCCTAATCATTATGTATAATGTGTTTCCTTTATAAACGGAAAATTATATATAAACCCAAAATTGTATCCAAAAACTTACGGAAAAAAAATTAATATTGGAAACTGGATGACTTTTTTTAATCGTCCTTAACACAACTAATTACCATAATTAACAACTTTTTGATTCTGTAGCCATAATCAGTATGGATAGGAGAACATGTGTTGTGATTATGAAGAAGAACCAAAGTCTGTGAAAAAAGAAAACGAATCAAAATAAGAGGGTGTTACTTTTAATTTTGAGGTGATTAACACTTTTTTCTCTTGAAGTTTATTGCTAAAAGTGTTTCCAAATTTTAAGTTAGATTAGGATAGGTTTAGGTTTGGTTATGTTAGGCTTGGTTAGGTTGAGTTTGGTTAGGTTGGTTTGCTATTTAGTGATAGGTTGGTTAAGTTAGATTAGATTAGGTTAATTACGATTGGTTATGTTAGGCATGGTTAGCTTAGATAGGTCAGCCCAGTTACGAAGAGTTAACTTAAGATAATTAATTAAATTAGGTTAGGTTAGTTTGGTTTATTAGATCAAGTTTTCACGTTGAGTTAGATTGGTTGGACTAGTTAGGTTAGGTCGGGTCGTGTTAGTCTTGGTTCTAGAATTTTGTTAAGAGTTAAATGTCTTGAAATGGTTGGCCAGGAGAAGTGTGACATTTGTATGCATAGAAGCCTTCAGTGAGGGTTAGTAGCTGGAGTTACCCGTGGTGTTCCCTGATGTAGTGAACGGACGGACAGACAGACAGACAGACAGACAGACAGAAGATGAGAGAGAGAGAGAGAGAGAGAGAGAGAGAGAGAGAGAGAGAGAGAGAGTCAACCCTTCCAAAAAGAAAAGAACATTGGTCAACTCTCCTGTACAATAAATCACTACGCATATAAATTTTGTCACGATGTCCATACAGCCTGAACGACCTCGTCAGCAGCACCATGACCTTCCAGCAGTATTGACACAGCAGCTGTGTACGTAACAGCTGCCTTTTACAGCTGTGTTAGGGACAGCAGTCACCTATAAACTATACGGAATAAATTGTCTTCAGCTGTCGTCTTTGTATATAGAACTCCATAAGGGCGTATGTGTGTGTGTGTATGTGTGGGTGCGTGTGTGTGTATGTGTGTGTGTACGTGTGTGTGTGTGTGTGTGTATGCGTGCGTGTGTGGGTGTGCGTACGTCGGTTACTTAGACGGGTTATTGACCTAGCCATAAGGGATATATGAAAGTATAACTCCGAGATCCTTGAAAGGAAAACGTGTTATAATATTCATAGATTATTTTATTTCATCATTTGATTTTATTGGCTCTTTTATCCATAACATAACTACAACACACACACAATAAAATGCCATTCAAAGACAGTAATTCGTTCACAGTCCGCTCCACTTGCTTAGCGAAATTGAGTAAAAGTCTACGGACATTCCAACCCACGTTTAACTTACTCTACGATATAGGGAGCGATATGTACTACTACTACTACTACTACTACTACTAATAATAATAATAATAATAATAATAATAATAATAATAATAATAATAATAATAATAATAATAATAATAATAATAATTTTTTGGCGTATATCTAAATCACATTTGACATTTTCTTTTAATTTCTTCTTGTCTTTACGCTCAACCATGTACAAGAGAAGTTTCATGACGTGGTGTTATTTGGAGGATATTTTTGTTATTTGGAGGTTATTGGTGTTATTTGGAGGATATTTTTGTTATTTGGAGGTTATTGGTGTTATTTGGAGATTATTGGTGTTATTTGGAGGCTAGTGGTGTTCTTTTGAGGACGAGGGAGTCATTGTAGGGCTGACGTGGATAATAGAATTCCCGGAGCTGTCATAGTAGGATATCAAGGCCTTTGTACTTGAGTAAGGATAAAAAAAAAATACTTGTTCTCTCAAGACAGACAAACACGGAAGAAAAAGGCAAATAACATTTTCTTTTTCTACAGTAGCTTATAGAGGAGGGGGGGGGGGCCTAGAGCACCCTAGAGTCTCCAGCTTATTGTTGTGGTTCAGCCAATCATATTCCTTATCCGTCTGAGGGATGCGTGACGTCACTCCCTTGTTGACTATTTGGATGTAAATGACGTCAGAGGAGACGGTGCGTGTCTGCCCTATGGTGTACTGGAGGAGGGAGGTGCTGTTATTGAATTCATATGTAGATATAAATTTTTTTTGGGAAGGTTTGTGTATATTTTGGGCTGAAACGGTATATATTTGTGTGTGTGTGTGTGTGTGTGTGTGTGTGTGTGTGTGTGTGTATAAACCACTACACTAGAAGCCTTTTGGAGTTATGTTTTGCCAAGATGGGAACAAAATCGGCAGCGTCTACGGCATTGATAGGTAGTGTTGTTATTGGGTTTGGTTTGGTTAGGTTAGGTTAGGTTAGGTTAGGTTAGTTTAGGTGTCTCCTCCCTTTATGACCTGATAGAAGTTTTGTTTTTTCTTGGTGAGGTAATATATTCAAGGATGTCTCTAGGCAGTTAATGACCCATCCTTAGTTACCCTTATTAGCTAATAAGAGACTCTGAGTATACTCTTATTACCACACAACAACGTTAGGGACGATACAGGGCCACGCTAACGACCCACAATATTTATGGAATGATTTACTAATGAGGAATTTTCCGCTTAATTACTCCACTTTGCCTTTTCTTATCCTCTTAAGATAAATTTTTAAAACCCCCCAAAAAATCATCCCGTATAGCCTTAAGATAAGTTAATACAAATATATATTTTAATACATCACCTTTGTTCAAATTGTGATACTGACAACCTGATGGAACTAAGTGTAAGTAACAGTTGTTGTTGAATAAATGGTTTCAATTAAAATTTATAATCCTCCTAGAAGAGTCATATAGTATTCAGCTCTCCGAAAAGGCCTTCCATGTTTTTTATTTTCTCCATGAAATGTTAGCAGTTCTTTGTGTAAATATTACTTATGAAATATGCAAAGGGGACATTAACATTGTTATTACGTGAAGAATTTATGATATATAAGACATAGTCAGTCTCTCTCTCTCTCTCTCTCTCTCTCTCTCTCTCTCTCTCTCTCTCTCTCTCTCTCTCTCTCTCATTATGTAGTTATTGAACTTTATTATCTTTTCTTTAGGACTGATATCTCGAATAAAACTTAATTCCACTTTTAATAATGTCTTTTTAATAATTTCTTCTCATCTATTTACTAACTTCTTTCATTCGTCTTCATCAAAACATTTTAGTATGACAACTATCAGAAACGTTTTACAATTAAATGTTTCTTCTTGTTTTATATTATTTTCCTTCTTCACTTTTCCTTTCTCACTTTCTACGTCCTTCTTTATCCTCTCCTGTATGCACTCAATGTGTTGAGGTACACCCAGTCCATCATCTGACTACGCTCGTACCCTCCACCACACACACACACACACACATACACAGAGGCGGGAAACTCTTAACACACTATGGGTGAAGGTGTTTGTCCTCCTCATCACCCTCTTCCTTCCCCCTCCTCTTCCTTCCCCCTCCTCTTCTTCCTCCTCCTATATTTTCACTACCCCCCACCCCTTAACGCAAAAGTAGTTGGACAAGTTTTTGATTAAACGACACCATCAGCTCCTCCGCTTTGTCGTCTTGGCCAACTGATCCTACAGCGAATCGTATTTTATTTGCTCATTCTCCCAATTCTATTCTCGAAACTATTCTAAGTTTATTATAGTCAATCTCTCTTCTCAATCTCATCTGCTAGTCTCTATCTTTTCGTGGTTTATTTCCTTATTGTTTCTGTGTCACTTTCTACTTTTTTTTTTTTTTAGTTTTCAGTTCCTTTCTTTATCAGTTGCTTCCGGGTTTATATTTGTCCTCACTGTTATGTTATTATAGTCTTATTGTCTGGAGGTTGGCAAGTTATTGTTGGGGTGACTCTTTCCTCGATGTTATCCTTGATCTGTGTGTCTAGTTTATTCAATTATTGTCGTTTCTTTCTTTCATTCCTTCTTTTTAAACGGCTATTTCTTTTTTGTGTTTCTGTCTTCAATCCATCTTTCTCTTATCTCTATTTTTATTAATGTTGTGTTCTGTGTTTTTTTTTTTTCACTCTTGCATATTTTATTTTTATACTTGACTCAATATAAAAACAATTAAAAATATTTAACAGCTGCGTTACAAGACGATCGATATTTTGTGATTAGTTCATTTTTTTTTTTCATTATATCTTCTTCACATCTTCCAGAGGACTTTGATTTTTAGCTGCTACTGTATAAGCTATTCAGGAGTTAATTTGCATACTGAATTGACATTTCTTCGTCGTAGAGTTTTCAATTAGAAAATAGAACTGATTATCAAACTTCTCTAGACTTCATCTGACTCGACGAAGGACAAAATTGAAACAGAAAAAGGCTGTTGTGCATTTTCTTTTGTGTGGAGAGTAGAGAGAGAGAGAGAGAGAGAGAGAGAGAGAGATATTTCGGTTAATTAATTTGTACCATCAAATAATTGCTCACACTGGGTGTCATTATTCAATGCTCTAGTTACTCCTATTCTCCTATAATCTGCTTCATAGTTTATCAGCTAACGAGGTACATGATTAGTACAGTTAATTACACGAACCTTTACAGCTATTAGTGCTCCTCAATATATTATTAAGTGAATTATATATATATGTTATATGTATCGATAACGAATGATTGACAATTTAGTTTTGTTATAATTATAGTTTATAACCACGTAAATTAGTTAGATATATAGTTACGGATAGATTTGACCTATCTGGAGTTTCGTGAATTTCCAGGTCAATGATGTTTGATTTGTATTAAACGAATAGCGAACTTTCACTTCTTCATCCCGACGTGTGTGTCAACAATATCTGTCCTGGTCAACACGGAAATAATGAGGTCAATACTCTCTTCTGTGTAACAGCTAATGAATTAGATATTTGTTGAGGATATCGAGTTCATCGTCAACTGAAGGATGTGAAAAATTATTTTTGTTTTGCATTTAGTCTGATTGGGTCATGATGTTAACGGTTCCTTATCACCAACTGGCGAACGTAAACATTACAATAAGAGATGCAGGTGTCTGAACAGATTTACTGTAATACCTCTCTTCACCTTTAACTCTATTATACAGTATACTATATAATACAATAAAATATAAAAAATAAGTCCTATCAGCATTACTGTCTGTTAGGGGCAGTGTGGATACAGCACACTGTACAATAAGCCTCAGGTACACAAGGCAGCATGGCTGTTACTGCACTCAACCGTCACGCTAAATTGGGAACAACAAAGTTTAAGCAGTGAAAAACAACTGAAGACGACGAAAAATAGGGGTAAGTTTGTCTTTTTTTTTTTTGCTTAAGTTAATGGATATTAATTTGCTTTGTTTCATTTAAGACGTCGTTTACCATCAACAGATAGTCAAATTATAACTGAAGGAAATTATATTTGGTTAGGTTAGGTTAGGTTTTCTATGAATCGGTTCATTTATATACATGTTTTACGCTGGTGTACATAACTGTCTCTCTCCACACACACACACACACACACACACACACACACACACACACACTCTCTCTAATATGTTTTACATTGTTATTTCACGAGAAGGAAAATACAAAAATACAAAAAAATAAAGAAAAGGCAGGAGGATGAGGAGGTGGATGAAAAGGGGCTGAAGGAGAAGGAATAACTGGAGAAATAAGAGGAAGGAGACGATGGAACTGACGAAGGAGAAGAAGAGAAAGAAAGAAAAAAATACAGTTAACTCGGGTTGTTGCACCAGGAAGCCAGCATGAAATGGTTACCACATGCAAATGAGCAATAAAGAAATAGGAATTAGACGCAGGGGAGAGCCTCTTACACTTGCTATTGGAGACGAGAAAGAGGTGAGATGCGAAGAATTAACAAACACAGGAACATGTTACACGTCTCTCTCTCTCTCTCTCTCTCTCTCTCTCTCTCTCTCTCTCTCTCTCTCTCTCTCTAGAACTCAACGCCTCAGACAGACTTGAAAAAAACGAAAGAATCCTAACTATTTCTCATAACAAAATATAAAATAAACATTATACTATTTTCTTAACAGTATAATAACCTCAGCTTAGTTTCAGACGAATTATTTTACTCTCACCTGTTGGGGATGGATTGTGGGGAGGTGGCAGGGTTATGAGGGGTTAGGGGTAATGGTAGGGGGAGTCTCTGGTACGGTAGAGGAGTCTTTGGTAGGGTATGCGAGTCTTAGGAAGAGTTGGGAGTCTTATGGATGGTTGGGGATAGGGGAGACAAGAAACGTATGGAATAATTAAGAGAGGAAAACGTCGATGAACTGAAGTTTGTAAACATTAAAAGAAATAAGTGGAGCCCTTATTCATGACACACACACTGAAACTAAACCTTCGGTACACAAGGATTACAGCCTGGCCGGTATCGAGCCAACAATCCTTAGAAAAAAAGGGGCGAACAGTGTATTTACTCGGCCACAGCAACCCTTAATAAATAATAGAAACTAATACAAGGTCCCCGGAAGAAAGTTTTTAAAAATGCGGAAATAACACCATGACAAGACTATAACACCACCACGACAACACCACGCCAACACCACGACACCACCACGACAACACCTCGACAAGACTTAACCAAGTAAATGTTTGGAACAAGAACAGAGGAAGAAAATATACGAAGAGTTTTGGGAACTAAAAAAGGAGGATATTAAAGGTGCGAAAAATGATGATAATAGCGGATCAAGACTGGAAGTGGGAGAAAAAACTTAGAATTGTGAAAAACAGGAAAATATCGGAGCAAAGGAAATCTCAGAAAGCAAAAAGAAGGAAAACTGTCTGATACGAGTCTTAAGATGCGGGCAGGAATAAGAAGTTCCCCATAAAAAAGTCTTTAATGAAAGTAGGAATATCATCCTAGTATGGAAGTTTTAATAAATGAAAATCGAGAAAAAAAACAACTAAAATGGAAGTAGTTTTAAAACCTGAAAATCAAGAAAACAAAAAATACATCTGGATAAGAAAGTTTAAAAGTACGAAAGAAATCAACACTAAAAGCACTTGTGACACTGAACCAAAGTATTAAATTCAAAAACCTTTAATTTATTCCACGATAGAGTAAAAAAAATTAAGTCCCAAACCAGAAAACAAGAAATTCATCATCCCCCTTGAACAAAATGACTTAACCATTGCGTATAAAGTCATATTAATCATGGGATTGGATCATCATATATAAAGGGGTAACGCACCGAGTTTATAAAATGAGTCATAATAATAAATGGTTAAGATTCTTAATTAATGGGTTGTCACTGTACTCCTGTGGTCAGCATCGTACTCAAAGTCGTAGTTTCTCAAAGAGTTAGGACATCATCTTTAATGGGGTAGTACTCTGGGGATTGACATCGTATCCCAAGGGAATCATATACGTACTCAAAGGGTTAATTCAGTGTACATAGGCGAATGCTTTCGTACTCAACGGGTTAAGGTGTCGTATACTCAAGAGGCTGAAACATGATATACAACAATAAATAAAACGAAATACCAAGTAGCTGAAGAAAAGATAAACAAAACTAAGAAAACAAAATAGATTTATCTTTAACCCAGAGGCAGGCAGTCAACCCTTGACCCTATGTTAAACACTAGTATCCTAATGTACTGTGTTAAGAAGAGGTGGATTGAGGCGACGTTTGGACATACGCTCGCCAACACAACCGGTTATCAGTGAACAGTCTGGGTATATTTCTCTCTCTCTCTCTCACTTAACACAAACACTGCCTCTGACACCGACTTACCATGCATGACATTAGGGAAACTTTGGGAGAAACTCCTCTCCTTTGGACCTTCAAAGGGAACCCCTTCACCTGGCTGTACTCTGAGTGTGTTTACATAATAAAAATATCCACTGCAGCTGCAAACTACGACTCCCCGCTACGACCCAGGCGAAGGTTAATTATTCTCACTTTCCTCGAATTATTTTCTTCCTAGTCTGTTAGTCAGTTCAATGCCTTCATTTTCTGACCTAACTGTTGGATTGTTTTAGTACGTGAGGGATTATTTTTTTCAGGTGTGATTTAACGCAGCTAATGGGTAAGTTCCCTTAATAACTCCTTCAGAACAATAAATTAGTTTAATCACTATATTATTCTTAATTCCTTGAGTACGATAACTTAACCACTTGGGTCTAATGACTTGATCCATTAAGTACAGTACACCAGTTCATTAAATACGATGACCCTCTGTTCTGATCTCAGGTGCATCATGTATACACAGCAGACATAGGCATTAGGCAGCCGATCACGATATTTTTCTCCACTTTCCCAAAGAAGACAGTTCCATTATTCATGGCTGCTACATAGGCAAAACCCCTCTACCTCTACCTCTACCTCCATATCTCTCTCCCCTTAACTCTCGCGTTGGTATATAACCTTCCATCTATCATTCTCAGTTTAAGGGAGAGAGAGCATCTAGGTTGAAATAAATTCTTTTATCTAAGTTAATATAAATTCAAAAATTTCTTACATAACCTTGAAAATCACACTTGCCGTGATTATAAAAGCTACTATGCTACTAAAAATATCCTCAAAATACGATATCTTTTATATAACCCAGATATACCTGAAATATAAACGGGAAATACCTTATACAAATCACAAATTTCATCAACCCACGCGTGCCTCACTCTTCCTTGTAAATCTAGAAGTACTCTTGCCATCCTTAGGTATAAAATAGCACTCACTTCCTAATCCAAAGGTAGCTAAGTCCCTCTGTTGACTAATGAATAAGGTACAACGAGTCGACTCACCTGTAGACTGGATACCCAACTTTATAACAGGGAAACCAAAAGGTCACGCTGTCACCTTGTGTACCAGAGGCTTTGGCCATTAGATCCAATGAAGAGACTTTTACTCTCAGTTTGGTCATGCATGCATATGAGGGTCCAACATTGCAGTAAGGAAGAATTTACAGTGTGGTTGAGAGAGGATGTTGTGTGGTTGAGAGAGAATGTTGTGTGGTGGTTGAGAGAGGATGTTATGTGGTGGTTGAGAGAGGATGTTATGTGGTGGTTGAGAGAGGAGATTGTGTGGTGGTTGAGAGAGGATGTTATGTGGTGGTTGAGAGAGGATGTTGTGTGGTGGTTGAGAGAGGATGTTGTGTGGTGGTTGAGAGAGGATGTTGTGTGGTGGTTGAGAGAGGATGTTGTGTGGTGGTTGAGAGAGAATGTTGTGTGGTGTTGGGTTCAGGCGCCCCCAGTAGGTGAAGTGCCCGAAGTGTTCCTGGTATTTATCAAGGTAGCGACTGATGTAGGAGAATGTTCAGTCTACATTAAGGTTGGTGCAGTGAAGGGAGTGACAGTGTTGGTACAGTGAAGGGAGTGACAGTGTTGGTACAGTGAAGGGAGTGACAGTGGTGGTACAGTGAAGGGAGTGACAGTGGTGGTACAGTGAAGGGAGTGACAGTGGTGGTACAGTGAAGGGAGTGACAGTGTTGGTACAGTGAAGGGAGTCACAGTGTTGGTACAGTGAAGGGAGTGACAGTGTTGGTACAGTGAAGGGAGTCACAGTGTTGGTACAGTGAAGGGAGTGACAGTGTTGGTACCTGTCTGTTTGCCTGTCTTTCTACCCGTCTATTTATCTGTCTATCTATTATGGATCAGCAATACTTTACATTCATATCAGTCGTTCTTAACTATACGTGGTAACATCATGACATGTCTTAGTGGCCAAACAGTGAGACTCAGACTACGATATGTTGGTCTCGTTATGTTAATGTCAGCGTTTCATAACAGACTTCCTCAACCCCTGCGGCACCTCACTGCCCACTCACCCAGGTAGTGGTGGTGGCCTCGGGGCAGGTGACGTATGTGTTGTCCTCGGTGCTATTATTCCTGGAGTATTATTGTCCACATAATGAAGCTTCCCTATGAGGTTATTTCTTATGACCAGCGCTGTATGTTAGGGGAGGGTTTTATATATATATATAGTTCCACCTGTCAGTCTGTCTCTACTGTACACTTGGATCACCTTGTACAGTCACTAACTACAGAGAGACTACAGAGAGGCTCAGTGGTTCGACATGATAAGGAGGTTTGGGTCATTGGGTCAATAATCATGAACTATTGTACATACTTGTCATAGTTATAGACCCTGTGTTTCTTGTCTGATCACCGGAAGCTTGCAACTAAGGCCTAGGGTCATTAACAGAGAAACACCTGTTGGTCACTTGTAAACTCTTGTTTTTAAATAGAACGATTGGTATCTTCTGTTAAAAAGTTCCATCACAGACAAGTTTTAATATTTGAATAATCCTAAATCTGAAGGATAAATAGTTTACTTTAACTATTGTTACTGGCATCACAATAAGTTTACAATCGTACATGTGGCTGCAATATCGGAAAACATTACAACAACCTTGAACTCTTGCAAGTATATGTTTAATGACATATATATTACTGACACAAAATATATGAATTTCTGAAGAAAATAACTTTTATTTTACTCGTTTTCTCTCATACGATAAAATACAAGTAAACTGACACATGTTAGTGTAAAATAAAACATGGTAAAATGAAACAAGTATACCGAGGCTGCCATAAATGTAATGGCTTGAATCACATGTAAAAACTCACATTTCTTTCCCCCTTTTTTTGTTTTAACAGAATCATCAATACCAGGTCAGACTTGCCGGGAGATTACTACAGTGTTAATCTTTGTTTCGGATATTTATAACTGATTGTAAGTTATATTGTGGTAAACAAAGTGATCACATATTATCCTACAGACTTTTGAAACCTAAATATATTTATTAAGGGTGATAGGAGGAGTATTGCAGCATAATTGGTGATATTCCCTTTTGGGTGTGAGGCCTCCCGACCACCATGGTATTAGAGGCCACGAGAGAGAGAGAGAGAGAGAGAGAGAGAGAGAGAGAGAGAGAGAGAGAGAGAGAGAGAGAGAGAGAGAGCTCAGGCTTCAAACCATATCCATCGAAAGATTGCCGAGAGGGTAATAAATGACCCTATAGCCACAAGGTTCAACGTAGCCCCGAAAGAAAGTAGGATAATCCGCCTTAAGGTGAGTGTGTGGGTCAGCGCTGTCTTCCTCCCCCGTGGGTGTCAATTGTATTTGAGTTAGTGGGGGAGGGGAAGGAGGGGTTAGGAGGGAAGGGGAAGGAGGGGGTAGGAGGGAAGGGGAAGGAGAGGGTAGGAGGGGAGAGGGAGAAGTGGTAGGAAGGGATGGCAAGATTCCGTCCAAATCAATGTTGGTTATAATGGCTGTTCCTTTGCCCCCCGACCCCCGCTTATTCTCCCCAGGCGGGATGAAGAGGGAAGAGGTGGGAGAGAGAGAGAGAGAGAGAGAGAGAGAGAGAGAGAGAGAGAGAGAGAGAGAGAGAGAGAGAGAGAGAGAGAGTATAGGAATGATGAAGGAGGAGAAGAATGGGGAGGTGGAAAAAGAGGGGGGGGGAGATTAGGGGGAGGATGAAGTAGGGAGGGGAAGGAAGGAGAGGATGATGTGGAGGAGGAGGAGGAGGAGGAGGGGAGAGAGTTATATGACTTGCCTTTTAAAGTGTGTGTGTGTGTGTGTGTGTGTGTGTGTGTGTGTGTGTGTGTGTGTGTTTTGAGTAAGGCACTTTAGTGTAGGAGAAGACACGGGAGAAAGGAGATGGAATTTATAATACGATAGGGGGATGATAGAAGGAGAATATGTCTGTCTGCCTGTCTGTCTGTCTGTCTGAGGGTTGTCGACCAAGGTCCTCCAACCCCAAACTACTTCAGAATGTCATTACCAATCATTACAGGATCTATTTCTCTATATTTTCATTAACCTAACCTAAACTAACCTAGCCTAACCTAAACTAACCTAGCCTAACCTAACCTAACCTAACCTAACCTAACCTTCCTAGTCATTGGCGTCTCCTCCAACCCACAATAACACCTATTAATTTCTCTACATTATCTCCTCATCTCTAAGTATAAGTGAAACGTAACTAATTTACCACATTCTTCAAAATTCCACAATATTTCTCGTTCTTCCATTATATTCTCATTTTTATGTAGTAAGACCTAATTCAAGATAACACCCATCATAAAATGCTTAACGTGTATCAAATTTGTCATTGAAATTCCCTTTTATATCATCTCGTATGTTGATATTAGTTAAGATTATCGAGGCTAAATGAGGTGCTTCAAACGTCCACGAGGGCAGAAGGTAACAGAGGCCCTAGCTTAAGTTATCACGCAACAGTTGATATCTATAGAACCAAGACGAGGGGTGGGTGGTGGGTGTTTATGTTGAGTCGGTGGGTGGATGGTGGTGGGTGTTTATGTTGAGTCGGTGGGTGGGTTGTGGTAGCTGTGTTTGTTGAATCGGTGGGTGGTGGTGGGTATGTGTGTTGAGTCGGTGGGTGGTGGGTATGTGTGTTGAGTCGGTGGGTGGTGGGTATGTGTGTTGAATCGGTGGGTGGGTGGTGGTTGTGTTTGTTGAATCGGTGGGTGGGTGGTGGTTGTGTTTGTTGAGTCGGTGGGTGGATGGGGGTTGTGTTTGTTGAATCGGTGGGTGGTGGTGGGTATGTGTATGTTGAATCGGTGGGTGGTGGTGGGTATGTGTGTTGGGTGGTGGTGGGTATGTGTGTTGGGTGGTGGTGGGTATGTGTGTTGAGTCGGTGGGTGGGTGGTGGGTGTGTTTGTCGAATCGGTGGGTGGATGGTGGTTGTTTATGTTGAGTCGGTGGGTGGGTGGTGGGTGTGTTTGTCGAGTCGGTGGGTGGATGGTGGTTGTTTATGTTGAGTCGGTGGGTGGGTTGTGGTAGCTGTGTTTGTTAAGTCGGTGGGTGGTGGTGGGTATATGTGTTGAGTCGGTGGGTGGGTGGTGGTTGTGTTTGTTGAGTCGGTGGGTGGGTAGTGGTTGTGTTTGTTGAATCGGTGGGTGGGTTGTGGTAGCTGTGTTTGTTAAGTCGGTGGGTGGTGGTGGGTATATGTGTTGAGTCGGTGGGTGGGTTGTGTTTGTTGAATCGGTGGGTGGTGGTCGTCACACACCCTCAGCCACCCCTTACATCATCACAGTCAGGTAAAATCTCCCCCGATCATCCAGACTTAGAGTATGCCACATCCCTCGACGTCGACTCTGTCAGGGATATAAATAGAAGCTGTTGGACCACATTACCCACCCACCCACCTACCATCACTCCCTCCACCCACTGATATCAACCACGTAGTCCTCCCTAAGCCACCCATCTACCCACCAACCCACCCACCATCACTCCCTCCACCCACTGATATCAACCACGTAGTCCTTCTTAAGCCACCCATACCACACACTAACCCTTATAGGCCACTGACACGTCACTTGAGCCACCAAAAGCTATGTAACATCCACTTAAGCCATCCAATTCTATCTCAAAGCCACTACCCATCTAACCCCCTCATCCAAATCCCACTTAAGCCACCCACAATCCAATCCCCCACTCAAGCCACCAAGCATCCAACCTCCCACTGTAGCCACCCATAATCCAATCCCCCACCCAAACCACCCAACATCCAACCTCCCACCCAAGCCACCCACCATCCAACTTCCCACTCAAGCCACCTACCATCCAAATAATATCCTGACCAAAAAAAAAAAGACAATTCGTTTACAAGGCGACATTGGGTGACATTACGGTGTGGTGAGTAGGGTACCTCAAAATACCAAGGACGTAATGTAATGGAATTTGTCTTGCGTTTTATTTTTGGTAAATGTCAGAGAAGGGGAGGGGGGGGGGGGGGCTGTTAAACCTTACTACCAGAGAGAGGCAAAAAAAAAAAAACCCCGCAGTGATTAATAGAGTTGTGTAAAAACAAAAACAAAATCGATTTTTCTAATTAGTGAAGAGGTAAAAAAACGAACTTTTCCAATTATGTACAAAACAGCAGGACAAGTGTTTATTCGTGTTTACCATCTATCTCTCTCTCTCTTTTTCTCTCTTACCTCTTTCTCCATCTATCTCTCTCTCTATCTATCTGTGTTTCTGTCTCTTTCTCTGTCACTGTCTTTGTTTCTGTCTGTCTGTTTAAGTGCCTGTCTAAGTTTCTGTCTAAATGTCTGTCTGTCTGTCTGTCTTGGTGTACCTCAACCATTGGGAGAAATATCAGTCTTACACAGTGATAAAGACGAATGAGCGTCGACTGTCCTGCAGCTCACCATTGGTAACACGTACAGTATATACTACTCATGGAGAGGCTGGTGACATTCTCCAGTTTTACATCTCTGTTTTAATTATTTACGCAACTCATTTATTTATTTATTTTTTGTACATTAATGGTCAGTGTTTACGAAATTCAATGACTTTTGTGTGTTTGTGTTTACGAATTTCAAATGTTTTCTTATATTTACAATCAATGTTTACGGAATTTCACTTTTTTGTATATTAATGTTCAATGTTTAGTATTGAAAAACCTTTGGGATATATTGCTGATTTTTTTTTATGTTTTAGATACAAATCTATATTTTATAATGTTATATGGTTTATATTTTCTTTCCTTCACCTTGCACTATTTTTTTTTTACCTTTCTCTTGGTTAAATTAATTATTGAATTATAATGTAAAACCAATAGAGACAGACAGACAGACGGACAGACAGACAGTTATAACATTCACATTAATTATAATTCTTTGAAAAAAATATTAGTCTTGTTAATGGAAGCTTTTTCTATTTAATGATATTTGTAATTACTTTATATAGCCAAGAATTACGTCAAGGAAGCCCCCGGCAGTGTGGGTTCTATAATAAAATAAATATTCACCTTATGTTTGTTTTTATAAATCAGTACATTTGAATTGAGGATAAATTATTGCTTTTAATCTAAAATAAATTAACAAAAACATGTGTGAGTTGGAAGCCATTTTGATCATTATCATCGAGTCGGGGCTTCACTTGGCCCAACATGCTGCTGCTCTCACTTTTCCATACAAAAATCCTCGAAGGAAGTTATCTGAGTTATCCATCTGACGCTGAAGTTACAATGAAAGTTTTCGGATAACTAGATGTGACGTCTCATCAAAAATTCAGGAAACGAATTGAATGTAATATTTTTAGAGACTCCACCATCGATACTGATTCTTCCCTTCCCTTTTTCCCTCCCTACCTAACCATCTGCATTGCCTCTTTCCCATTCCCTCCTTTTCTCATTCCTCCCCTCCCTTCCTATCCATCTACACTGTCTTCTCTTATTTCATTTTATTCTTCCCTCTCTCCCTCATTTATCCTACCCTTCCTTCCTTTCCTCCCTCCCAACTCATTATGGCGGGTAGCGGTTGATTGCGTCTCGCTAATCTCCGTCCTGGCGTCATCATCTCCAGTTCGCCCTCCACAACAGCAGAGTCCCAAGCTTTCTACAGTGGGACGTTATACTGTGTCATCGTGACCTGTTGATTCTGTATTATTATTATTATTATTATTATTATTATTATTATTATTATTATTATTATTGAATATTTATACGTTTGTGTTAAAAAAAAATACTTAATTCGTTTCCGTCCATGTTTACTATGTTTCCAGTGCGTACAGTGTCCACCAGCTTTCATCCACTGGCCAACTCTGTTACATGAGAGTGTTTGTGTGTGCGTTTTGTTCGTTCTCTTGTATTAATTAAAAAGAAATGCGCGCACACACACACACACGCACGCACGCACGCACGCACACGCACACGCACACACACACACACACACTAATAATGGTGGGTCCCATTTGTACTCACCTCAAGACAACACCATCTTCCAGTTTCATACAGACACACTCTTGGCCTCAATAGTCGAGATATTTTTATTCTGAATCATGTCAGTGTATCGTAAACAAGTACATTTCTTGATATCGTCGTCAGGATAACTAATTACCTAATTTGAACTTTTTCACTCCAAAGTTTTCATGAAAGTGCAATAAATATAACAATATTTTAAACATCATAATTTTTTTGAAGTTAGCCAAAATGGGAGGAGCCTTTGAATTTATAAGAGACAAAATATTTTTTGCTTTGAAATTGTTAATAAAAGTTTTAAGAATACCACACAAAAAAAAACGCTAAAAACTTAAAACAGGCGAAAATCAGTACTAGGAAAGGTGTGGATTTGTTTTCATGTATTAGGAAAATGAAACGGCAAAAATAAATTTTTTTGTCCCCAGATTCTTAATTAGCGCAAAGAAGAGCACTTGTAAAGCGACTAGAACACAATCGTAATTTTAAAATATTTGCCAAAACGACAAGAGCTTAGTCTCAGAGTTTGTTTGGGTCAGAAACAGTTTCACATCGGAATTAGAAATTAACCTGTTGGACGAGTACAATAACTTAAGAAAAACACTAAAAACTATCCAGAAGATACAAACAACGAGTTAATAGTGTACGATTAAATACGAAATAATTTTAAGGGTCATTAACAAAACAAATTAACGCATTTAAAACTTTTTGAACCCAAATATTTAATCAGTGTGTCGAGGCGGACTTTAAATAAAACCAAAGTGTCGAAAAATCTGTCAAAATGGCAAGGTGTTCTCCTCAAGTTATTTGGGGCAAAAAACACTTTTTATCTTTAATCTCTTAGACATGAAAATGGGCAGGTTAGGTTAGGTTAGGCTAGGTTAGGTTAGGTTAGGTGTCAAAAATATTATTAGTTTCATCGACGTTATATCTTTTTATTTATCTATAGATTGAAACATTTTGACACAAATTTGATCAATATTTCCCTCGGTTTTGACAGATTCATATCGTCACTATATATAAGTTTAGACATATTTTTCTATATGAGAACACATATTATTTAAGTAAGTTAAGGTAGGTACGCAAATTACCAAACGAACATAAAAATACACTTTTATAAGTTCCCTTAACTCTGAAACCACCAAAACATTTCTGATAAATTTTTCCTGTATTTCTCACAGATAAATTTCACCCCAACAACATTTTTCGTTTTTCCTACATAGTTACTTGTAGATGCTAAAACACTGTTTGTTTCGGGTCAGCTAAACATGCAAATTGTCAGTCATAAGAGTTCCCTAAATAGTAATTCTGAATTTGAATATGCAAGTAGGCAGCTCCGAACTTCTGGCATAAATCGTTTACAGTGTTGTTAAGTGGTATTACTGACCATCCCCCTGCACGCTGCCTCCCTCTCTCTGTCTCTCAGGACGAAGAAAAAAAAAGTTACGAGAGATTTAGACACACAGATTTGTTAACGATTTCCAAATTGACCCTATTGAGCAATGTTTATAATCTCTCTCTCTCTCTCTCTCTCTATTCAAGCTAAGAAAAAGACCCAGGACGATCTTGAGTGACGAAATGTTTGCGAATCAAGTGACACAGTTCAGATATCCAGAACACGTAAGGTTAAGACACGCTGCACAGTCAAGGAAGAGGATGAAAAAGACAGCAAGCAACAAAGAGATGAGGACAGGTAACAAGAAGGGAAACATCAATCTTAAGTATTTTCCTTCCTGGAGGTAATAGCTAGATGGAACTGATAGAAGGGATACCAGTGTTAATACTAGTTTGTTGTTGTTATTGTTGTTTATCAGTGGCCATTCGTCAGAGGTTTAATTGTGAGAAAATGAGAGATGACCAAATAATCCTGAGATATTATGAAGAGCGATATTAATTTTCAGTGTAAGTTCTTCTTGAATTTTGTTTTGAAAATATCGTCTCTAAGGGAAAATAAAGACTTACTTGCATACAGTTAAAAAAAAAATGGATATATTTGGACAGTATCTTCCTTCTGTTATATAAAATCAGTGATATGTGTATGTAACATCTTCAAAATATTTCCCTTTAATTTTGTCTTGTTTTATTATTCCCAGCATACGAGGGAGAACTCAACATGTCAAGCTCAGGGAAATTCTCAAGGGATATAAAAAAAATATTGAATATGACCCAAAAATACGAATATTTTCATTTTTGTTGTTGTCATGAACCTGGAAAAATCATAGGACAAAGTTTGTTGAAGTTGAGACGAAAAAAAAAAATCGAACGAGACTGCAAGTTGAAGTAGCGAGGGTGAGGCCGGGGGGGGGGGAAGGAGGAAGGGGGATGGGGGGGGGGGGAACTGGAATATGAAATGAGGAGAAATGGGAAAAGATTCAGGAGGTTTAATTTTTCGATGAAGATGTCAGAGGAGAAGGAGGAGGTTGATCAGGTGGGTAGTAGGTAAAGAAGAAGGAGGAGGAGGAGGAGGAGGAGGAGGCAAGCTGCTAGTGGTCCAAGGTAAAACACATTTATCATACACCTGTGGGAATGCCTTCTTAATTAGCTGTATATTTAGTGTTCTATTTTTCATTGTATTCGAGATTTATTAGAGAGAGAGAGAGGCAAAGAGAGAGAGAGAGGCAAAGAGAGAGAGGCAAAGAGAGAGAGGCAAAAAGAGAGAGAGAGAGAGAGAGAGAGAGAGAGAGAGAGAGAGAGAGAGAGAGAGAGAGAACCCTCGCTGCCTGTTATAACGAATAAGTATTTATGTGTAATAATTCTTCAGTCCCTGCAGCTGCACTAAATCCCAATATACTAAAAGAAACAATTAACCACCAACGTAAGTCCACCATGAAAAAGAGTTTAAAACCAACATTGTTATAAACTTGAATATGTTCACCAAATAATGACTTTGCCCCTTTAAAATACGTTCAAAACTTTCCCGATAATTGGCGTTGCAAAAATCCCTCCACTGGTAACATTTTACAGCTGTTGTACTTGACTTACCATTATGCGGCAACATTCTTCAATTTATTTTTACTCCTGATGGGTTTCGACTTCTCAAACCGCTTACAAATATTTCACCCAATTAAATGAGGCTAAGTCGTCAATATCCAGGACTTGATACCATTATGATTTTTTTAAAGCCTTTATAATTATTTTGAGCATATAAAGAAAATCAAAATATAATATTAATATTGTATTTTTTCGTGTTTTAAAAGTGTGTTACTCTTTAAAGGAGTTCTGAGTATGATTACAATGTTATATTTTAATACGAAATATCAAATGGTTGTATCAGTGTTCTTCCTACGCCTCCTGTTTATTCTCTGTTCCTTCTGTCTCCTCCTATTCTACATTTATCTACCATATTCTTCCTTTTAGTGTCTCTTAATTCTCCCCACCTCCTCTTAAACCTCCCTTACCCCTTTCTAACCTGCTCCTACCTCCTCCTCCTCCTCCTCCTTGCTCCTGGGACTTAACACCTGAAGACTTAATCACCACAGGTTACTCTCGTTCTCCTCGCTGTGGTTAAGATTCCCGCTGTAATATATAAGTAACCGTAAAGTAAGTTAATTTACATATAGTTTATCAGTAATGAATTTATAAGATTTACTTTCATTTCACTTAAGTTTATTTTAATTTACGTTATTTTGTGTCTCGTTTTAATTTGGTTAGAGAATAAATAATGTTTTTTTTTTGTGCCTCTCTTGCGGGATTTATTTTTTAATTTTTAATACAATAGGGTGCGGTGGGCTAATGGATCTAACACTCGCTTCCGTACATAATGGTCATTGGTACACGCCCGGGTTACCCCTAGTCTACCCAGCTGTGATTAAGTGCATAATTCTACAGCCGGGGAACTAAAGACGACCAAGTGTAATGCTGCTCTAAACTGCCTCATTATAAATTGAAGGCCGAATACTGTAGTTTAAATGCTGTATCCACACTACCCTTAAATGGACCACTCTCATTGGTTTCACCTGATAATTATCGTGTACTTTATGATACCATGTTCTTTCTTCATGTCAGGTACTTTCAATGAACCTAGACTTAATGTGTACTATTTAACATATACCCCCTATATATATAATGTACAGTCTAGCCAAAATCTACTCAAACAAAATTGTCTTAGATAATATGACACAATGGGGGAAAAATTTTGACAACCTTACCAAAGACAACAGGAGAAGCAGTGTTCATTGTGAAAGTCATTGATCACCCTAAGTACAGATAGTTAGTTCGTATACATGATTTGTACCGTGTAGTTGATTTGTGCTAAGTGCTTGATAGTGATACGTATAATGTGATAATATATTAATTCTTTTAGTAATATGTTTCAGTTCCATGAGTCGCTGTGAGAGCAGACGGTGGACCCCTCAATCACTCGTTGTAAAAATCGATTCGATTAATGTTCCTGCGAGTGTCAGGTCTGCTCAGAGTAAATGACCCGCGAGAAATGATATTGGAACCCGAATACCTACGATTAAAACCTTACTGATTTTTAGGTGCAATTCTTATAAACAGCGCAAAGTATATATGTATCGCTGGGATTACCTATACATAGCTACATTACCATTATATGTATTTTTTTGGCACATAAATAAAGAAATATTTCTTTGTCGTTTCTAGTTTAGATTTTGTACCTTACGAGAACTGAAAACAATCCTTTCCACCCAATGACAAATATTCATTCATAATTTACCACGTCTATTACTTACCTATTATATATACATTCATTTATTCCCCTCAGCGACTGTTAGATTATCTGAGGATCTGTGATGATAAGCGATTTTAATTACCGTCACTTTTACCAGCAACAAATAAGTGGTCACCCATCTTCCCCTGAACCAATGGAAGCGTCTCCTAAGATATGAAGTTTAAGAGTCAGAAGGTAAACTCCATCGCGTAAACTTTCATCGGAGTGTAAACCACCAATGAGGTAAACCAGAATGGACTTGAGGTCATAAGTTAGAGGTTATTTCTATTGTGTAGTGAATGAAAGGTCTCTTAAGCAACCCTCCTGCACCCTGAGAACAAACATTTATAATTAATTAATGATTCTCGGTACACCCTCAGGTATTCTATCACTCGCCCTCGAAATGAAGTGAAGGTTAGGTTAGGTTTTGGTTTACGTTTTAGTTAGGTTTTGGTTAGGTTATGTTACGATTTGGTTAGGTTTTGATTAGGTTTTGGCTAGGTTATGTTAGGTTAGGTTTTGGTTACAATTGTTTCTTATGAGAAGTTTTTCCTCCTCCTCCTCATGCTCCTCCTTTTCCTCCTCCTCCTCCTCTTCCTCCTCCTCCTTCTTCTCCCTTTAAACATCCTTCTTCATCGATTATTCCTCTTCCTCCTTATCATTTTCTTCTCCTTCCTCACTTAGTCCTCCTCTTCCCCTCCACCTAAACTTTGTCTTCCCTCTATACCTACACTAGGGATTCCTCTTTCTCTTCTCGTTTCTCCCTCTCCTCCTTTATCCTGTTCTTTATCTTTCCTCCTTTCTCTTCTCCCCTTCCTTCCCTTCTTCAAGTTTCTTTATCCTGTTCCTTGTCTTTCCTCCTTTCGTCTCTCCTCCTGTCCCCTCCTTCCTTCCTTCAAAAGGCTTGTGTCCTCAGGGTCTCCTTCTCCTCGTCCTCTCTCTCTGTCATAAGAAGGATCGGTGAGCTGAGTGAACACGGCCAATACAACCACCCAACCTTCCCGTACCCAGCCAACCCCCAAGCTCTCCAACCCTTACTCCTTCAACACCTACCCCTTCAATGACTACCCCTTCAGTGACTACCCCTACTCCTTCAATCCCTACCCCTTTAACCCTTACCCCTTCAATCCCTACATTCAATTCCTACCCAACAACGTCCTACCTTAATAATATTCAACCCGCTCTAACCTCCTACCCCTT
Source organism: Homarus gammarus (assembly GCA_958450375.1). Taxonomy (NCBI): domain Eukaryota; kingdom Metazoa; phylum Arthropoda; class Malacostraca; order Decapoda; family Nephropidae; genus Homarus; species Homarus gammarus. The sequence goes on from CAUDMG010003264.1 coordinate 4,172,940, forward strand.
CAAATCCCTATCCCTCCACCTCCTTAATCCCTACCTCTTTAACCCCTTCAATCCTCCACCCCTCCAATCCCTCATCCATCCAATCCTCTGCCCCCTCCCCCACCCACAGTAACACATCAGAAAAGGCTATCTTCCTGCACTAACTAATGGCTCAACAAATCATATTAATGGCGAATTCATCTTCCAATATCCGCCAAGCTCAGCTGTAGCACAAAGTCTGGCACACCAAGGCAAATCCATCCACCGGTACAGCTCATCATTAAAACTCCCGACAACGAAAACTTTGTCCAGGATGTTGGCTTCGTCTCCCCCAACTTTCAGAACCAGTAAGTCATATTTCTTGTAGTCCATGACGTTCTCCCCCGCTGGTCTTGGGTAGTAACCTAACCTAGCCTAATCTAACCTAACCTAACATTAACCTAACCTAACCTAACCTAGCCTAGCCTAATCTAGCCTAATCTAACCTAATCTAACATTAACCTAACCTAACTCGTCTACCTTTTGGTGTTTAAAGGTCATTTTAGGTCAGGTGAATCTTTAAACAAGCCAATTGGACCTTGTGATTAATTCTTCTTCTCTTGATGGTTAGGGGTCATTTCAAGTCATCTTACTCCAGCCCAGATGGTTTAAGGTTAGGTTAGGTTAGGTTAGTTTAAGTTAGATTAAGTTAGGTTAGGTTAGGTTATGCTAGATTAAGTTAGGTTAGATTAGATAGGTGTAGGTTAGATTAGGTTTACATTTGTGTAGGTTTAGGTTAGGTTAGTTTAAATGTAGGTTATATTGGGTTATATGTCGGTTAGGTTAGGTTAGGTTTAGGTTGGGTTATATTGGATTAATTTACGTTAAGTTAAGGCAAGGCCAGGTGAGGTTTCAGAAGTTCAGGTACCCTGCATTAATCAATCCCTTTGATGCATCTCCTCTGAGCAATACCTTGTTGATCAATAACAGCAAATGGAACACGAACACCTGACTCACCTTGAGATTAATTGATTCCGTTTCATGTCGTGATAATAGAAGCTGTGCTGGTAGGTATAAGAATAGGTGTAGTACACGCGGTAAAAAAACTACCGTACAGGTGGTGGTCCAACTGAACATTCCCGTTGTCTCGCTAGGGTTGGTAGGCCTGAATATGAGACGTTTCGTACTTAATTTGGTAGGCCGAAATTAGCTTTTTCATTGACAATATTGAATTACTTTGTTGCAATCTGACTGGAGAATGTCAGTATATCTAGATAAGTTAAACTGTATGTTATGTTAAACGTTCCACACACCATGAACTACAGTAGCCAAGGAAGTGGATGAGTTGCCATATAGGAATGCATTATATGTTTGGCAGAATTAGTGGATACAGTAAAGGTTTAATATTATTTTACAACCGAATTTCGAATCTGTATTTGTGTTGCTACTTCACTTTGGGCTAATACCACATTATGTCATTCTTTATTCGTATTGGAAAATATACCATGCTGTTCCGAAACATGTGAATAGCTCCACAGTTCATATAACATACACATTCTTTATGTAAGATATCAGGAAATGTTGGAAGTACTTATTACGTAAATCACATCATTAGCTTGCTAGAACACCGCTCACAACGTGTATTAGACATTGAGAATGAGGTATAGAGTTCTGATCAAGTTTCAAATTGTGTTAGTGGCTCGTTTCAGAGTATCACACTTGTTTCGAGCTCGTGTGGCCGAACCCATACACGCGTGGGGGCTACCAATGCAAGGAATGCCTCAGGGTCCTTTTTTGAAACACTTGGTTTGGTGTGTCAGTTTGTTTCGCGCAGGAAGTGTAACGGTAGATTTTATTTTTACCGAATGTACATATATGGCAATTCTTCTTTCATTATCTTTCTCTTTGTAACTCTTCTTCACGCTCTCTCTGTCTCATTCTCTCCTCTCTCTAACTATCCCTCACTCTCTCTAATTATCTCTCACTCTCCTTAACTCTGTCTCACTCTCTCTAAATCTCTCACTCGTTCTAACTCTCCCTTACTCTCTCTATCCTTCATTCCCTCTAACTCTTCTTCACTCTCTCCCATTCTCTCTCTCTCTCTCTCTCTTCCTTTTACTCTTTCATTCTTGTTTCCTTCTATCTATACTCTTTCCCTCTCCCTCATCACTAAGACCACACGCCGACAGAAACAAAAATGAGAGTGTGAAGACATTATTTGTACTAGAATCGTCCTCATCAATAGTGCGATATCTACAATGTAATCCTACGCCGTGTACTTCTGTGTCACCCCTTACACTGAGCCTCACCCTTCACACTGAGCCTCACCCTTCACACTGAGTCTCACTCCTCACACTGAGCCTCATTCCTCACACTGAGCCTCACCCGTCACACTAAACCTCCGGCACAGTTAAACCCACAAACATTTATCGAGAGAGTAATCTCCACCACCACCATTAATCTGTCCGCACTGAACTCAGTAACAAAATCCCATCATAAAATATATTTCCGCCTTGAAGGAGTTCGTCCCGCCAGCATCGGATTGGGACCATTGCCATCAATAACCTATTTGCTGGCTTTTATCCGTTTGGCAGCTGCTCTCACGACTATTTATACGGCAGGCAGCTGTGATATTTTTTGGGCACATATTTATACACCAGGCAGACGCTGTTGCCTGTCTTTATGTGTCCGGCCACAGCTTTCATCCCCTAGTTGATACGCGCAGCAGCTGCTCGTGAGCCAATCTGCCGCGCCTCCCAATGGTTCTGGCCAAGTCTTATATACAGTATACGTATGTGGCTTCTCGTTCGAGGTAATATTTGTGTTGTTGCAGTGGCCATCTGGGACTTGGTTTAGGTTTGAAAAGAATCAAGAATGTGCTTTCAGTATTTTTGTGACCTCGCAACTCATTCATGGACTTTCGCCTCTCAAGCGAAAACGCCCTTGTTTAGGACCCGACAAGAGCAAAAGAATGGTCCATGTACACCAGACCTTGTACACTCAGCCAAGAGATGCGTATACTATTGGGTGTATTGACAATGGTGGGAGTATAACGTCCTACCAGGGTGATGGATTAGCCCACTACCTGCTGAATGGTGAGAATTAAAGGATCATTGAAAAATAAGGAAGTCTACCAAAGAATAGTGGAACTCTACTTTGCGTGGTTTTTGAAACTTATTAATAATTTTGAAGTTTCCTCAAGTATGAATTTTCCACACCTATCCACCCCTCGAGAGATTCGCGTCTTGTAAAACCCTAAACTTTGAGGTAACACCACTGGCATACCCTCGGCCACTGTGGTGCTGGTGAAGACATGCAATATTCAGGTGGAGACGAAGACATTCTCGCCAGCTGGGAGAGCATGAACAGTCAAGGAGTAATAACTGTCTCTTCCTTTTCCTCAATATGTCCGTCGCCCCCATACTTCCTGTACACTCAAATTCACGAGTGTTTCTCCTATTTTCAATTTACACAATTCACTACTTTTTTCCTAGCTCTTTGGAAGCCATAGTGATTGTTGATACAAGATACTGCATACTTAGCCTTCGGTATACAAGTAAACTGCGTGGCCGACTACACTCGACTATAAACTAATGTATCTACAGTTCTGCACTATATACCGGCGGGTGAACTGGGAATCTCAGGACGGGGAAACGAGTACGGCATCCATTCAACCAACACATATAAAATCAATAATAAACAAACCTGAAAAAAAATATATATTACTTTGAACAAAACTCGGTCACGTATCTTAGTCTAAGCGAAAAAGATCAGTATTTTTAGGTTTTAAGACTGAAGTGAATTTACGTCAGAATGAGTGGTTGGTTTAGAATAGGTGACGATCAACAGTGTTCCAACATTCTTATTGGCTAATCTCCTTCCCTCTCTCCTTCTCCTCTTCGTTCCTCTCATTCCCTCTCGTTCCCTCTTTTCTCTTCTCGTTTCCTTCTTTTCCATTTTTTCTCCTCTGCTTCCCTTCCCTTCCCTTCCCTTCTTGTCTGTTCTCCTTTCCCTCTCTTCCTCCTTTTCCTTCCCCTCTCCTCCTCCCCTTCCTCCCCTCCTCCTCTTCCTCCTCCTTCCCCCTCTTCCTCTTCTCTTCCCCTCCTCATTCTTCTCCTCCTACTCCTCCATCTCCCATAACACCCACCGCTGCCCCCCCCCCCCATCACTCCCATTATTACGAGTGAACTAATAATTCTTCCTCTAAGACCTTTATTTTATACCAAGGACCAGCAGTTTCCTCACAAGTATTAAATTCGTACCTAAAACCGTTCATGCCAGACCCACCCTCCTAAAGAGAACGAGTTTTATTACCTGTTGTCTGAAGGATATGAGTAACCTAACCTAACCTAACCTAACCTAACTTAATCTAAATGAGATAATTCACTGATCATCTCCTGTGGTATTTTGTTCACATCTGATTAGGTTACGTTAGGTTAGGTTAAGTTAGGTTAGGTTAGGTTTTTGTTTCTTGATAGTTTGGCCAACATCGGTACTCACCTTCCGGCACCACAAACTTGGCCGCTGTCAACCGGAAAAAATAACTTTCTGATTTCTCAAGAAGTTTCTAGCCAGCGTATAAACTTATGTGATCTCTACCCCTCACCTGTTAAAACTCAGATTATAGCAAAAACAGGTACAAGATGAGTTAGTCTTAATATTAACAACTGTTGCTTAGTGTGTGGAATGATTCAGTGCAGGAGACTATAAACGTTAGATTTTAAAGCACATAATTCGAAAAACAACAAGACCTTACAGGAAACATGACTCATAAATGATGTTTCTTATTACTATATATAAAAGATATTTCAAAGTATAGGAACAACATTAACACACAGTAACCAGTGCTTAAAGGCCGCTGTTGAAGAAAATAAATAATTTACACCTAAAAAAAAATTAAACATAAAAAATATTCAGTAAAAGGATATTAGTCTTGAATCCTTTACATTATGAGAGATTATAATTATTATTTTAATCCATTTCCCCGTGACGTAATCAGATACTTTTTCTAATAATAAATATTCACAACACAATTCGTAAAATTTGGGGAAAGATTTTAAAACGTATAAAATTCTAGTAAAATTCATACATACATATAAATAAAATTCTTAAACAGTTATTTTGAAATATTTTAATAAACCCAAGAATAGTAAATTTGATGTTAATCTGAAAATAAAAAATGAAAACAAGATTTAAATTTTCATATAAAGATTTCCTCAGTCTGCAGAAGGATTATTTTGAGCCTTTTGTTAACTGTTAGGTATTAAAGGTTAAATCACAATCCCATCTAAACTGTTGAAATATTTACTGTGACTGAGAAAAACTGGTGAGAGGGACTGGTGAGGAAGACTGGTGAGAGGGACTGGTGAGGAAGTCTGGTGAGAGACAGTTATCCATTATGGTTGGAAAGACTGTTAAGGGTATTTCTTACAGTTATGGAAGAGACTGGTAAGATAATTGTCATGAAAATACTGGTGAGGTATTAACTGTTACGGAAATAAAATGGTAATATATTAAGTAACTGTCTCCAAAAATACTGCCATCTATCAACAGCTATTGGAACACACACACACACACACACACACACACACACACACACACACGAAACTCATGACCATCGTTTTTCAGCCGGAGTTGCGTGTGGGATCCGCTTACTAGGCAGAGCTTTTAAAAGATCTTTTCCGTGAGGTTATTACATATTCCATCCCTGTTTACTCTCAGACTGCGTGGAGTGCTAAGTGCGATCTGCCTCTAACTCTGAACCAATAGCGAGATGTACCAAAACACACGCACACAAAAACAGACAGACAGACACACACACACACAAACACACACACAGAGATAACTCATAGATAACGACAGAACACCAACAAAGCATAATACTTGATAATTATTACTGTAGGACACAGACGCAGGTTTAAATGTGGACGTAGAGGCAGATATAGTGGTAGACGCAGAAGTAGACGCCGCCGGAATTACATCATAAATTAGATCACCAACACATTTGGTCTTCCTGGCTCAAGATACTCAATGGTACATAAACTCCTCTACTTCATATACATTAAGAGACCAAAACAACACCACTATTTACACACGCTGTTGATGGATAAATACATAAACTTCTTAAATCAGATTAATGTATTATTTGCGTGTTGTATAATAAGTTTCTGTGCTCATGAGTTTCACTGCCATATTTGTCTTCTAAAATACGCTTGGTTACAATTACCCAGCAGTTTATCGCGACATTTATTTGCACAAGTTCTTTAATTCATGATCTCTTTCTCTCTCTATTGTTGGTCGGTAGGACACCAGGAAAATGATAGCCTGAACTTCCCGTGTGGAACTCAGTCAGTCGTAAAGTTGATATACAGTTGTCGTTAATAAATGCAATAGATAGCAATATATTCATGGGTTTAAAAATAGCTGCCCGAAACACAAACCTGCTCAGTTATATATAGGTGGAGGTATATATTGCTCTCATGGTGGATGGAGAAGTACAGAAATAATATAAAATAAGTATATAGTGTTATAGAGGTACTATATAATAGAATCATCCTGTGACATAGTGTTATCTGGTAAAATAACGTAATGTAATATAAATGTTATGGTCTATTTTCTCTTTCTTTTTCTGTTTGTCTTTCTCTCTTTCTCTCTACGTTCTCTCTCTTATTTTTTACCCCTCCTCTAGTCCCTTCTTCACCTCTCCCGCCCCACTTTTCCCCTCAAAATCACCCCTAAACGGTAAGATAATAATAAATAAAACAGGCCCCTCTCCTCCTTCTCCTCGCCTCGCCTCTCCTCGCCCCACACTCGCTCAGTCAACGGGAATTTCCATTTTTCGTCGAGCCTTCCTAGATAGATTGGCGCAATGAATCCCGACCGCTGTAAAGTAGTTCTATGTGTAGGCGCCTCCCCCCCAGCCAACCAGAGATATTTGAGTCTTATAAGCTGAAGGTGCTTCATTTTTCGTGGTTATTGAATCTCGTCTCAGCAAGGAGCAGCCCCGCTACATCTAACCTGATCACGAGGAGGAAGAAATCTCTTTTAGATCGTTTCCTCCGGCCGCTTAAAGATGACTATGAATAATGACTTTATTTTCTTGGTCTTTCATGTAAACTTCGCTAAGTAAAGGGATGAAAATGTTTTGTCATATTGAAAAAGAAACAAATAAAAGGATTGATTATTTGTTCTTCTTTTGATATAGGAGGATGTGACCAAACAGTGAGCTGCCTCCCTTACTCTTTCCTTCTTCTCCTCCACATTTAAAATCACACGACAAGAGACTCACAAATGCCTCATATCCTTCTCCAGGTCGGGATCTCTTGCAATATCTGGGAAGTGGCACGAAACTCCTTCATAAGGAAGATAGACAATTTATGGCCGCATTTGCATATAAATTTATATTGAAATACCACCCCTAGATAAAGTGGCGCGCCAACCCGGGGATGGTGGGGGGGTTGGCGACCCATAGGTGTTGTGTCCCACATGTGAGGGGCCTGGTGTTTGATGCGCGCGCGCGCGCGCACACACACAAACACACACACACACACACACACTGGTTCGCGTCAGGGTCAAAGAGACTCAATAACGATATAGTTTACTACTGGCCCTACATTGAACAAGTCCCGACTGATTGTTTAGTGCTAACTGGCTTATCTAAAGGTTCCTAGTGTACAAACTATTGACATGATCAGCTAACTCATTTCATTTGACATGACCACCAAGCTGGGTAACTACTGAACCGATTTACACGTAGACAATCATCACACTGACTTAATGTTTCTTTAGAGGCAACCTAAATTAGTCATACACCAACAATACACAGGTGAGGTAATAAGCTAATTAGGCGAGTGTCCAGACAGGTTCTCACATGTGGTGAATAAACAGGACGTCATCCGTGGGTGGTGCAGTCAATAGTGAAGAAGAGGAGTGTATGGTGTGGCCACAGCAAGAAGGAGGGCGTGGTAAGAGACAGGTGTGTGTGTGTGTGTGTGTGTGTGTGTGTGCGCGAGGCTAATTTCATATCAGCACAGGTGGAGAAGGTAGAGAAGACGGGAGACTAAAACAAACAAAGATTAGGTGTTGATGATGGTATTGCGTGAGAGACGAGAGGCAGGGAGAGATACACAGAGATATGGACAGAGGATGAGAGATATATAAACAGACTGGAGGTGAGGAAGATAAATAGAGATAGAGATAGAGATATTAATCATTGTTTATAGGAGAGTAAAATATATCTTTTGTGTAATTTAGTAAATATGTTAGCTTTCCATAATAATTAGTGATAAGGCATTTATTCAGTGATACTTTTGATTCATCTATATCTGTCAGTCTGTCTGTCTGTCTGTCTAGCAGTGAGGCTATTATTCAATAGGAACTATACGTTGCTTTACTTATAACTATTACTAGTATTCCTCTTATTACTGCAACTACTATTAGTACCACTTCGATATACTAATTATTAACTCTACGGACATTGTCACCCACGTTTCACTTAATCATCACTCTAATAATGCTGTTATATTTAATGATATATACTTGACCTTTGATGATAATAATAATAATAACAATAACAAAAAAAACCACTACACAACACAACGATCCCACACACAGCGTTAAAATTAACATGATGGCTCTGAGTCCAATCCTTTGAGCCATTATAACAATATGTCACTCTTTATGTTCGTACATATAATTTACATATTTCATGGCCTTATGGCGAGAATTAACCTACCTAACGTAAGCCATTATACCACTGCTGCTTAATTATACGTGGCTGTACCCCTATAATCTGTTTAATCTTGTTTTATAACTTATATGAGGAAAGATTATATGGCTTATGTATATTTAAAAGTGTTAGGAGGTTAATGTATGTGTGTGTGTGTGTGTGTGTGTATCTGTGTGTGTGTGTGTGTGTGTGTGTGTGTGTGTATGCGCGTGTATGTGTGTATGTGTGTGTGTGTGTGTGTGTGTAGAGATGGACAGATGGATGTACTGTATGTAAGTGTGGCGTTTACAGAATCTCTATTTAACTCACCAGAACCAGCAATACCAACACTGCCATATACAACTACCGCCCCCCCCCCCCTTCCATCCCTCACCCTCTACTCTATAGTAACCTCATTTCCTTTTCCACCTCCTGTGAACAAATTCTTAACCACGTCCAATAAAATAGATTATATTATGATCACATTAAACAAAACTCCTTGGTAAAGTTAGCCATTTCCCGAACTACTTCATACGTTGCTGCAAGAGTCCCCATTTAGTTTATGGAGTAATTTTAAGCGCCAGGGTGATTTAGAGCTCCAGCAAAGGGGCTTAATTGTTGGAGGAGGAGTAGTTTGTTGAGGTGGTAACTAGATCTCTCTCTCTCTCTCTCTCTGACTTTAGCTGGTAACCCCCGAGAAATATTAATGATATACTTTAATATAATATAAATCTACTTCTTTGTGAGTTTCGTCTCAATGCTGAACATTTTTTGACAGACAGACATACAGACAGACAGACAGACAGACAGACAGACAGTCCCACTCCTTTTTAGATAAGGTATATATTTCAATTTTTATTTATAATTTGAAAATCAAAATATTTAGTAACAAATTTATTCATTGTGACTCATTAACTTCTCTAAGACATTAATTACTGTCTGATTCAAGTTGTTATTTTCCTCAGTCAATAATTAATTCATTCATGCATACATCAATCTCTGCAATACACAAATTCATCCATTAATCTATCACCTAACCTAACCTAACCTAACCAAACCACAACCAAACCACAACCAAACCATAACCTACGAAATAATATATTCTGCCTCGTACTTATACAAAACAAGTCCTTTATTCTTTTGTAAGTGGAATAAACCCCCGGCCCGCCTCGTGATATCTTCCCCGAGTTTACTTTTCATCATGTTAGCATTCAGAAGAAGATGGAAAGCAATAAGATTGATAATTACGAGTTTCCTGTTATACTACTGAGAACACACCAGACACTCCTGCAAATCTCTTCACTTTGAATCCTAGACTATAAAGGAAAATTGGATTCTGCTGATTTCAATCTTCTGGGCGTGTGAGGCTGTGTGTATGTGTGTGTGTGTGTGTGTGTGTGTGTGTGTGTGTGTCTCTGTGTGAGTGTGTAGTTTCGTGGCCATACTCTCAGTTTAAGGAAGGAATCACTGCTTATATTTTTATTATGATCTCTGAATAAAAAAAAAAAAAGAGTCATCTCAATTCCCATATTTTCTGTATTGTTTTGAGTCGCCATCGGGGATTCGTGTTTGATTATGTTATATAAGTTATTTTACTATTCATTGTTATTTACGGTTATTCAAGGTGATTTACTATTATTGATGTGTCATTTTCACAACGGTCACCATCCATACCATAAGACTTATTACAGCGTTTTGATCTGGCCCAGCTGTCGTCCCTCAAGAGAAATGACCGGGGGTGAAAATTCTGGCTTTTTAATTACGGGAAAATTACAAGATAGAATTCGTGTGTGAGGCCAGAGAAGAAATACAAATTATGAAGGTTTAAAATGAAAATAAATAGAGACAAAGGAGACAGTAACTAAATGATAAATATGGAGGAAGAATAACGAGATTTTGGAAGAGAGAGAGAGAGAGAGAGAGAGAGAGAGAGAGAGAGAGAGAGAGAGAGAGAGAGAGAGAGAGATCAGTGACGTAATACCAGAGTTGAAGAGGATCCAAACCCATTGTTTACATTACCTCCGGCGCGAAACACATTCAAAGGATATTAGGCCTCATTTCTCTCTCGGAGGAAGAAAGAGAGATAAAGTAAATATCGAATCAACGCCATCTATGTTGACGATTAAAGGAAAGAGAGAGAGAGAGAGAGAGAGTGAGCAGGAAAGTTATCTAAGGTATTTTTTTTTTATTTTTACCCCAAGAAGAAAAGAAGATCTAGATATAAGGAATATAAAAAAGTAGTGATAAATTTGTGAACGGGACGATGAGGATGAGGAGGAGGAGGAAGAGGGGGTGGAGAAAGTGGAGGAGGAGGAGAAAGTGGAGGAAGAGGAGGAAGAGGAGGAGGCAAGAGATACCGACGATGGCGGTGTAGGATAACAAACACCGGATCTCTGCCCACCACAACTTCCTGGAGCCACGGGACGTCAGTGTAAGCCACCCTCCTTATATACAATCTACTTCCTCGCCCGCAACACACACACACACACACACACACACACACACACACACACACACACACAGACCGACTTCACCACCACCAACGCCACCACAACAGTAACCAAAAGTACTAATCATAAATTCTACCACTGCCATCGCTAATCTTCCTTTACCTTTCTAATAAATGAATCCAGTCTCCAACACCACCTCTGTTACTACCCTAATGGTCTACTTGCTCCTCCACCACCATTTCATCTACACTCTTGAAAATATATACGAATAACTACTCTTCTAATTACCTATTTTCGAGACTCACGAAAGTAGTAGACGTGTCTCCCCTACATACGATTTTCCCTCCAATATAGATGTTTATTATCAGGTAAATAATTGTGTTACTTCTTCAGTAGTAAGTTGAAGGCGAGGGTCGAGGGTTTTACTATTTGTGTTGCTACTGTCATCTCTACCACTTTCTATGTGATATGAAAACCACATTAATAAAGACAAAACATAAAAACAAAATAAAAACAGATAAAAATAAAATTATAATATTCAGGTCTTAGATGGTGAATAAAATTACGAGAGATGAGAAAAAATATGTAAAGAATTTTTGAGGAGAAAATAATTAAAGAAGGAAACCGAGGGAAAAAGACCCATTTAAGGAAAAGTTTTAGGTGATACATGGTAATAGATGAAGCAAAGTTGTGTACTTTTTCTGTGATAAGTTGTTCAGCTTCCTGTCTGTAGGCTGTGGGTTAGGTTATAGTAAATGCTTATTGTAAAATGAATTCGTAGCTGTTAGTGTGTATGTGTGTGCGTGTGCGTGTGCGTGTGAGTGTGTGTGTGTGTGTGTGTGTTTGTCCCAGATAAACAGGAGACAAACTGCAATATTACTGACGTTATTTGAGAAGAAAATTAAATATTTACATAATATTAATGTAGCTCAATTGGCCTCGTCAGACGAATGAATACATAATAAGTTAACAAAATATTAAACTGACGTTAATTATAAGCTGTGGATATATTTCAGCCAGATATTTTGTAGTTTAGTTTAGTGTTTGTGTGTGTTTGTGTATGCTATACGGCAGTGAGACATGGGTCACATACAGGAGGCACTTCAAGGCGCTTGAAGACTTTCACCAACGTAGTCTACGTTCCATCCTCCTAGTTCACTGGGAAGACAAGAGAACAAATGCCAGTATTCTCGGTGACACCAAATGTAGGTGCATTGAGGCTCCCATTGTCCATGAACAACTACGCTGGACTGGCCATGTTGCCCGTATAGACGACAGTAGACTGCTAAAGCAGCTACTTTACAGTCACCTAACGAATAGTAAACGTAACGCTGGCGGGCAATTGAAAAGGTATAAGGACAGTCTTAAGACAAACCCGAAAAAGTGCCAAATCGACCCCCTCACCTGGGAGTCGATTACTCCACACCATAACGCTTGGAGAAGCATCACACAGGAAGGTGTCAATACTTTCGAGTTAGCCTGACTGCATAACTAGGCAGACAAGCGTCAAAGACGGAAAGAAGCTGCCGCCGCCCCTCCCGCACTAGATGTAGCCCCCCACACGTGCAACATCTGTGATCGACCCTGCCGGTCCCGTATCGGCCTCTTTAGTCACCTCAGAACTCACCAACCGAGGTAACATCCATAATACCACATATAATTTTATCAGAGCTGGATGATCGTCATTCTCGTTTACGAGTGACAGCAAAGTAGTAGTAGTAGTAGTATGTGTGAGTGTGTGTGTGTGTGTGTGTTACAGCAAGTATAAACCAATTCCATATATGACCCGCTAATAAATAATGCTAAGTGTTAAGAAATTTTTGGCCACAGTTGTACATAATTATTATAACTTACTTTTTGAAACTGTTGGATAATGATCATATTTTGCAAAACTCCAGACTCCCTGCAAGATCCTTGTGCCTGAGAGGATCAACTACGGAACTTTTTTAGCCTCAACAGTTTCCTAGATATACAATATAATGGTTAAATAATCATTATCATTATGACTACATTATAATCACTTATTTTTATTACTTTTATTATTACTGTACTTACTTTTTAATTCCCGTTATTAAGATTTACATTTTAATTATCACCATTGTATCATAAGCCTCTTACTAATCACCTCATTCCCAACTCGGGCCTAACAATACATTACCTTGATGGTTGACGTAATAATTAATTGCCCAGCGCATCTGAGAAAATAATTTTGACGGATGTGATTTCCAATTAGGGAGGATTTTTGACTGTTCTTCATTAATTAGCCGAGGCGGAGTTTTATCACCAGGTCGCCTCTTTTTGTCTCCATTTTTTATTGCTTTAATTAAGGATCTGTTTTCATGCATCACAGAGGGACACTGAATATATTTTGTACTCATTTACTTTTCACATAATTGAGGTGAAATGTTATAAAACTCTTTGGAATATATATTATGCTTTAGTATTTTATTGTAATTTTAATTTTACCATATACCACAAAGAGAAGTGTTCATAAACTAACATAAATTCGTTTAAATGAGAATAAATAAAAAGGTGAACAGACGTAAGCGAGTAACCCATTAAAAAAAATCAGAATCTCCTCAATAGAAAACGAAAAGAAAGAACAGAAGAGAAGGGGAACTCTTAAGTAAATCAAGTCCCTCATTTATTATCAAATATTCGACTGGTGATATTTTGACCTTTAGAAACGAGGACTATCAAAATTATCCTGTGCCCGTGTGTCTGTCTGTCTGTCTGTATGTGTGTGCGTGTGTATGTGTGTGTGTGTATGTGTGTGTGTCCCTGTACGTTTACCCGATTGTGGATATTGTAATGGCCAAATAACACCGCTGTCCCTCCCAACATACTTATGCCAGTTTATTTAATATATCAGAGAGAAAACTATGAAAAGTTGATTAAAATAATGTGAATACCTCGATATATATATAACAACGGACAGACAAAGAGACGGGCAAGACTCTCTCTCTCTCTCTCTCTCTCTCTCTCTCTCTCTCTCTCTGTCTCTGTCTCTCTCTCTCTCTCTCTCTCTCTCTCTCTCTCTCTCTCTCCAACAGACACCAAAAATTTTACTTTTATCTTTCATTTCCGTCACTTGTGTCTGGCACCATTTTCCTACAACCATTATTTATCACATTTTCTGCCTCTTCCTCCTTCCTGCCGTCACCCTCTTACACTCAGAGATAATTTGTCCTTCAGTCTGTGTTATTGTTCTGAGGTTATTATTATCAACGATTTCTTTCATGTATGTTTTCTTTGTGTGTGTGAGAGAGAGAGAGAGAGAGAGAGAGAGAGAGAGAGAGAGAGAGAGAGAGAGAGAGATTTTTACAAGTGACATCACATCAATATTCCTGAAAGCACATTTGTAAAACGACAAGAGACTCAGATCTTCGCTGACTCACCCTACCACAACTACCACGATCTTGATTCATTACCAGAAGACTTACCACCACTACCACCACTACCTGTATTCTTTACGTGGAGAACTACTCATCAAATCCAATTGGGATCGGGGGCCAGACCCGTCTTAATTACGTATTCATTAATCTATCGAGTAATTATATATCCGATTTTTCCTTTAAACTTTTTTTTCTATTTTTTTTTTTTTTTTGTGAATAGATATGAGCAATATCGACTTAGAAAGATAACTAGTGAAGGAGAAGGTAAGGAATTATTAGGGATTAATATTTTTTCTGTAAGGGAAGGAGGAAGAGGTGGAGGAGGAGGAGAATAAGGAGGAGGAGGAGGAGAATAAAGAGGAGGAGGAGGATATTTGATTATAATTGATATGCGGAGGAAGAATATGGGAAATGGAGGAGGAGGAAGATGACAAGGAAAGAGATTAGAGAAAGAAAAAGGGAAAATCAATAAATGAGGAATAAGCAGAGAGAGAGAGAGAGAGAGAGAGAGAGAGAGAGAGAAAATAGCAGCCCCATTGCACGTGAACTGTAGCGTGATATTTGGGTGGTAAACCTCCTCTACTCGCTAAGATAAAGTAAAATACTCCGGGGGATAATTCTACTCATAACTTCACTTAATTGTTAGTAATTATGCCGTAAAGTCTCCCCCAATTACCCTACTTTGTATAACCACGAGAGCTAAATATAGACCCGTAGGTGTCATTAGTTTTCAATAAGGTGGGTGGGTGGTGTGTGGGAGAGTCGCTAGCTGTGGTTGAAGAGGGAGTGGCGGTCACCTTTTGTTTACATTCGAACTGCTTTCCCTAACCTCTCTCTCTCTCTCTCTCTCTCTCTCTCTCTCTCTCTCTCTCTCTCTCTCTCTCTCTATTCCTGTGTTATTTTCTATTACTTATATTATTGTGTTACTTTGTGTTACTCTATTCTTGTGTTACTTTCTCTCTATTATATTAAGCTTGTGATACGTTTTCCTTATTATGTTACTGATGTGTTACTTGCTGATATTACTGTACTTTTATGTAACTTTCTTAATTTACTCAACTCTACTGTTACTTTTTCTTCCTGACGTTGCTGTAGTATTTCTTTTTTTTTCATATTTACTTTCCTGTGTTACTTTCTAATGTTAGTTCTCTTTCATTTTACATCTTTAGCTTAGTCATGTTAGCTTATCAAAATATCTCTAGCCTTCTGTTAATTGTCATCTCTATTCTTCACTTCCTCTTTGCTTATATTTTCGTTCGGTTAAAACATATCGTATATACTATAAAAAAAAAACTAAACAAAACGAAAAATTATTGAATCTAGTCACCGGGCGCTTCACTACATTCAATATTTGGTGAGTTTTTCCTACAGGTTCAAAATTCTTTATTATCCATTGTACAGTAGGTTGTCTTTATGAATAAATACACGAATTAAATTAATCACAAAGTCAAAACGTCACAGACTGGGTTACTGTTTAAGGTTAAATTGGGTTAATGGACACAACATTCACCTCCTGTCCTAAAGTTGGAAGAGGGGCTGTGAAGGTGTGCAAGGCCAACCACACTGTTCCTGATGGGTAGTAATGCGTATGGGACTCACTTTATAACTTTTACCTTACGGGACTCAGTATGTAGTCCCTGCTGCTGATACCAAGTGATCGGCTCAAACAACACTACAGTAGGATTCCAACCCACGTAACTCAGAGGCCACGCGAAAGAGAGCTACCAGTACCACTGTCACGTAATGTAAGTCTCTGTTTTTTGTTTATTTCCATGAATTTATTAAAGTTTCTCTGAACAATATTACCCATATATCTGTCCACCATAAAAAATATATATAATATTAATTCATTTATATTTATATTTACAGTTCAGAGAGTGAATGATGTCCTTTTATTTATTTACTTTTTTGTGTAATTCAGAATTATTGGCTTCAATATGAACTATACACTCATTTTGGATTTGAATCGTGTTGTTAAAGTCAATTTTAGACAAGTATTTCTTTGGATTTTTTTATTAGATTTGCATAAGTGACAAAACTGACAGAATATTATGATAGTCTGTGACAGGTTGAGGTGACAGGCTAACGATGCTGACGAAGGGATAGAGGTGACAGTGGCTATGATAAAATGGTGACATGCGTTCATAGAAGTGATATAGGATAGTAGCGATAAAGGTGATATTCACCATACCTTTGTAATTAAGACAGTGGTTTAAAGGTGATATGAGAGTGATTACAGTGGAGAGAGAAACTGGTGATGGTGAAGATGATAGAATGGTGATGGGATAGTGGTAACATTGGTGATAAACATGACATTAACGGCGATTGCAATGTTGATAGCCGCGGTGGTGTTCAAGGCTTCTGGACACACACACACACACACACACCACCTTCAGTACAAGTGACCTATAGAGTAATTCAGACTGTGTTTACTTTTCATCTCACCTCTAAGTTACGGAAGTTAGAAGCCACTGTCAACACAACACCTGACAAACTGATTGAAAATACCTGTCTTTTTTTTCTTATTATTTTACTTTAATTTAACTTACTT